>CM055905.1:25767898-26157898 GCA_029582155.1 Panopea generosa
TGTCATTTGATAGAATTAATGGTATACACAAATGGTGCCATTTGATAGAATTAATGCTGTCCAAAAACTATGTAATTTGATAGAATCAATGTTATCCACAAACTATGTCATTTGATAGATTTAATGGTATACACAAATGGTGCCATTTGATAGAATTAATGCTGTCCAAAAACTAGGCCATTTGATAGAATCAATGCTATCCACAAACTATGTAATTTGATAGAATTCATGGTATACACAAATGGTGCCATTTGATAGAATCAATGTTATCCACAATATAGAGAGAGAGAGAGAGAGAGAGAGAGAGAGAGAGAGAGAGAGAGAGAGAGAGAGAGAGAGAGAGAGAGAGAGAGAGAGAGAGAGAGAGAGAGAGAGAGATTGAGTAATTGAGAAACTTATAACTATGTACAAAAAAATGACCTGAATATTTTCTGAAATATGTATTAAGTGTGTTAACAGTCAGTAAATGACGTTGTTTCACCATAACTCTAGCACGACAACATGCTTAGAAGAAAATTAACGAACATCGTAACGCCGCGGGGAAGGGCGTCATGCGATGGACGACTCTGAAATTGCATACCGTATCCATATGCTGGCAAATGTATACTTACACAAACTAGATTATAGTTAACTATAAAATAAATATTAAAGGAACATAGGGAAAAGTTTAAATTAAACTTAACTCATGTTCACCCATCGAATCAATCTGTACACACATGAACGTAACAACGCGGAGATATTACCCTCAAGGTTACTTGGCTACCGTCTGACACTCCATAATCAAGAAATCTTTGTTTTTTTCATGAAATTAGTGAAGTCATGCTTACTTCGAGACTATGAAAAAAAAATCTTAATAATATAAAATGAAAATTCCTTGATTTTGTTTTCTAAAATACCGATTAAAAACTGATGAAAATACAATGTTTTGTTACATTTTTAATACATATATGATCGCAAATATTCGAATTATGACGCCTTTCACGCAATTCCGATATGTGTTCTACCTCTATTTACAAAAATAATAAACAAAATAAGGTACATAAACACTAAATGGTTAAGGCCCTTTATAAGATTTCAGGTATATACATAAATTTCAACAAAAAAAAAGACACAATAAAAACCAACAATATAAAGTGAAAATCTATATAAAAAAAATCCGGTGTGTCACTTTATGAGCATTTCTTAGTGGTCGTTACCAATTGATATGCATTTTGTTTGTCTTTAAATAACATAATGTAAACAATATAATATAAGTACCACACGTGAGCAATAGGCACGCATAAAAGACTATATTGTATTTTCCGCCGTATAAACAGTTTATATTTATTGCTTTTACAGTCCGTGGGCTTTGGATCATATATACGAGTGAGAAAATGGCTTTTTGTTCCAAATATAAACAGTTTTACGTCAATATTTAATTTGCAAATCAAATAATTAATTATAGAATTGGGCGTTATTTGTAAACGACACACATTATATGATAGACAGAAAACACATTTCGTCTAGCATTGATCTGTCAATATCTCGTAGTGGATGTTTAGTTTATACTTGTTTTGTTTTTATTCTTGATTGCGAAGAAAGCTCAAAACATATGGACCGTTTTCGAGTCTGCTGCCTTAATGAAACAAGTACATGGTGTTTTTTTAGAGACGTCGGGTTGCCTGGGGGTTGATCGCGCAACCTCCGGTGTGAGCGGTCAACATTTTATTCATTACACCACCGCCTCAATTTATCCTAGTCGATGTTTGGAGAAGGTAGTAAAATTTCACACGACTGGCAAAACAACGTCAAGAAAAGAAACATACACGGGAGCGGGGAAGCACCTGGCAGACTGAATTAAGTTGGATATTCATGATCTTTTGGACTTGAACATGAAACTCATCCTGCCCCTGAACGTCTCTCTCAACCAGAGCTACATGCTTAAATACTGGAAGACGAACAATCTGTAATTGCTCAGACATTCCCCATAAGCAATATACAGCCAAACCTGACTTAAGCAGCCAGTCAAGGGAAAGAGCAAAGGTGACCTTTTAAGACAGGTTGATTTACTCTGAAAGCATATAAATGGGAAATATAAAACATGGCTGCTTAAGACAGGTGGCTGCTTAATAGAGGTGATCGCTTACACAGGTTATACTGTACTTACTTGTATGTAGCGCGTGATCTAGTGGTAGAGCACCAAACCCATGATCGGAGGGTCGTGGGTTCGATCCTCCGCCACGGCTATGTGAGGTGTCCTTGAGCAAGACACGTTTCCGCATATGCTTAGTAGTGGTTCTAACCAGGAAGACTTCGAGCGTGATTTGCCTAAGTTGTAAGAACTTTTTCACAACCGAAGTAAAATAAATAATTTTAAACCTACATGTATTTGGAAAGCGGTTTGAATTTCGCCAAGCGCACGCCGAATACTGAGAGGCAGAACGCACGACATGCTATGCTCGTTGCTTTTGCCAGAATATATTGTGATATATGGACGAGAAACCTTGTACTTTAAGTCTAAATGAAAGTGGGCTATATTTATTTGATGTGGTAATAGTTTTCGGATACTTAAATAAAAAAATGTTTCATTTACGACTATGATAATCGCCTCGTGCGCATCTTTCTCCTCACCTTGGTATTTTGCCGGAGACGTTGTTTATCTATAAATCTGGGCGTGTTCCTTAGTCGGCCTTCAAATTGGACCTATTTATATAGGAATGTTTCTGTTGGCATTTTACGTATTTACGTGCTAGGTGCGTACATCTTCCCAGCTGTCATATAAACTGTTCGTTCATTCAGCCTATTACTTGTACCACTGTATTCCTGGCGTTTAACTTACCTGTGATATTAGCACTATTGCTAAAACCAGAATGCAGACTATTGCAAGGATTCGAAGTTTGCGCGTCACGCTGTGTTCGTCTTGCGTCACAAGGGTATATTATTACGCCGCTTGTCAATGACATCCTTTTGTTTTTCATCAATCCATAAAACAAACAAAGAATTGTTCTTGTAGCTGAAATATGTAACCTCCGACACATGCTGTTGAGCCTTATTTAGAAGTAACGTTTCGCTTATGGCATTTTTGCATTTTCTGGCATGTGCAAGGTGGCCACCTTTGTTTTACCGGAAATGACGCATTACCAGCTTCTGGTATCTCGGTTATGACTCAGATCAGTAGGACTGGTGCATGCTAATCTATATATTTTATCGCAATTTACGCTCAAATTACTGATCACCGTCCACTAAAGTCCGAAATACTTTCATTTTAAACATAACGATTAGTGACTTTTGTGAGCGTAGATGATAATGACTTTGCTTCAAACATTTCTTGACATTCATTGCGGCTTGCTGTTTATTTGCAATTTATCCAGCAGACGTTTCAGTTAATTTACATATGCTGTACCGTAATTATCCAGCATTAATAGTTTAAGAGCGCTCGCTTTGATATTGAGGTGAACGTTTCAGCTTGACTTGCTGATTTCGAGGAACGCCCAAGATAAAGTTGCATTAAGTATACGAGATTGTGTTACTTGAGTTGTTATAGAAAATTGCACAATTGGTTTGAGGTGTTTTTGACATCCTGACTAAACGAAAGGTGTGCTAGCGACTTAGTTAGATTATTTGCCTTACATCACCGTACTGATGACAGAATCTACTGAACCATTTAAAGTAGAAAAAAAACAACAGAATGTGAATGATTTTTTTTAAATAGGGTGCTGTAGCTGATCTGTATGCAACAATCATTATATGCATCATTTCGATTTTTTTAACAGAGCTGCTTCCGGTAATGTATATTTACGAAAATACTGGTGAAACACAAGTAAATTTCATTTGTACCATTGGAAAGTTCGCCAGTGATATTCATAATCAGTAGAGCTACCATATTATTTTCACTCCATGAAATAAAAATCAAAGAAGAGACATGTTTAAAGTTGTTATTCCTAAATACCTAGAGATGTATTGAAAGCCATTTCGTATTATGCATTTTTTTGTAACAAGTCATAAGCTATTTTACTGAAACTAGCGCTTGTTCTGTATGTAAATAGAAACCATTGTATGTGAACGAATTTGCCAATGAAACTTAAACCGCGACTGTGGTTAAAACACACTCTTCTCAAAAGTTAAAATTAAGAAATAACACGGTAATCAGTGCACTAGCATATTAAATGGCATTTTCTCGTCATTTTATACGCTGTAAATTAGTGCGTTCCCAGACACGACACATTTTAAGATGTGCAGTAAATTATTGCACCCATTCCTGAAATGGAAAACTTCCTATGTGGCTGGGGTCCGTCCACGTCCGCAGATTAATCAAAACTACAGTAACGGTACGGTCAAAACTGCCACACATAGTGGGCTGGATCCGCAGACAAACGTTTGTCCTCCTGGGTTTACCATGATGAGATTGCTGGTTGGCTAGCAGAATGAACACCAGCATCTAGCTAAATTCACAGTGCTAAAATCAACTTTTTATTAATTCGCCGGGACGAAGTCCAAGGAGAGCTATTGCTATGACCCCGGCGTCGTCGTCTGTAGACACCCAGGTTAAACTTTTGCATTTAAGTTTAAGATATCTATGCAACCACTTATTGGATGAGAATGAAACTTCGCATGTGTGTTCACCATCATCAATGGAACACACAGAGACAAGAACCATAACTCTAGATTGCATTTTGGCACAGTAATGGCCCTTTTTGGACTTAGACACCCAGAGGCGAGCTTTGTTGTCTTCTGACAACTCTTGTTATTTTTTCCATTAACCCACTTAGTGAAAGTTATGAAATGTGACTGGTTATTTATCTATTATATTATCAATAACAAAGAAACCATATGCATTTTTACTGGAACCAGTCTAAAGTCATGTTCATCTAGCTGCTTTTATTAGGTTTAAGTATATATGTTAGTGAAACAGAATCCTGTTTATAATTAAATTTAATAAAAAATAACCATTAAGCCGAATGTTTTTATATTATTCATTTTTCATTCATTCATTCATTCATACAAACTTTCATTAATACATATATTTTTCTTCTGTTTCATTTTCGTCCTTTTCATCTTTATGTTCACTATCATTCTCGGTGAAGTTTTAAAAATGAAACAACTGTTTCATTGATACACAGGAAAGATATCATATGAATTTAACTGGACATTAATTACGCTTTGAATTGTGTTTTTATATGAATTAGTCACGCCTGCACGTGCATTTATACGTTTTAAGAGTTACAATAAAATTACGACATTCTACTTTATTTTACGACATTCTACTTTACGTCTATCAGTCGGTAGTGAGTAAGCCCCATGCTCGTTTATAATGTATTTTAGTTTGATCAAAGTTCCCAAGTAGGCGCGTAGACTAGACGGGTTGCTCTCCTATCCATCATAAAACGACCGTATTGATTAAGATATTGATTAAAAAATGACACAATGTTATAAAGGACCGGATTCACAACACCCCAATGTCGGCCCTGTAAACGTCTCACTACACAGTGACGTCCCTTTTTGCCACGGTAACATGATTCTTACGCTTAAAAACAAGGCCTATCAGTTTGTCATTTGGTTTTGAGATATTTTAAAATGGTTCATAGTAGTTGTGATTTCTTGCTGCAGATATGAAGAGCAAAAGTTGGTATAGCATATATTGCAATAAGACATCATAGTGTTTAAAAAGGTGACTTTTATAGGATTTCAACATATGCATATATTTATGAGTATTTGAGGACTTCTTTTTTCCCCAAAAAATCTCAGGGTGTCACTGCACCTTCTTTTAAAAAAAACAGCGTGGACAAACTACCAGTTATTGTGTATTTTTATGCGGGTTTACATTCCTGCTATGAACAAAAAAAATTTAAAAAAAATCTATGTGGAATTATTTTTTTTTGCAAGGGAAAATCCTAGACCTTATTTTATAAGGAAAAAAGAACAAAATTCAACTAAGTAGTGAGACCTAAAATGCATTTCTTTTAAACGGTTATTTTTCAGCAAAGCTTGGTATTTTGTTTTAAAAGTTCTTCATTCTTTTAAAATATGTATATTTCATCTTTTAATCGTATATTTTTTCTTGTCATCGAATGACTCCAAAGAGGGTAAAAATAAGAAGTGATGTTAAACACATGTCTTAAAACTTCCTTGTTATATCATATAAAGAAGGTAGTTTTAAACTTATTTATTTTACTTCGATTGTGAAGTTTTTACAACTTAGACAAATCACGCTCGGCGTCTTCCTGGGTAGATACGGAAAAAAGTGTCTTGCTCAAGGACATCACACAAAGCCGAGGCCGAGTATCGAACCCACGACCCTCCGATCGTGGGTTCGGTGCTCTACCTCTGGACCACGAAGAAAGTGACTTGTATGAGCCACCCGGGTATGGTTTTGTGAACCTTTAACCAAATCCATATATATTATATTTATGTTATATTTAATTAAAATATCGTGGAATGATAGGCGTACCTTTAAGATACAATGCTAAATTATATGTAAGTTGGTCGAAGTATGAGAACGGAATGCGAGCACCGAAACAAGATTGCTCATTGCGGCTTTTGTTTTCACGGATATACGTAACACTGAGACAAGCGTTTCTTGACATTGATTGCCAATCTGACGGCTATCTCGTATTATTTATTACCCCATCTGTGAACCTGGCCTTTCATAATTAACAGTTAACATTTATAAAAAAATGTTTGACGTTTATATGTACTCCCGTTTTCTTTTTCAAGATAAGATTTTCATGAAAATGAAAAATTAAAAATAAAACCGCTGATGTAATTTGGAGCTCTGTGTAACAGTTTATGTTATGTCTTTTTGCCACGCATGCGTGTTTCCCCGTAAGAATATCTCTGCAGGCAAAAACAATCTTCCAAATGCATGTCATTCTGCTCTGTTTTACGGTTATTTATCATCATGTTCATGTTTGTTTAAATATCGTGTACTGTTAGCTTAAAATCAAATCGACTTGGAGGGTAACTTTTATATTTCTGATGTGGAACACAGCAAACATAGGAACGCTGTAACCATATGAACTGTATCTACTGGAACGCCGTAACACGTGTTTGCCGTAAGAGACTAAAGACGCACGTTAACTTATTATTCACTTTTCGATATTCAATAAATGTAACTTTAATATTGGAGGTAGTTTGGGTTGGAGTTAACCAGTAGAACGAATCAAGCTCTCCCGATTGGGTAGGTTAAATAGTAACACATCTAAGCACGGTGATTGGTCAGTTGCTTAAAAAAATGTTTGAATTACCTCACAATTGAGTAATCGCTTGTGGGACAGACATAGAATTCTCTGCTTATTTCATTGTTTCTTTATATAATTAATCCATTTTTTTCACAATCTCTGACCCAGCTATAAATGGTATCTCGGTTCACAGGAGTAGAAACCTACAAGTATTTGGGAATGGACTGCAACTGCAATGTAAGTGCCAGAAATTGGGAAATAAACCACGATGGTTTCATGCAACTTCACGCTGTAATCTTTACAGCTATTATCGCGTTCACGTTATGTAATGCAGGTAAAATCCCAGGAACAACAACGTTTTGTATACACAAAGCGTTGCGCGGATGTTTTGCCGATCTTCTGTTAGAAAAACGTAAATATTTACGTCTGCTTCGTGTTCAAAGTTCAGTTAACTATGAAAGACTTCACCGCCCATAACGCCAGGAAAAAATACGCGTTGTAAATATTTAACTTATTTAAGGAGATGACGCCTTTTAATCCAGTAGAACGGATAAACGTCAACCGTGACCGTGTGGTCTTAGGTACCATTTCTAGATTAATGACTTGCCACCGCTGAGGTCATGGGTTCGGATCTACCTAGGTCCAATACAGCTTTAAGTGAAAAAAGCTTTTGCGGATGGATGGTGTTTTAATCGGATTCATTCTGATGTCTTCCGCTGTTCATGAAGTGCGTATATAATCAACACCAACTGCAATAACCATGAGTAAAACTGGACGGCATATATAATATGGTATGTGTTTAAAAATTTAAACCCATTTCCAAAGCAAAGAAACAAATGATACAGTAAACATGTACAATATTAAACGTGCCACGTACTTAAATAATCGGTCATATGCATTATAAATCAGAAGTGTAAACCATAGGTATATAGCAAATATACACATAATCATCTGATAATTTACATCAACTGTACAAACTAGATCATATTTCTTTGATAAGGTGTATAGATTGCTTAGTGTACCCAGTATTCAGAGTCTTCAGTAATGGACACCACAGCTAACTGTGCTGTGTCAAACCAGTAAGGATCGCTATGTTACAAATAAAAAATATGAATGGAGACCTAACGGCGGACCCATCACAAAACTGTTACATGACGCCGACAGGAAACACTTTAAAAATAAACTCTTAACTAACAATGGTACATCCATGATACGGACAAATATTTACATTGGGTTAAGAGTGGGGTTCAACTAAAACCGAGCCGGATGGGCGGGGGTCGTTAACGCCTATTCATTCAAGATATTACAGGTCACAGTTACAGGTATATGCAACCAGTATTATTGTTTGATGAAGCCTTGTGACGTCCTTTCGCAAACAACCAGAAAATTTAAATCTTAAGGCGGGGCGTTAGTGCAGTGGATAGGGTGTTAGCCGCTCAGATCAGAGGTAGCAGGTTCGATTCTTGACTCGACATAATATCGGTACTGTTTCTACCCAGAAAACAGATTGGGGCAGTGAAAATCAATTACACTAGCCTGTTGACAGTACATTTATTGCAGAAAGACAGATCATATCGCAATAAGCAAGCACACATCATGCAATGAATATGTCAGGGATTGTTTGATATCTAAGCCGACCAGATCTGAATACATTTTTATTTACCAAAGGGTGTTGCGAAAGGGTGTTGGTTCTATTCAGACTCATACGTCTTATATAACACGTAATATCGGGGGGGGGGGGGGGGGGGGGGGGGGGGACGCACGCACACACACAAACATTTTACACTACCGCTACCGCGTTGACAGTATTGCAAAAAATACGGATTGTATATCATATATCATTCATTGAATGTGTCGAGGATTTTTTATATATTCTCTGTTCTCATACTGACAAGTTCTGTAACATAAATTACGAAAGACTAACAATAGATAATAATTGTTTTTTTATACTTCCCTATCAAATCTTATTCAGCCGTGAAACGCAAATAAAGTAAAATATGCGACGGAAAACCGGAACGCCCAGTAATGAATTAAATTTTAAAATTAATGTTGAGAATATCCAATTGAGATTTGAAGTTATGCTGCGATTAAATAGTTTCGTAAATGAAAAAGCTATTTCATGAACGTTATTATGTTAAACATACAAAAAGAAATATGTCCGTACCTTAAGTTATTAAAAATATATATTAGACGCCATATTTAAGAAGAGGGATTTTTACCAATGCATCTCTGCAAAAAAACAAAAACAAAAAGAAACAAAAAAAACAAAAAAAACGCACGCACACGCACATACATTCACGCAAGTAGGCACATTTAAAATGAAATTAATTTTAAGGACTATCAAGGTAATGATCTACCAAGTTTGGGATTTTGTGTTGAACAGCAACTAAACTTTTGGGTTCAGGAGTATTCGCTACTGTAACGCAACATGACTCATACTAGGGTTATAAAATAAGAGTCAGGGCTTTATTACTTCGTCAAAACTTCCTTGTTTGTTTGCATTTGTTCGTTATCTACAGAAAAGAGACACAGGGTGTCTACTTTCCGCCATTTGTCGTTCATGTATTGCTCATGTTTCTATAAAATATCCTTTTCCTCGGTTACAACGACACAATAAACCTTTCATTCTTTCTAGTATATGTCTTCACGAGTTCAACCTTGTAATCAAATAACATCATTTTCTTTTTAATCAATAAGAGTTAATCACCCCACCCGCACCTCTCATATTATGCAATACCTTTATACCCCTCATTGTGACACGTAAACACACATCGACTCCTTCCTGTATTGTATCTATTTGGGTTGCCGCAACATGATTGGGACATACTTGACAAATCAGTTTATAGATAAGCTTTGAAAGGCGGCATATTTATTCGTGTGTCGTTTTTTTTTTTGGTATTCAACTTGAAACTTGTCCTTATATTGAGATTTCCGTTTCCCAGTATTTAAGAGAGAGTTGCAAACTTAAACATTGACCAAGAAAAACTAACATCTAACTGCTTTTTGATATAATGGCAAATAAACTATTACTATGCGTGTATGAAAATAATCCATTCTCAACCGTTATATCGTGGCCGAGTGGTCTAAATTGCCGTCCAAAGATCGTTTACCTCTCACCAATAAGGTCGTAGGTTCGGAACACGATCGCTCCAAAATCTTTTTGTGGGAAAGTTTGCCAGTTACTTGAGGTAGGACGGTACTTCCTGGCGTCTTCCTCCACCTGAAACTGGGTATGCAATACATAACCGGAAATGTGTTTAAAATGGCTCATTCAAAAAAATAAAGAAATAAAATAAAATCAGGGATGGAATTCCAAATTTCAGCTCCTCAATATGACAAAGCAGCGCAAACTTCGTGATTTTTTTAGTGTTTTATTTCACAGTCTGAATCTTTTTTTTTTCATTTTTTCATATTTTGCTCGGAAACAAAAGGAGGTAAACCTCAATATTTACCGTAAACACGTGTTCATACAACGTTAACCGGTGCACACTAGGCACGTCTTGGCCAGACACAATCGAACTAAAGTAAACAGGAAGAACCACCGAATATGTCGGCTTTGACGGCAAAGTACCAAATTTCACAACTCAAGAATTTTCAAGTGCAGATTTTGTCAAGTAGACGAATATGCGTAATATTTTAAAACATTATTAAAGTCGATAATAGTATGTGCGCATCGCGACTGATCAGGCAGGAAATGGAATATTTTGAAACATTATCGGCTTTGTATATTAGCTGCATGTCCCTGCCTGTACAAGGAAGTGTATTTGACTGTTTGTTCGTGGGAGAGCAACATTGAATTGGTTCGTGCATGATACCCTCCGATACAGAAACAGGCTGTGAATCACAACCGTTAAATAAGGAAGAAAGTGCATTGCATTGAAAGGATCAAGATACCAATTTTAAACCGAATATAATTGCACTTTGTACAAAACTGACGAGGCATAATAACGTTTCACATAAACATTCCTCAAGACAATTATAATTGAGACAGCCCCGTTTAAAACTCTGGATTATTCATTCGTTATTAATTCACACATCCATCCATCCATCCATCCATCCATCCATCCATCCATCCATCCATTTATTCATTTAACAATTATGTGTTTTTTTATCGTGTTCGATATTATTTATCGTTTTCGATATTGTTTATCGTTATCGTTTTTTTATATTATGTTTTATCGTGTATCAACTATCATTATCGTTATCATCAGCCAATAAAGAACCAACTGCAACGCACGAATCATGAGTCCTACCATACAGTGGCGTGGACACGAATTTGATATCGGTGCGGCTAAATATTTTTTGAATTTGAAGTAATTATAAACCAAGAACAAATAGGAATTCATTTGTGCGGATTACAAGATAAATGTAGAAAAAAGTTTGAAAATTTGCTAAAAAATTGAGATTTAAATTATGCATATTAATAATATACAAATATTAATACGACAATGTCGTACCATGCCGCACCCATTCCAGTGATCTAAGCGAGTTTCGTGTTAATCAAACCATCTCCTACCTTATAAGACAAAAAAGGCCTAGAGCCATAGGTATCTGACGCAATGTAACCGCTGTGAATCATGCTCGGGTATCGTGTAAATACGAAATGCGCCTTTCTTATCTTTCAATAAGCCTGCGTTACACGTACATTGTTGTTTGGGCTTAACGTTAATCACACGCTGTTATCGCTATATTGACCTTACGTGTAAATTCAAAAGACGGCTTCCCTGATATGAGTTATATGTTTACTTTCACACTCAGTTGCCGCCCAATTTGTCAACAACACTATCAGTCCAACTCGTCATTTTCTTTCCTAAAGTGTTACATAGTGTATCTGTACATGCGTATGACTGAAAGTCCCAATATTTATATAAAAGTCACAAAATGACTCTAGGACAGTGCGGTTTATATATTTCTATATGTTTTCAATTCGGAGAGGCGACTATTTAGGATGGTAGTCATTGGTTAATATCGTAGTTCAATTTTCATACACCGGTTAACTACTTCATACTCGTTTCAAACTACGCAAAAGAAAGTAGATCGGGATTTTTTGTTTATTTGTCGGATGACTATCTTTTCCTATGTATGAAAATTAAACTGGGGGTTTTTACCTTTTGTTTTCACGATGATTTTATTCGTTCTATAATTACCACTGCATACCGGGAATAAATAAATAATGTGGTTCAATAACTATAGCAGCTTCTTATCCAGACAGTTACGTACAATGCTGATGACAATTCCAGATTACATATTATTCGAAGCAGATTTAGAACAAACCTGCGTGCTTGGCATGTTATTTTTATTTTTTTTTTGGAATGGGCGTGGCTGGCATTGTTTCATAAGTTAATTAAATCTCTTGATGATGTAACAAACGTGTATTTATATATTAATTAGTAATTACTTATTAAGAGAGATAATAAATGTGCAAGTGATATTGTTCATATAGTATCACATTCTTTAGTTATTTTTATTGAAGTGGGTCTGGGTTTCTTTGCTTTCGCATATCGGGAGGTTGACTAATACAAAGTTATCCAATCGGCACGTCTCAAGTTCTCCTTCGTTTAAACATCGATTACATATGTGTGCCAGTCAGCCTGCAACCAATCAGCCTGCATAAGGCGCTGATCGAGAAGTAAAGTTGGTGTTCGAAATTGGAAACAGAAGAGTTTGTTTATAATATTGCATTGTGTCGCGTCGTATCTCATTGATTTGTATAGTCGGTGGAGATTCAGTCACATTCATTACGGTGCTATCTTTTCCAGACAATGTTTAAGCGCTGATACATAGTAGGAGTATTTGGCCGCAAATACACGCTGTGTTACCCCACCCAGTTATATTATACTGACACCGGGCCGACCAGACAACAATCCACAATGCCAAGAGTTTTTGGTATGACCCTCCGGAGATTAGAACCACAGCTGACCCACTGGACTCGATGTAGACTCCCTGCCACTAGAATAGTGCTGCCTGCAATCTTAGTTAATTAAAGACACGGCAAACTTACTGCTAATACGAAAGCACGATTAAACATGGAATACAGCACAAAAAACACTTTCGAAATTACCCAAATGTTTTATAATGTACCCAAGTTAACAATTATTTGATACCAACTAAATTTCGAGAATTACGAATTACCTCTAGCCCATAAAACGGCAGATCACCGTTATGATAGTCAGGCAGAATAACCGGCGCATAAATCTCACCCAATATGTTTTGTTTTTAGTGTGTAATTCAAACTTCAGAACGGCATTTATCGTGATACAGTCGACACCGCCCGGTTTTATTGCGCCACAAAGTGGGATCATGGTCTATTTGGCTCTGTTTACCAACATGTTGGAGTTTTTATGAGAAGCAAATTGTAAATATTATTTTTAGACGGAGGGTGGCGTTCAGTGCCAAGTAACAGATAGTCTGGTACTGCTCGGGTTGTTTTCAGCAGAAAAATGGGGAACGTTCAATATCTCTGTTATACGTTCGTGATAGTATCTAGCAAACATTGCTTCTACAGCCTCAGGCTACTAGTATAGGTGTTTGATACTCTTTCTATAGCGGTCACGAGTGTACAAGCCATACAAATTGAATGTGTCGGACTCGGGGTCGAAGTATGGTATGACCGTTTTACGTGGCCTAGTTGTTAAGGCTGGACGCCTCGGAAGCGGGAGGCCGAAGGTTAAAATCCCGCTGGAGCACTTGGATTTTTTTCTGATGCGGCCGGTTGCTCACCCAACAGCTAGTTAAATTGTTGAGTACCGAATGTGTAACAGACTTACGACTGGCAGTGGTAACTTTCGGGAAGTAACTGTGTCTCATTAGCCTAGTGTGGCTGGCCCTTTCAATAGGGGTGGCACTATAATTAACAAACACTTTATGATGTGTCATTAAGGACATGGGATTGTGTTTGGCACTCTTTGTACAGCAGTTAAGAGTGAATACGCCAATTTAACTGACGGCTTGTCTAAAAGCGTTTAACGTGCATTTGTTCATGCTAAAAGTATGATTTGTATTGGTTGGTCTTGGCTGTATTAAGCTACATTAGCGGTAGTAGATATCTCCATTAAGTATCATTTTCAACAATTGCTGTTCTTTAATGTTTTTATTTGAAATGTCGACATAAATGTGGAGTCCGTGGTGGAGTAGTTGGACTCGGGTCGAAGTATCGTTGGATGTGTCACTGAGCAAGGTACTTGCTTCTTTGATGGTTCTAACCGAAACGAGATTTCAAACGTGATTTTAGCGATCGATGTAAAAATAATTTTTTTTTTTTACTTCACCTAATTTCACTTTTTGGGCAAGTATTTGTTCATTATTTTTGTCCGTCGTCCTTCCGTCTGTCCGTTCGCACACAGGAATGGGTAGTTAAAAAAGTTGCTAGGGTTTAGAGTTTTTGGACGGAAGAAAAAAAATATGTTTCTGTTTCAACAGCGTTTATGTGGCTAAAGTCACACAGTTAATAAGCTGGATGCGAAAAAAAAGCCACTAGGCTTAAATACCCATTTGTTTGAACCGTCCGTTCTCCTGTCTGTACCGTTTAGGTAATGTATACGCGAACTATGATATTTACTTAACTTACTGTATTTATATACATTATATAACATCTCGAATAAGTCCTTGAATCGTCCAAAATTGCAATAATTTACCGTGTGTGCACTCCAGTTTACAAGCTATATCCCTTTAATTCACTTCTGTGTTGTTTTTTTATACTTTTACATTCCATATCCCTAAGTATTTTTGTTGTTGTTGTTGTTGGTTTTTGTTGAAGAAGAAAAACATATGCTGGCCCAACAGCGTATTTATGAATGACGTAAAACATGCCAACATCTCTGGTGAATCTCGGAGAACACGTGGGGTTTAATGTCTCTGGAAGTTTTGGAAGTTTTGGAAGTTAGTTTGTCGGGATAGTATATATTCATATAATCTTAAAGCTACACACATGCGCTTTCTGTAACATTTCGTAACTGTAGTCGTGAAAATTGTAACAATTTATCCTATTTAGGGCTTTTTGAAAATTGGGTACGGTAAAGTAAATGCCAACTATAACTGTTTTAGAGGGTTAACATTTCTAAATATATTTTCAAATAAACCAGCGATATTATATTATAGATGATAAAAATCATAGTAAATAGCTTTAAGCAGTTTAAAATATAACCCATTCCGGTTCCACTATCTTAATATGACAATAGTGTGTGCAAATAGAGCTTAGAGTTTATATGAACTACTGTCGCGTCCGCTTCGTGTATTGAATTGATTGACTGATTGAATTTTTAGCGTCATTTTATGCCATCGAGGGCTAACAGACGATCAGTTAATCTAACCACTGTTTCCTGGGATTAACCAGTACTCGAGCACACCCCGTCTCCGCAAGTAACTGATAACTTGAATCAGTGGTGAGAGATGAATGATAATGAGACACAATGTCGTATATCAATCATTACGGAAACTGTTGCCGGGCAGGGGATTCGAACTCACGACCCCTGGATTGATAGTCAGAGGCGTAACCGACTGAGCTAATCGGGCCCGGCTCGTGTATTGAACCAGTACTGACTGTTGTTGTTGTTTCTTTGTACCTAACCCGCAACCTTTGGTGTGAACGACCATACTATATATAGAAACACAACTGCTGTCTTGCCAACGCAATATATTTTTCTTATCTTTTTCGGAATTGACAGACCTGTCCTATACCAAAGGCAAAAATGCTAGTGAAAGTATCTTCAATTAATTTAGTATCCTTCTAATTGTCACTTTCTTCTCTGTATTCTGTCCCAAACCCCAAACCTGCTCAAAATTCTCACCCCTCCAAAAATCCATTGTCTTTCTCCCAAACCCTAATTGTTCTTTCAACATAATGTCTGCATGACTGCCCAGTTCTCTCTCTTTCTCTCTCTCCCTCCCTCCCTCCCTCCCTCCCTCCCTCCCTCCCTCTCTCTCTCTCTCTCTCTCTCTCTCTCTCTCTCTCTCTCTCTCTCTCTCTCTCTCTCTCTCTCTCTCATATATTAATGTTATCCACTGTTTTTAAAGTAATTAATTTCGATAAATACTAAATACAAAGCGCGCACAAAGTTGCATCACTTCATAATTATGAAATTATTTTCTTTGATTTGGTCAACAAATTGAGTTTATCAAAGAACCTTCCTTTTATCAAAATGAATGTAATAACCTTTCCTGCATGTAAACGTTTTCGTTTAACCTCACTCTTTGAAGTGTGTGTTGACTTGCTGTCCACCGATGCTGACTGTGCATCGTATATTGTGTACAACCAAACAATCTTGTCTAGGGCCACGTTGAAAGCATAATTTTACAATCCTTAAAAAGTTCTTCCATGTAAAGTGAAGGCGGCCCATTCAAAATGTCTCCTCCGACATTCGTAGTCGCAGCTATCTGACTGGAAATAAGGGGCTAACTTTTTTCGCCGCAACCACGTGTGTCGGGTGTAACCCACTTAGAAGACTAGAGCGGACGTGTATATTGGTCCTTCAATCTCGACAGTCGCTTGAACGATGATGCTTGAATTAAATCGTCGTTAGTCTATAATATTTGTATAGAACACGATATCGCCAGAATTAGGTGTATTAATCGCCAATAAAAAGTTCTATACCTGTCCCGCAATTAATAGAAATGAACCCCCTTACTAAACTATGAGGTCGTTCAAACTTTCTCCAAAGTAACTGGCCAATCAACGTGCTCAAATGTGATGTCATTCGGGAGAGCTGGGTCCTTTTACAGACTAATCATCGTGTTACTGTGAACTATTTCACGCATTCCGCCGTTTCGTATTTTCCAACCGCTATCGTCCGTAAAACATACGGTAATTATTTGTCAGAAAGCATCATTAACGTTGTTAAGTCACCAACCCCGGATAATAAATCACGTAACGATGGGGGTGTACTGTGGTTAAACCTTTTTCGTAAAAAAAAAACAAAGCTGTTTTCCTAGATTAATGATAGGCGACACTTATAGACAACTGAAGCAACGCGAAATAACCCAGATATTTTACTTAAATTGCATTCAAACATATCTGTTAAAAATAGATTAATCTTCTTCTGTCAAATAATAAACCAGAAACTGGTAAATTTAGCAATTTATTTTAGTTTCTGAAGCCTTCCCGAAAATGACGTTCCATGAAAAAAAGTCAGTATTTCGTATAAAACATTGCAATATTTGACGCTTTCGAGTCCATTTTCGTTTTGGACCAGTACTGAGTGTGCAGTTTTAAAGGTACTGCATCGAGCTGGGGATCGAAACCGCAACCTGGAGTTTGCGGCAGAACATTACCGCCCCGCTTTATATAATGTTTTGGTTGATGAAACAATCGTCTCGTATAATTCTTTTAAGAAATGTGTTTATTTTTTTTATTTAAAGTTATAATGTACATGTACAAAATATATTTATGTAAATAGTACAACGTTACTAATGATAATTAATACTAATGACCTGCTGCGCATTTCCGCTTCTTTGTTTTATTTTATTTTTAGAATAACACAGTATGTTGTTTAAAGGTTATGTAATTGTACATAATGATGATGAGATGTTATTAAACCACAAAATCTATAAATCAGAAAATGCAGAAAAGTTGTTTCACTCATATCGCGACAGTGTCTACTTTAGAAATGATTCTGAGCGCTGCCACTCTGGAGTATCATGCCGCAGTCACAGTGTATGATACCCCACCCATTCACATTATACTGACACCGGATCCGCCAGATCTATAGCGATCTTCTTAATGATGAGTGTCAAGCGAGTAAGCTTCTAGTACCATTTTGAAGTCTTTGGCAATCCCGGCCGGGGATTGAGCCCACGACCTTCCGTATGTGAGACGGACGCTCTACAGGTGCACTACCGCTGTAGTATTACAGAAAAAATAGAGGGGCACAAAAATCCAAACACGAGTTTTTGAATTGTAACCAAGTAGCTGTACATATTTTGTGGCTTTTATGTTGTTTTATAAAACTTATTTAATGATGAAAAATATCTGCAAATAACAAAATATTTACATAAACATATAATTAATATAATCAGCTGAGAGTTAGCCTTAAAGATGATGGACTGCGTTCATTATAGCAAACGATATTGCGGTTAGGAAATTATTAATTTTTATAATTAACGAGTTTGTAAAATTTATTTCATATCTTAAATTAAACACTCAAGGAGCTATGTCAAGGATAAGTAAACATGTAAGTAAGTGTGCGGATATGGTCATAGTTTTTAATTCATTTGTCAACAAGGGTATCACGTTTAAAGGCCCAACATTTTCTGCTAGTGCAGACAGTCATGTAGGAGTGGCTATGTAACAGCTGTTTTCTTTACCTGTCAGTTATGGTACATTGTTCTAAAATACGCCATTACTCGGCTACTAAATTGTGTATAAACACAGATCAGATCATGTGTTTTTGTTTACAATTTAGAGAGCATGACCTCATTAGCTCCTCCTTAGAATTTTTGGCAGTTGTAGTTAAACTGCATATTGCAAACACATTTTGGAAAAATATAATTGTATTAACAATAATCTAGAAGTGTATAGAAGCATATAAAACCTTGGAGTCGCGCGCTCCAAAAACTTTATGTTAGAAAGTTTGCCAGTTACTTGCGGGAGTTGTTCTACTCAGAGCCATTCTGAGGTCTTCCTCCGCCCCTGGATATGCTATATGTTACATGCAGTGTGTTGAAAATGGCGTGAAATCCCATTCAAAAATAAAATCATAACAAACATTCCCCAAGCCATCTTGCACCGCTTATATATTGGCACTTTAAGGTTCAGAGAAACGCCGTAGCTGATGTTACGGGGGTGTTTAATTGACATCATTTGCGTGTCACGGTTAGCCATGGTGTATATTTAACCGTTTACTACATAGATACGCGTTTACCCGCACCAATCACAGAAAGCCTTTGAAAACAGAGTTGAAAACAGTGCAGGAAGTGTTCAGATTGCTCGTTACGAGCAATCTGTACTCTTCCTGCACTGTTTCTCACTCTGTCAGTTAATATCAACATAATTCACCCAATAATTCAAAAGCTTTCTATACTAGGTATCAAAAGGCGTCTTTATTAGAGGTGTCCAAAGGCGGCTATATTAGAGGTGTTCAAAGGCGTCTATATTATAGGTGTCCAAAGGCGTCTATATAAGAGGTATCAAAAGGCGTCTATATTAGAGGTGTCCAAAGGCGTCTATATTAGAGGCGTCCAAAGGCGTCTATATTAGAGGTGTCCAAAGGCGTCTATATTAGGTATCAAAAGGCATCTATATTAGAGGTGTCCAAAGGCGTCTATATTAGAGGCGTCCAAAGGCGTCTATATTAGAGGCGTCCAAAGGCGTCTATATTAGAGGTGTCCAAAGGCGTCTATATTAGAGGTGTCCAAAGGCGTTTATATAAGAGGCGTCCAAAGGCGTCTATATTAGAGGTGCCCAAAGGCGTCTATATTAGAGGCGTCCAAAGGCGTCTATATAAGAGGTGTCCAAAGGCGTCTATATGAAGTAAAGGGTTAAAGTGGTAACTTAACTTGACTAACGACCTTGATGTTTATAAGAAGTGTCTCAAGTAAATAAAAAAAAAAAAAAATTTAAAAAAAATGCAAACATATACAAACACATTCAAACATAAAATGTGACAAGCACATAAGAATTCACAAGAAAACATACAAATATATGCAAACACATACACTCACAAACACATATATACAAGTACATGTATATGTAAACACATACAAACACATACACAAACTTATTAAAACATACTTAAACACTTAAAACACACTTATTCAAAAGCACACACGCACGAACACGCACGCACGCACACACATAAATATATCCAAATATAACAAATATAACGTACAGACACTCACAAACTTCTTCATACAATATATACAAATATATTTTTCATAAACCAAATGTTCGACGTATACACCAATACTGTAGCAGCATGATATAACTGGCAATTATAATATTCAATGTGACAATAGATTTAGAAAAGTTAATTTTTTTTATATCTTTGTCTATATTCACGAACCCGTGTTATAAAATGAAAATATGTGCAATTAATCTATCTGTTTTTCTCTACTTCAGGTTAACAACAACGGGTTCATCTCATTTGAACTGATGACGGACATGTACAAACCACTTAACTTTGCCGACAAAGCATTTGTAGCAACAGCTCCTTTTATTTCCCCATTTTGGGCCGATATAGACATTAAAAATGTGGCGGGTTTGGACGAATCGGTTGTATACAGAATAGTAACAAACGATAGTGAAGTGCTTTCAAGAGCCACGTGGGATGTAAGAAAAAATTTCATTGGATTAAATACATTTTCTGCGGAGCTTGTGATAATTGTCACGTGGTACAAAGTTGGATACTACGGAGCTACCGGAACCGGAAAAGACAAGGTAACATTGATTATTCATTTAGGATTTGAACAATTCTCACAAATAGACAACATATACCGATTATGCGCAGTTTATAAGTATTAAAAAAATGAAATGACCGAAATCGAGGACTGAAACGTTAAACTTTTGACCCCTTATACCCTCTGATGACGAGCACCAGTTTTAAACATTATATAGTCTTTAGATCTTTAACAAATTAACGGTATTTTTTGTCTTCGAAATTTACACTATTTGGCCTTTGGGCACTTTTTCCATTCGACATAGATCTAACTAAAACAGTAATATTCTGTCAATATGTCTTGTTTTAACAGGTCGTTTCGGATGTTTTGATAAAATTTCAATTTCAATCATTTGGCTTTGGACAAGTCATTATTTTAGTTCAGTCCAGTCTCGATCATTCATCGACGAGAAACATACTATTGGGCTATTATAAAATACATCCATTAATTAATTATATGCCACAGGTGGGTGATTTTTGTTCATTATTATCCTCTTGTTTTGGAAGTTCTTATTCGATGGATGTACATTTATTCCCATATAGGTAAATCCCCACCCCCACCCCCACTGAGAAAACTGTATATTTTCTAAACGTCCATTCGGTACTATTCGGGCATTTCCGTATAATTATTTATGTCCGTCTTAAAAGGAAAATCGCAACGCTTTACGTTTTGAAAATAGACGAAAATGACCGAGCAATGCTCCGATTTCGAAGATAGTCCGATTGCTCTTATTTCCTGTCCGGTTCTAAACACTAAAATGACAATTTCCCCAGGAATGCTAAAATCGTTGGATTTTTTTAAAACCATGATATATCCATTTCACATTATTCACTTAACCTATACTTTAATACTCATATGCATTTCAGAGAAATACTTTCCAAGCAGTTTTGATTACTGACGGTATAAAATCGTTCGCCATTTTTAACTACGAAAAGATAGTTTGGACAACTGGTTCCAACAGCGCAGGTGAAGTTGAAACGGGATTGGGAGGTGATCCAGCTGTGGTAAGTCTAATGATAATGTAATTTGCACGCATACATTTTATGACGCAACTCTTCTAAGTAAGATCATATCTCATGAATGTAACAATTGTATATATACATATACAAATCCTTCCTTGCCTATTCATTGCCCAGAGGACTTACACGAGAACGGCTTTAATTTCTTTCGGTTTTTGAATTATTTTCTAAAACCATAAATTGATTTTTTACAGAAAAACTGCCATGGGTCTCTTTAATATACTCACATACAAACTGTTGCGCGAACTTCAATTTTTTAATGGGGTTAACGCCATTTCAACACATTTTAGTTTATATACAGGAACACTTACAATGAATCTGAGTAGAACCACCGTCCTTCCGCAAGTAACTGGCAAACGTTCCCACATAAAGGTTTTAAAGCGAATGGGATAGTTCGAATCTACGACCTTAGCGATGACAGGCAAGTGATCATGTGACGGCGCCTTGGACCACTCGTTCACGGAGGACCCCGTATGAACTTCAAGTATCAGATACTGAATGTTTTTTTTATTTCATCGTGTGAGTATGATATGTTTGATCTTGATTGATTAACCTTTTACTCCATAGATACGCGTTTTCCCGCACCAATCACAGAAGGCCTTTGAAAACAGTGCAGGAGAGTTCAGATTGCTCGTTACAAGCAATCTGAACACTTCCTGCACTGTTTTCCACTCTGTCAGTTAATTTAAACATAATTCACCCAATAATTCAAAAGCCTTCTATATAAGGTGTCCAAAGGCGTCTATATTAGAGGTGTTCAAAGGCGTCTATATTAGAGGTGTCCAAAGGCGTCTGTATTAGAGGTGTCCAAAGGCGTCTGTATTAGAGGTGTCCAAAGGCGTCTATATGAAGTAAAGGGTTACGTCAAGAATAAGCATACCCGAGGCCAGTATTCACGAGAGAAATTTAATTAAGTATTTAATTAAAACCATTTTTTTATTAGTTTTATTCACTAAAAATAATTCACTATCAGATTTATGTAATTCATTCAAAAGCATCAAATAAACACGAATCTTTAAAAAACACGTCCCACTCCCATCCCCACAAAAATCTACAAACAAACAAATAAAATCTTCGGGGTAATTAAAAGTTTATTTATTGCATAATTTCTTATTAATTTTGATCTAATTTTGTATATTCCTAGTTGAAGAAGATAAAAACACGTTACAAGCGATCAAATAGCATCTAAGTAATAAACGATGAAACGCAAAGTCAGATCTATTTCCAATTCCTATTTATTATAAGTTACACGTGCTACTGTTTAGTTATAAAATAACATATACCTATAAACTACTCTTTAAAGGTAAAATGTCATTAAGTTGCTGTTAATAATGTTTAGTTGGCCTTGACTTTAATTAATGACAATTTTAAACGAATGACGTCATACACCGGGGATCGCATACTTGTGGTTTTGAACATAAGAATTGCTCATGCAATAGTCTTGATCATATGCGACGCTTGTTTTTCTAACAAACAGACGTCTTGACAAGTTCGGCCGAGAATAAAAATCATTTCTATTAAGCGAAAATCGAATAACGTTTTCGACTGATTGATTCTAACAATCGGACTACCTCGGAGATTTCCATAGTATTTCAAAAGAGTATCGTTTGGATGTTTATTTCTACATGTATATTTATTATTTTTATCTAATTAGATATTTTCTACGACAAAGATTTTGTACAAGATAACTGGCATGACTTCCGTCCGAATATATATCTTTAGATAACCATTGCAGAGGTGTGTTTGTTTCAGACAATCAGATCTTACTTCCAAATCAAAATGTTTTTTTTTCTGCACAACTTGTCAAAATGTTTGTCTTTTAGAAAAGTAAGCGTCGCATATGATGAAGACTACTCATGCAACTGTTTACCAAATCCATGTGCCCGCATGATTTCTACACAGGCTTATGAAGGCCGAGTGTCTGCTTGCCCAGACCCGATAATTCGTTAAAGTAACCGATTATTCATGACTTATTTATGAACAAAATAATTTAAATAGTCGAGTGTTTGACTTCTGAGTGACCTTACCGAGCCTCGGTAAATAAATTAACCGAATGACTGAAAACTACATAAAAACAAGTGTCTGACTTCTATATGATCAAACCGAGGCTTTATAACTAAAATAACCGAAGGTCTGACTTCTTTATGATCTTACCGAGGCTCAATAATCAAAATAACCGAGGGTCTGACTTCTATATGATCCAGCCGAAGCTCAATAATTAAGTAATCGAGAGCTGAGTAGTACTTGATCTAACTGAGACTCAATAATTAAGTAACTGGGAGCTGAGTAGTACTTGATCTAACCGAGGTTGAATGATTAAGTAATTGAGAGCTAAGCGGTACTTGATCTAACCAAGGCTCAATAAATAAATAACTGAGAGCTGAGAAGTACTTGATCTAACGAGGTTCAATAATATATAACCGAGAGCTGAGTAGTACTTGTTCTAACCCAGGCTCAATAATTAAGTAACCGAGAGCTGAGTAGTACTTGATCTAAGCGAGGTTCAATAATATATAACCACGTGGAGTAGTTATTAATGTAACCGACGCTCAATGATTAAGTAACCGAGAGCTTAGCGGTACTTGATCTAACCGAGGTTTAATAATAAAGTAACCAAGAGCTGAGTAGTACTTGATCTAACTGAGACTCATTAATTAAGTAACCGAAAGCTGAGTAGTACTTGATCTAACCGAGGCTCATTAATTAAGTAACTGAAAGCTGAGTAGTACTTGATATAACTGAGGCTCATTAATTAAGTAACCGAAAGCTGAGTAGTACTTGATCAAACCGAGGCTCAATAATTAAGTAACCGAGAGCTGAGTAGTACTTGATCTAACCGAGGCTCAATAATTAAGTAACTGAGAGCTGAGTAGTACTTGATCTAACTGAGGCTCATTAATTAAGTAACCGAAAGCTGAGTAGTACTTGATCTAACCGAGGCTCAATAATTAAGTAACCGAGAGCTGAGTAGTACTTGATCTAAACGAGGCTCAATAATTAAGTAACCGAGAGCTGAGTAGTACTTGATCTAACCGAGGCTCAATTATTAAGTAACTGAGAGCTGAGTAGTACTTGATCTAACGGAGACTCATTAATTAAGTAACCGAGAGCTGAGTAGTACTTGATCTAACTGAGGCTCAATTATTAAGTAAACGAGAGCTGAGTAGAACTTGATCTAACAAAGGCTCAATAATTAAATAACCGAGAGCCGAGTAGAACTTGATCTAACCGATGCTCAATAATTAAGTAACCGAGATCTGAGTAGTACTTGATCTAACCGAGGCTCAATTATTAAGTAACAGAGAGCTGAGTAGTACTTGATCTAACCGAGGCTCAATTATTAAGTAACCGACAGCTGAGTAGTACTTGATCTAACCGAGGTTCAATTATTAAGTAACCGAGAGCTGAGTAGTACTTGATCTAACCGAGGCTCAATTATTAAGTAACAGAAAGCTGAGTAGTAATTGATCTAACCGAGGCTCAATAATTAAGTAACCGACAGCTGAGTAGTACTTGATCTAACCGAAACTCAATAATTAAGTAACTGGGAGCTGAGTAGTACTTGATCTAACCGAGGCTCAATTATTAAGTAACCGAGAGCTGAGTAGTACTTGATCTAACTGAGGCTCAATAATTATGTAACCGAGAGCTGAGTAGTACTTGATCTAACCAATACTCATTAATTAAGTTACCGAGAGCTGAGTAGTACTTTATCTAACCGAGGCTCAATAATTAAGTAACCGAGAGCTGATTTGTACTTGATCTAACCGAGGCTCAATAATTAAGTAACCGAGATCTGAGTAGTACTCGATCTTTCTGAGATTCAACAATTAAAGTAACAGAGTCCCGCATCGACTTACCAAGGCTCACTAATTAAAGTAACTGAATGGCTGACTAGTACAGTGTATAACCTAGGTTCAATGATTAAAGTAACAGAGTCCCGCACCGACTTACCAAGGCTCAATAATTAAGTAACCGAGGGCATATTTCTATATGATCTAACCGAGGCAGAATAATTAAAGTGAGACATAACACACAGAGTATTATGTCTCTGATTAAAGTAACCGAGTTTTTATCTTCTATTTTATCTGACCATGGTTCAGTAATTAAGCGTCCAACTTTCTATTCTTTAATTGATATCATAAATTTGCGCGTAGTAATGTTTTCTACGTGATCAAGTATCCATTTATATTTTTTCCCCAATAAATTATGACATGAGGGTGTGACTGAACATATCTTAAGGTGACATCTTTATTATTTACTGCAAAACATCATTAAACGCAAGTATGTGATAACACGTATTACCAGTTTGGTAGTTAATCATCAATTCAAAATTTAATTTCTGACTGAAGTCTAAAGAGCTAAGAATTCAGCTACATGTATGCACTGTTGCAGTGTGTACTTCTAAACTCGCTATTAAAGTGCAACAACGCCTTTCTCCTGACGTATTCTCTTTAATACATCAACTGTTTTCTTTATGTTGGCACATTTAACAGTAAAGCTTTTGCCGAACTAAAACAAAAACCGTAATTTTAAGTTGAATTCCGATTCTAAATATAAATGTCACGCATGCGCGGTTTGTGCTAACCCATCGCTCGGATTTTTTTTAAAGATTAACGTCAATTATATCAGAGACATAGACGCAGAGACTCGCAGGTGCAGATGCTTCTCGCGATAACTCGTAAACACCTATCGTTCTCAATCACGTGACCGTGATCTCCGACATATTTGATCTGGTTTCCTGGCCGTTTAATAAATTGTTGATATATCGATTTATTAGGGAACCAGACGACGCGCGCACCTGCAAATGTGTAAACAATAATATTGGTTTACGTGGCGACAACTTTTCGCACTTTTCTACTTATAATTATAATTATATTGTTGTTGAATATAAACAGAATATACATGTATTGATAAACGGGTTTTGATACTGTTTTATTGTTATTATTGATAATGAATTTTTTTTTAAAAAACCAAAACAGCGGAAAAATGTTTTTGTAAGTTTAATGAACAACTGTTAAAGAATAGTGGTTGGGGAATGGGTTGATTTCAGCACTTATGACTTTTCTTGGGAATCAAGATTCAAAAACAATAACAATCAATCTAATACACTAAATAAAGAAAATTATGAAAATATAATTAAAAAAATACTTAAAATTTCTCTATTTTTCAAAAAAAACATCAAGACGAGCTGCCTTGTATTGTTTTTTTTCAATATGGCCGACGATAACGCTATAATCGAATCACGTGAGTCTCGGGATTTCTCGGGGATGTACGTTATTTTAAAATAGCCACTATAGCGGAAGAACAGGCTTCCAGTCTCTGTGTCTATGTCTCTGATTATATGAATCAGATCGTAATCGAATTGAAATAATTTGTCTGATTTAATACGTTATGAAATACACTGCAATTTTAAGATAGATATCCTCGGCACGTAGTTAACTAAACCCCTTTTCAATGTATCATTTTGGATACTTTGATAAAGATATAATGACTGAGTGAGTTAATTAACTTTGACCCACACCCTCTTATAAACTGCCTTTAATGGCGCCAACTTATTTACACCTCTGGTTATTGGAACATATAATTAAATTTATATGACATATTTTCTTTAATGCAATGAAAACTAACGACTTGTTCCAAAAACTTTTTGGTTCTACTCAGATTCATTTTGAAGTCTCCCCCCCCCCACCACCCACCCCCAACCACACACACTCAAAACAACGTAGTGAATATGCACTACAAAATCGTTTTTCAATTAATTGCCTAACTTTATAATCTATATTCATATTTTTCTGAATAAAATTAAGGTGGGAGCTTTTACATAGCCAACAAAAACAACCTCGGCAAATTAAAGATTAAATAAATACTTGATGTTTTCTAGTATAGCGTATTTTAAATTGCGAACGCAGATGCTGTGAATTAATCAATGCGATGGGTGTGGTGCGATTACCTGGATAGGTTTATACAACGGATAATATCTCGGTATAGAGCATCACGGTCCGCATGAGGCAAATAAACACCACACGGCATTTTCGCACTAATCTAAAGGCTATCCGAAATTTCGTTTCTCGGGGATTTATGTAAATATTTAAATAGACGTGTTATTTTACGTTTAATTCGAGATATCGCTGATTATAGCCAGTCTGCAGATAGGTGTACATTCCGTATCAGGTTACACTGCTACTTATATATTAAGTAAGTTTGTTTTGGCGTAAACCCCAACTGCATCATTCTGCATTTGTATAGAAGCATTCTGTTCTCAATTTGAAATACCCGACCACAGTACACCAACTCGTAAACAAATCGGATTTCACCAAAATTAACCTTTTTAAAAATATGTCGACGTATGGCGTATATACTGATTAAAATCTGCAAAACATAAAATAAGCGGGCGGTGTTGTGGATAGAGTGTTGGTCGCTCACGCCAGACGTTACGGGTTCGATCCCCAGCTCGACCCGATGTCTCTGAAAAACACGCTTATGATTGGTTCTATCCAGGAAGCGAACTTATAAACTCTGAGTTATCTTCGCAATCGAGATAAAATAAATTCGTATAAGCGAAAACATAAAACTGAAATGCATACATAAACATGAACAGCTTAGCGCGCTGGGCAGGGACAGGGTGGGTGGGGTGGAGAATCAACTATTGGGCAGAGACGGCTAAATTCTTGGATTATATGACGTATTGGATTTGGGCAGTTAGAGGAGACCTTCATTCACAGTGTATATACCGATACCATGTACTGCAAATATGTAGTTTTGCAGGTATGAAGGTTCTAGGTGCAGCTTGCTGTATCATTTCTTTATGAATTTTGTTTCATTATTTATTGTAAAAGTACTGGTAGAATGATTTAAAAAATGTAAAGCGACGTAAAATCAACATAAACGTGTGTTTTCTGTACCCGCAGACAAGTCATCACAATATGCGGTGTTTTTATTTGTAAACGGTATCACACATTCTCTGAGGTTGGGGTGAGGTGTAGGGCTGGTTGAGGTGGTAAAGTTGTAATTAACGCCAATGTTGTATTGAACAGGATGTATACACATAAACATGCCGAACAAAGATGAAGAACATTGCGTGGGTGCCTGCTTTTTTCACGCTATTGAAATGTTGGCTTGATTCTCGAATTCGAATAAAATAAGTTGTTATATTTAGAATAATTTTGTTTTGTTTTTTATTTTTAGTCTCCACGAAGTCAATAGCAGTTTAATGGTTATTTTTTTGGTGCATGTTTATTGAATATTGCAATAAAATCTCTTAGACGGCTCACAAAAGGCGTATTTTTATACAACTATATTTGTAGTGTCAATGTACGATTAATCGACAAAGTTTACGGTTATTTTAGCAGTTAAAATGATAAATATTTCGATATATGTTGACTTTGATTTTACTCACATTATCTAGTACTGGTTAACCTTCCAGGATCCCAGGAAAAAGTGGTTAGGTTTACTGATTAAGTAACTAATGTTGCTAGAACGTGTGGCCAAACCTGTTTGCTTATTATGTGAATTATGCAATACAATATGTTTAAAACAAACAGGGCAGGGCAGGGCAGGGCAGGGCAGGGTAGGGCAGGGCAGGGCAGGGCAGGGCAGGGCAGGGCAGGGCAGGGCAAAATTATTAAAAAAATGAAATTGGAATTACAATATTTGGAACATTTTTTGTCACATGATCGAGAATATACAAAACTTTATTGCCTTTAAATATTTTACAAGAGTAATAGGGCTCCTTTCCAAAACAGAAATAATATTAAGGGTTTGCACAAATACCTGCGTAATCTAATGTCATCATATTATAGTTTGCATCATGTAGTCAGAAAAAGAACTAACCGGCTAAAATTTAGCGACAAATAAGTATGTAACTCTTCAATATTGGAGTTGACCTATGTTGCATAACGAAACATGACTATTAAACCCAACAAGTTTATTATTTTTCGTGTTAGTTTTATTTCTATTAGTTTGCGCATAAATTCGCTAATGTTCTATGACAAGCCTCAGTATTATGTTTATCTAATAATAACAAAAATCTCATCCCTACATCCCCACCCCTCACCCACCCCACCCCTGTGATACTGAGTCTTATAGTCTCAATTAAAAAAAAAGTTACATAATGTCTTTAGTTTATACTTATTCAGTTTATCTCGATTGCAAAATGAGCTCAGAGCTTAAATGAACCGCTTTCGATTCCGCTTCCTGGATAGAACAACGGGTCGAACTGGGGATCAAACTCGCGACATCTAGCGTGAGCGGCCAACACTATCCACTGCAATACCACCGCGCTTAATAGAGGACAAGAACTTATTATCATAAGGACGTTAAACATTTCTGTATGTTATTTAAATATGAAAAATATAACTTTGATCAGTGTTGTTAATTTGTTGTTTATCAGTCCCCCGCCCCCCCCCCCCCTCCCCTCCACACCCCAATACAACAACAACACTACCAAACAACTACAATAACAAAAAAAACACAAACAACAACAACAAAAACAACAAACAACAACAAACTATATGAAAAACAAACATGCTTTACGATTGGCCTATATTAATTTCAGCTAGGCTTTATAAGTGATGCATTATATCTATAGAATAAAGCGGGCAACACCCATCCGGCTTCACTTTATGCTAAGTACAAACCTATTGAGATCGGGCGCTGATAGCCGAGGTACTTATACAACCTCGACTTTTGTCGTGCATTTTTGTTTGTGCTGTGCATGCGTAATTCCGCACAGACAAAAAGGCGTTTGTGATGTTTCACATTCGAAACCTATAATAATGTTGTCATTGGTGGTTGTATGTGATGTTTCACATTCGAAACTTATAATAGTGTTGTCATTGGTGGTTGTATGTGATTTTTCACATTCGAAACCTATAAAAGTATTGTTATTGGTGGTTGTATGTGATGATGATGATGATGATGATGATAGTGTTGATGTAGTTGTAAATGCGTTGATGATGATGGTGATAATAATGATGATGATACTTTTATTGTTGTCGATGGTGATGATGATGATGATGGTATTGTTGATGATTATAATGATGATAATGATGATAATGATATTTTTTTTTGTAATGTTGATTATGATGGTTGCGATTGTATTTGTAGTTGTAACTGTGATGATGATGATTCTGATGATGAAGATGATGATATTGTTGTCGTTGTTGTTGATGATTATGATTATGATGATGATGATGATGATAATGATGATGATAGTAGTTGTTTGTAATGTTGAATATGATGGATGCGATTGTATTTGTAATTGTAACTGTGATAATGATGATGCTGATGATGACGATGGTGATATTGTTGTCGTTGGTGATGATGATGATGATGATGGTGTTGTTGATGATTATGATGATGATGATGATGATGATGATGATGATGATGATGATGATGATGATAATGATGATGACAGTAGTAGTTTGTAATGCTGATTATGATGGTTGCGATGATACTTGTAGTTGTAACTGTGATGATGATGATGATGATGATGATGATAATAATGTTGATGATAATGATGTTGCTGATGATGATGACGATAAATTAAAGAATGCAGATTTGAGATAATGACAGTGGTCGTATCTACTCTGAATGTAATGCTGATAATGACGTATTGCTCTGATAGTTACCAAATTACCCCGCGTTAGTAGATTGTTTACCCCGCCTGAATGAAAAACGCTGTTACAGTCTCTTGCGCGTCTTCCTTTTTATATAATTTTTCTCCGTCTATATTAAACAAGACAACCTCTTAGGGAAGGGCGTTGGCGAATTAGCTTTTAGACATATTTGATGGGTTTAAAACGTTTTTATGATATGTTGATGATGTTTGTACTAATCAGTTGAGCGGTGAACAACTCAAGAATGTGGATAAGCTATCTGTTTTTTTTAAATATATTAAAGGGACCCTCAGCAATTTTGATAAATCGATACTAATGAACACAATTTGTGAAAATAATTTATATCTGTATAACTCAAAAATGAAATAAAAAATATATGAGTATGTATTCAGGCCTTTAACTGGAGAAAGGGACATGGCTGGTACATATTTCCTTAATTGTATAGGTATTCAGGCCCTTAGCTGGAGAAAGGGACATGTCTGGTACATGTTTCCTTTATTGTATAGGTATTCGGGCCCTTAGCTGGAAAAAAGGGACATGGCTGGTACATGTTTCCTTTACTGTATATATTCAGCTCTAATTGAAAAGAAGGACATGACCGGTACATGTTTTCTTAATTGGATATGTATTCACGCCCTTAACTGGACATGAATATGAATTGATGTATAAATTTGAAAAAGAGACATGACTGGTACATGTTTTCTTTATTGCACAGGTATCCAGGCCATTAACTGTAAAAAGGGACATGACTGGTACATGTTTTCTTTATTGCACAGGTATCCAGGCTATTAACTGTAAAAAGGGACATGACTGGTACATGTTTTCTTTATTGCACAACTATCCAGGCTTTAAATTGGAAAATGGGACATGACCGGTACATGTTTTCTTTATTGCACAGGTATTCAGGCCCTTAACTGTAAAAAGGGACATGACTGGTACATGTTTTCTTTTTTGCACAGGAATTCGTAACCTTACCTGGAAAAAGGGATATTGGTATGATAGAAAAAAAGTCAAAAATATATTTTTTTATTTATTTATATATGTATTTTACGGTGTCAATATCGGGGTTTCGTGAACATTTGATTTTATATTATTTGATTTGCCGTGTGCCCCTTTAGGATAGTCATTGCTAACTGGAGTGAATTTGCCATCAGTGCGTAACCGACCACAGGGTATACACTTATTATAAGCGTTGCGTGAATGTTTTGTAGACTAAATATCGATGTAATGCTTTCGTACCGAATCATTGCATCATTATTATAGTGTACGATATAAACTCTGATGTGACGCTGAATTAAATATTGTGCAATGGCATTTTATTTCACGGTTATCGTTCTTTAAACCCGAAACGTTTGAGATGGTGTGTTTTTTCTTGATTCGCCCAGTAGACATTCCAGATTTTGTGTAGAACCGCATTTTCGCAGGTCGGTGTGTCTGGGGCATGATACTTAAGTATTATAGGGTTTAGGCAGACACTGCCTGCAATCAGTTTAAGGTTTTTATTTACCCTCGCGATTTTAACTGATCATTTTGGCGAGCAGTACTGCTTGTCGTATAATATGACATTATAATTTTATGTTGTTTAAAACGACGTCTAGCAGACACTTCGTCATCCGGTATTCACGCTATGTAACTCTTCCATATTTGGAAGCAATACAAGTTAGAATAAGGGCTAGTTACAAGTTGAATACTTAAAGATTAACAACGAACTAACTAATTCCAGGTGCTGAATAGCATTGCACAATAGTTGTAAGACATATTTGGTATATTAACAATGTCGGTTTCTGTCAAAAGTTTGGTATGACATCATTATATATATCTCATATATTCTAATTTCAGGTGGGATTCCAGTCGGAAAGGAACGGCTCTTACTATTTGCTGAACAATTCGGGAACAGATGCGATTCTGAACATCACCGAGGGGACGAACGTTGACCAAGCAGGACAATATATGTTCAGAATCGACGGCGAAGAAATCAACGATCTGGAGTGTGCTGTCGATGGTAAGTTGCAGCGCATTTCAAGCAGATATCAGCTAGTTCCTTATTTGCTTATGGTTTATCGATATTTGAGAAATGTAACTCTTCAATATTGGAGGTCATTAAGGTTGTGGTAGGGCTAATTTCGAGTTGAAAACCGTTAGACGAATTGCGCAGAACGAATTAATTTAAGACTGTGCACGTATCTATATATTAAAGTAGGAGTCGTTTGAAAAGCTCTTTATGTTAGTTATACTAATTTATTTAAGTTCAATTGCGAAGAAAGCTCAAAGCTTATATGAACCGCTCTCGAGTCTGCTTCATGGGTAAAACCAGTACTGAGTGTTGTTTTATTTAGAGAGACATCGGGATCAAACCCGCAACGCCTATCCACTAAACTACCACCCTGCTTTGTATTTATGAAGTAAACGTTCATACGCAGTATGTCACTCGACGCTTACTGCAGTGGAACCTAATTCTGCTATCAGTTGCCAAAATAAAAAGAACAGAAAAAAATACTGTGACGTAATTATGCGATGTTTCTATAAGAGTACACACAAAATGAAAATGAAGAGTAGAAGCGGATACTGTCGCTGGGGTGTGTGTGTGTGCGTGTGTGTGTGTGTTGTGTGTGTATGTGTGTGTGTGTGTGGGGGGGGGGGGGGCATCCATTCAGTAAATAATATTTCATACTATGTGAGTCTATTTTGATTGATAATGTATGTGTTCATTAATTAATTAGTTTAATGAAATCATGAAACCAACTTGTAAAACTATTGTTGAGATACACTAAAAAAGAGAGAGAAAAAAAAAAACAACAACACAGGCATTTTGATAAATAGAGCACCTTTACTACTGACACATTTTATCTATTTGAGATATGTCTTTCCGCATTCGGGCCCCGCCCAAGACACCCAGGTGTAACATTTCTACGCCGCCGTACTATCCGTCAGCTTACATTCATCAGAAGTTGATGTATGACTGTTGATTAATGAATTTTTATAATTAAGATAGCGAAAGTAACGTAAGCGCTGCTTGGTTATTTGTGGTACCATATAGATTAATGGATGTCTTATGTAGATTAATGGATGTCTTATATAGATTATTTTAATTAGACAAGTAGATAATGACGACAATGCCACGTACACGTGTTATCAGAGGTGTTGCTGATCAATTAGGGATTCAAGCAGCATATCTCTTAAATTGTTGTGATCGCTTGGTGTCTGTTTAATTCGGATTTTGTTTCACCAGCATATTTAAGTATATACTTAAATACTTAAAATACATCAAATGTAATGTTGTTATACATTTACACCGGAAACACCAAACTGATAGTTGGATCTTCCCTTCCAATAAATCTTGGATCTTCCCTCCAATTAATCGTGGATCTTCCCTTCCAAAAATCTTGGATCATGGGTTGTTCCCGAAATATTGTTTTTATATTAATTTAGGTGGTATTAATTTATTTTTTATATTAATAATAAAACGAACATAATGGCCACCTGTGGTATTAGGCGCGCCCTGTTGTAAATTAAATCAAACCACGTTAAAACTGAATATGCCACACTAACTTATTAAAGGTATGCATGGCAGTTTTGATGAATTTTCCTGAACATTATATATCTGCATGATGCTGGTACAAAAGTTAAACACCTTAGTTAATACTTTACCTTTAATTTCTTTTCAATTTTGAAAAAAGTGTAAAATTGTGTTTGTGTCTTCCATGAGGCCCTCATCATATTTACAAAGAACTGTGGTAATTTAAGACACAATGGTAAACAAACAAGATATTGATATGTGCCCATGTTTATCAATATTGACAAGAGCTACCACAATTTATTAGAGTTGTTAAGAATTTACTTCATTATATATATAAACTTTTGAACTGGTTAACATAATTTGCTTTTTTTTTAAACATAAAGTCACTTGGAGATAGATTTTTTCGCATGAGGAAATTTGTTGCGTGAACACTTATTAGGGCACTGCCATTTTCGTCACTTAAAAAAAGGCGATTTTTCTTTTACCATTTTCAGATACTATTTTACTGACGCCCGATTCAGTATCGATGCTTGGTGGAACAGCAATCTCGGTTACCGGCCCTTGTTTTCACAAAGATGTTCCCGTGAAGGCCAGGATTTTAGAAACTGGGCAGGAGTTCCCATGCGCCGTGACCAGTGACAACTCCTGCGTCTGCGGCACACCCAGTATCTTTAGAACAGGGCCATTAACTTTTGAACTTAACCCCCACGGCGAGAATTGGACGTACACGGCTGCAATAAGTAGCGGTAATACTGAGTTTTATCGTTTTTACCGCTTATTTTTCCTTGTTATGGCTATACGTATTGGTTATAGATGTATCGTCGTCTGGTCAGTTAACTTTGTTAATTAATTGGTTGTGTCCTCCAGCAAGGCACTTTGTCTGCAGTTGCTTAGCACTGCGTTAATCCAACATGATGTGTATTAGTTGTTAGATCAATGTTTAAATACAAACCGTTAGAACAATGAAAAATAAGTTATAAGACAAGCTAAATATTTTGAGATTTGTGTTTGGTGATCAAACGTTAGATTATCATTACATGTGGTGAATATTTTCACATAACAGTGGTCTCCCTTGAAACAATGTTTTGTCTAACGATAACAATGACGACCTCTGGGCTGCATTCAGTTCTGTTAAGCATGTTTGATGTTTTTATAAACGCTAACGTTGCTCAAATGAACGAACTGTAGACGGTAATCAGATTTTACCGGCACTGTCCCTCCATATCTCTTGAAGTCATGTGATTTAACACACTTATAAGCAAACGGCTCTCCAATGTGGTCTCAGCAAGCATACCGCTCAGTTGACTTGTGTTATCAAACGTTATCAAACGAATTAAATGTTTAACCGAACTGAACGCAGTCATGTACAATAATACGATTTATATCCATTGCCCATTATTAAAATAGACACCAATTGCCTCCACACCTGACATATCTTTGCACAAAAGATACAACATTTATTATATTCTATAATTCCTAATATTGTAATCTAACTTAGATATACATAGTTATGCGTATTATATAAGTTTCCGTAAATAAAAAAAAATAGGCCGCCTTTTAAACTGTCACCATTTCCTTTACAGAGCACTTACTAAGCATTCCTGTGACGCTGACTCGAGACAAACCGGAAACTTGGGTGGAGAGAAAAATGGTAACAGCTAGATGGGACGCTGCGGTCAATGTGCCAAGTAATAAGACAAAAACGCTGGACGTTATGGCATACACTGTAATTACTGTATATATATATCTTTTTAGCTCACCGGGACGAAGTCCAAGGAGAGCTATTGTCATGACCCCGGTGTTGTCGGCGTCGTCTGTAGACACCCAGGTTAAACTTTTGCGTTTAAGTTAAAGATATCTATGCAACCTGTCATTGGATGTGAATGAAACTTTCCATGTGTGTTCACCATCATCAATGGAACACACACAGACAAGAACCATAACTCTGGATTGCATTTTGGCACAGTTATGACCCTTTTTGGACTTAGACACCCAGAGGCGAGCTTTGTTGGTCTTCTGGCAACTCTTGTTATAAATATGTATGCACTCAAGGAAGTGATAGAGTGTCTGTCTCACATGCAATAGGCTTTGTATTTGTTCCTCGGCCGTGTCATATCCAATACTTTTAAAATGTAGCGGTTCATAAATTAGATGATACTTCCAGGACGGTTCGGTTCAGAGTCACGTGTGGGTGTATAGGAAGGGTGTATCACCCTGTGCATGATTCTTCAATATTGTAGTGTTTACTGAACTACATAAAGTAGCCCCTGTCGTCGTACGACAGGGTGGTAGCGACGCTGTATGTCATACACCGTTAACCAAGTGGTGTGTTTCACCGACATTTACTCTAAATAGAACAGAACATTCTTTTATTTTGGCTTAAGCATTACAAAAGCTTTTCACCATAATTAGGAAAAACATAATCATATATATAAGACACATGCAAAAATGCATATCAATATTAAATACAAACATTTTAGAAAATATGGTAGTAAAAGTAACAATTTGGTGGTAATAGTAATTACAATAGACACATAACACCTTACGGTGCTAATGCTTATGTACTAAATAATAATGTTTGTTTTTGCTAAGTCAGTCCATTTCCGTGTTTGTTTTTCCTAGATGACGAAATGCTTGTGCAAGTCATACATGAAAAAAAACCATTATGTCCGTAAACCTGCCTACACGATGCAATATTGCCAGTTTGACCATCTTCTCTCTAGTAGTTTTGACGCCATTTTGTTTATCTTTCAGAACGAGGCTAATGTACAGTCATTCGTTTCTGTGTTGACGCGACCGGTTGAAGTGGCGGCAGAGAAAAGTAGTCGAAAGTTCAAATTGCCTTCATATTTAAGTCAACACAAATCTCTAGTCATAAAGCTTTGTTGGACGATTGACTCTAATTCGAGAACGTAAGTATTTTGTTCTACTTCTCTTCGATTGTTTTGGCTTTCAATATAATACAGTTTGGTTTGGTTTAGTAACAATAGGCTGTGGGAAGTGTTTGAGGATTGGCGGTGCTTCAGTTCATTTCATACAGCACTCACACGTGCTATATTTACACGGCATCCGATGGGAATCACTTAATTAACATATTCATTTTAGTTTATTCAATGCATGTGGAATTTGAGAAAGTTGAAACGTTTTTTTACCCATTTTGGGTACACTTCGACAAAATATCTAGACACCTAAGGATGAAAGGGAAGTTGAGAATCGTGTCTAGAACACCAGACCCTTGATTGAAGGCTGTGGTATCGATCACGGATGCATTCAGTGATCAATATTTTGGATGAGGTGGGTGTGAGTGGAGGTTGGGGGAAGGGGGGGGGGGGGGGGTAGGGGTTTGCGTTTGAGACATCAACATTCCACGGAGCTCCAAGTATATAATTTCCATCAGTTCGGACTGAACTCGGTACCTTTTTTGATATTCCGAAGAGCTCGGTACCGTTGTAGGGATGTGGATCGGAAGTGGGGATGAAGGGAAATGAGGTTGCCATTTTGTCACGTTTATTGTACAGTGCCAGATAATTAAATCTATATGAACTAGATATAGTGTGCTTTCAAAAACCCTTCATTATAAGAAAAGTAATGATGTTATTGTATAACTATATGCAGAACTATGATAATTTTATGATATTATACATATTTTTACAGATTACCGGCATGCATATGGTCAGATGTATTTCCGGTGCGATGGAACCAACGCAACTCGAAAGAATCGGAAGAGTGGTGTGAAAATTGGTTAAATGAAGAACAGGCGCTTCTTCCAATAGACATTAAGGCGCCATTTTGTCCTTGTGTAATGAACGTTGCTGTGAAAGACTTCGGTCATTTTCACGCCGATCCCAACTGTGATATATCTAAACACACTGTTAACACAAACTGTTTATATAATTCAAATGCTCATCAGTGCTTTCGACGGAATATTAGAAGGTAGGTAATGTTGGTTTCTTGTTTTTTTTCTGGTTGTTTTGTTCCGAATATAAAGCTCGATAACATCTGTTTTAGAAGTAATGTACCCAATGGTGAATCTACACTTTAAAACCCCCGAAGCACGGCACCCCCACCACTAAACTCTCATATTTTATCAAAATCCACTGAAAACGTGTGCCCGTTCAGATTTTTGTGGCGCTCCCCCAAGTCCGTCCCTTCTTAACTTGTTTATTTGCATCGATTGCGAAGCATGTTCTTAAAAAAACCACACTCTAACGTATTTGCAGTACTCGGCTTATTCAGTTGTTATATGTTATCTACGAATTGTTGGTTCTTGTTTTCTTGCCCGTTTTTTTGTATATATTTTTCTTTTTATGTGATTATATAAATTAGATTTCCGTTTATCTCGTAACATGCGCTGGTTAAACTGAAAGTTTCTCTCAGTCAAATCACGGTCTACAGTGGGTGTAAGCCCACCATTGTATTCGTTCTTTATTCTATAGTAAATAAAAAAGTTTGAATGCTTGTCATTTATTGAGAGATTAATATGACATTTTATTGTTTTATCAACCTGTGCACTACCAAACTATAATGAGATAAAAAGGGGTCATGTGTCATATAAGAGATTTGTTTCTGTGCAGTGTGTACACTGTTGACAAAGTGAAAGTAGAATTCCGAAATCATGTATTCATACCCCAAATTCCAAGCATCATTTTTTTTTCTAAATTCACAATTCAAACATGACAATGCTTTCAAAATGTTCAAAATATACCATTTATGTCTTTCAAATAAAAAAAAATGAGCATTAAAAAAGGAAAAAGCATTGCAGATATAAATGTTCTAGGTTCTTTCTGCATAAAAATTATTCATTTTTAATGTGATTTGTGAATTTGTGAACTTATTGTTTTTGTACGTGTAAAGTGAACCTGGAATCTTCCTTACTGTCGGCCTCGAATAACCTACAAAATGCTGGTACGCCGTAAAATCCATTCATTCATTCCATTCCATTCCACTCCACTCCACTCCACTCCATTCCATTCCATTCAATTCCATTCCATTCCATTCCATTCCTATTAAATATATTTTCTGACATCTGTTGGTTATTACGTTCTCTTAAATTTGTTTTTAATTAAAATATTTAATACATACTCATTCGTTTAGGTTTTAATACATTGTCTTTGGATATTTTTTATGAAATTTGGATCCTCTCACGGAGCTATCGTTTAAAAACGACTTACCTCTCATCGCTGAGGTCGAGTCCCACTCGCTACAAAACCTTTATGTGAGAAAGTTTCCAGTTACTTGCGGAAGGACGGTGGTTCTACTCAGATTCGTTCTGAGGTCTTCCTCCGCCTATTAAATCTGGATATGGCATATACATGTATAATCTTTTATGTATTAAACCCCATTAAAATGAAATAAATAAAAACATATTGTCTTTCCTTTACTAGCGCCGAGGACAGTGGCGAGACTTGCTGCTACACACGTATAGGAGAATTAATGGATATCCGCGAATATTCTGGTGCAGGGACACATCAACGATATCATTATAAAGCTCAGGGGGAAACTATTGTGCCTTATTTCTCGTATTTTGAGTCTGACTTGTTACCCAAGTTACACTGTTGTCAGTTCTCTGATAGACACTGCAGTGATTTTAAGAGTTTTAGAAAGCCAACAACGTGTTTTGGATACGCCCCGCCAAGTGCAGGTGAGTCAAATCTAATGCTATAACCGTGACTTCTCGGCTATTTCCGGATATTTCCGTATAGCTTTGATTGAATGAATGGATTTATGAATACTTATCTAATTATAATTATTTAGCGTTTAACCTCACTGACAACAAATGGAATCGCTTCAATTTTCAAAATTTTGTCGCTCTTAATTGTTCAAATAGCCGGCGTACAAAATAATTTCTTATTAATTAGTATTCGGTCATCACTGCGCATGCGTGAATGACGTTTCACAGACTCCGCCCTTGATTCAATTCAGAACGAGTCATGTACAAGCTACAAATCCCATTCGAGCTATGCTAAGAAATGGCCATGGCAACACCAATCATCTCGGTTTCCATCGTAGCTCCGCCCAGAGTTTCATTAACGGTCAGTTATGACGTCTAACACTAAGCCAGCTAGTTTCCGTTAACTAAGAATTTAACAATTAAGAAACCCCTGTCGCTCGCTGCGGACGCTCCCTTTGGAGTTGCTTAATGAACATAACTATTACCAGAGACAAAGATACATGTATCTATGTCTCTGCTATAACATAACATTCAAGTCTATTTGTATAACCGTGACTACTCGAATGTTTCAGGATATTTCCGTATAGCTTTGATTTATTGAGTAGAGATTGCTTAATTATAAAATACCGTCAATATTGGCATAACCGTGACTACTCGGCTATTTCCGGGTATTTCCGTATAGCTGGAATTATTTATGGATATATACCTCATTATAATTGTTTAACGGACCAAGCTGTTTAAACACAGGAAAATACGAAATTTGAATGATGTCAGATTTTGTGAGAGCTGCAAAATGTACTGTCTGAAAATTTACGTAAATATATGACACTCTGTCATTGTTTGAAAACCACAGAGCTTCACAAGTGACATTGGAATACTTTACGGCGTTGTTACTAATTATAGTTCATTGTTAACGACAATATGTCAGGAAAAATCCCTATAACTGTCTAAAAATTAAAATAAAATAAAAATAAATACGGTCTGACTATTATTCAAATAAAATACAGCAAATGATTTAGAATGCTTGAATTGTCCTCAAAGTGAAAAAAACGATGTTTTAAACGAAGTAGTGACGTCGAAACGGAATCCCAATTTTAGATATAAATACCATGCACTCGCTGTTGAAGACATCGTGATTTCACCTCGTCATTCGGATTCCTTCTACGATGTACCAATATTACACCATTTAACCAATACTACATATCTGAGCGGGGCGGTAGTGTAATGGATAGAGTGATGGCCACTCACACCAGATGATGCGGGTTCGATTCCCCGTGAGAGCAGTCCATATAGGTACTGAGCCATAATCGCAATCGAAATAAAATAAATTCGTATAAACTAAACTAACCATTATGGCAGCAGATATCAGGTGACTTGTTTGGCACGTCCCACAATACAATTTAATTACAAGGATAATATAAGTGTATTCTAACATTGGTTCACAAACAAAATCCATTTCCACTACACTGATAGTTTGTTATGTTCTGATATATAACCTTATAACAATAATGGGCCAGTATGTATATCTAAGAACGGTATACTGAAATGTGTTTGCCAATTCTAGACTAATCCTGTCGTACTACCTTTAAAGTTAATAAACCGAACTGCACTTTGTAGAAAATGGCAATAACGGTCTTAAACGAATATTAATCTATGGTTGTTATAGTTCTTCACCAAAGTACAAATAATTTTCTCATTTAGTTATTAATAGTTTTTCTTATCAAATATGCTTATTTTGGTCATCTTTTGAGAAGAGTGTGACGTCATACAAGCACGTGATTTCATGAGCGCATCAATTGGTGCAACCGAATGGTGAGATAGAAAAAAGATCCCACATCGGTCATCTTTTGAGAATAGCTTGACATCATAAAATCACGTGCATTTTATGAGTGCATCAGTTGGTGCAACCAAATGATGAGATAATAGTAAAGGTCTCGTATCGATAAAACGTCATTTATCCATATCCTGTCTGGAAGCTTGAGAAATATATTCATCGGACATGCCTTAGTCACTCGTTACCTAGGCAATGGACAAATTCACAATTATTTAGGCTTTTAGTGGAATGTAAGCAATTTGATTTTTTGTTAAAAATGTATGATATGGTTCAAGTACATATCTATTATTCATGCGCCATCCGTGTTCGTTTTATTCAAATTTTGCCGTATTGATTGACGTTTGTTTGACGGCTCTCCTATCCTGGGAGGATTTATGATAGCGAAAGAAGGAAATAAAACATAAAATGAAAATATATTAACTTTGAAATTAATTTTATGCAGATGATAGAGTGCGAATAGTTATTGATTATATAGGTAAATAACACTTTAGAATATTCATCAGCCGTCAACAACTGTCAGAATGTGGCTACATTGAAATAGATATGGACATTTAACAGATAACAAATGTTTTATTTCATCTGAGTGAACTTGTTTTAATGGCTTGCCTCGTTTTTGTGATCATGTTGTATGGACTGTTATTTACTGTACGTAACACAATGAGTGTGAGGTCAAAGCAACAAACAATACATGTTGCGTATTAACGTCGCTTTAAAATGTTCACTGTTCCAATCGCGAGGGTTAGTGAAAGGAAGGTGAATTTCAAAGTCATTTTGTTGGATGTCGATTAATATTGAGATATTACATTCTAATCTCGAAAACAAAATAAATCAGTTTTATCGTTAAATCATTTATTTCATTCTTATTTTAGATTTTCCGTAGCAAAATATTTCTATGTTACCAAATTTTCCTACCCAAAAATGTAACAAATTATCCCCAATTACTTTGTTTGCCCCATTTTGTGTGAATTAATGAGATGTCATAAAACTTGTGAAATCGTCTCGGAATACGGAAGAGGCAGTTTCTCTATTTAAATTTCTCTGTGTTATTAGCCTTTATGTTTTCTTTATCCCGACTTCTCCCCTTTCTCCATAGCGCAAGCGGCAGGAGACCCTCACATAGTGACGTTAGATGGAAAGGGTTACTCTTTCAACGGTGTTGGCGATTTTTACCTAGTCCGCCATGTTGATTCAACGATTGCCATTCAAGTCAGGGCCGTCCGGGCTCGCGATGAAAACGGTAATATTTAGTACTTGTCGAATACATAAGACATTAATAGTTCCAGTACGTCAGTACATCTCTTTAATAACGTGTTGTGCTTTATTTTGGTATAACTGCGACTTAAAATATTCATATTCTCCATAAAATATAACATATACTTTTATATGATGAAAACTTGCTTTTTAGTAAATGTAGTGCAGACAGACGTCAGTTATTTTGCATGCATGAAAACCATCGACGATCTTTTTTTTTTTGGTATTCCCTACATGAATTATTTCAAAATTTGTTCCATCTAAACTCCTACGTTTAAGTAGGTACATGTATTATAATTGGTCCTACAAAATTTGACAATTTCGCATTTTCAAAATGAGCTAGAAAATCAGTTACTGTTGCATACATGTACGTGTTTGGTGATTTATTCTATGCATAGTTGTTTAAAGCACGTAAAACCTCTCACAAATTCCAATTAGTTTTAAGAATGTGTCGGATAAACTAGACATGATCTTAAGTGTACCGGGGATACATTTCGTATTCGCTGGTAAAAGTATTGTAGTGTCGATGCATATCCTGATACGAATTGTTAACAATGTAGCTAACCGCGCCGTCGATTGTTTTAGGAGATCTACAAAAAGCCACAGTATTTTCCCACGTCGCTGTAACGATGCCCGACTCCAGTGATGTTATTGAAGTGCGGAAAACCGACCACGGTTCGGAAGTACTTGTAAATCGACGTACCATAACCTCATCTACCTCACAATTTAGAAGTAAGTTGTTCCGGAGCTTTTCACATTCTCTTCTTCCCACGTCATATCATTTCTTTCTCCTTCTATCTCTCACATTCTCTCTTTCTCCTGTCTTTCATGTCATCTCTTCCTCCTAAACATTTTCACCCTTTTTCATTCTCCTGCTAATGCCATCATCATACTCACACTTTCAATCTCATCCTCCTACTCTTCATCCTCTTTTTCAAATCCCATTCGCTTTCTTGTCTTTGTTTAGTCATCCTCTTATTGTCATATGTTTTCATACTTTTAATCTCACTCGGCCCTCATCTCCTCAACCTGTATTTATTTTCTTTTCCACCTCTCTCTTTCTGCCCATAATCGTCACTAAGCATTCTACACCCTCATGCATTCATTCTCATCCCCATTTTCTCCAGTCTTCACCTCATCGTGTCCGACTAAACTACATCTGCGTCATCCGTCTTATTCTTTTTCTATCTGTTTTTTTTATCTTCCTTCTTTTCTTCCTGTACATCATCTCTTTTTCATCTTCATCTCCTCCACTCTTCGTTTTATTCCCTCCTTTCTGCATTCCTCATCACCACCAGCATCATATTCATTTTCATCATCATCATCAGCAGCAAGTTATATGTCGACACTGTTGTCATCAGTATCAATATGGAGGTTATTTAGTGGTTTAAACACTTTATGAAGTGTTTACAGAATGCACCCAATACTGTTTGTGTATGCGTCTACCCGGTGATTATTTGGCAGAGCTGCAATGACCTCTCTATTTCAGATATTACTGGAGCCTGGACTATAATTATGTTTCATAAAAAAAGGGTTGTTGAAATATCTGTTTCATAAAGCCTTTGGTTACAGCAATCTGTTGGTGTTCAAACAGCAGGGTAAAACTTTCTGACTATGTTTATTTTCTTTCAGATATTTCATTCAAGCACAATGACGACGGCAGTCACGTGATTCTCCTGGAGCCGGTTAGCGTCTCCGTTACCGTTTCCGTGACCCCTGACCTGCTTAATATCATCGTTCTCATCGGGGAGGATTCATTGAAAGGTAATGTGTGCCGTATGGTCAGTGTTCCCTCATTAGATGCAATGATCACTATGACAACCTGAATGTGTACTTGTGCAATATGGATTAGTGCATTTACAATTAAGCGCCACTATTCTGTTGTTTTAATAATATATATTTAAAATATTTTAAAAATCGAAAACATCTGGTGTTATGAGCCACGCCTGGATGTATGTTATTCATGGGAGCAAGCACATTTTACCACTATGGTTAATTTTAATGACTAATGTGTAATGCTCATGTATTGATAATCACTGTATGTAGACTGTTATGGCATTGGCAAGTGCCATATGTAAAGTGTTTATGCAGTGGGCGGTAGTGCAGATGATATTGCGTTGGCCGCTCACATTAGAGATTGCGGGTTTGATATTCAGCTCGGCCAAGTGCCTCTTAAAACAGCACTCAGTACTGGCTCTACCCAGAACCACACTTAGTACTGGTTCTACCCAGAACAACACTCTGTACTGGTTCTACCAAGAACAACACTCTGTACTGGTTCTACCCAGAACCGCACTCAGTACTGGTTCTACCCAGAACCGCACTCAGTTCTGGTTCTACCCAGAACCGCACTGAGTACTGGTTCTACCCAGAACAACACTCTGTACTGTCTCTACCCAGAACAACACTCTGTACTGGCTCTACCCAGAACAACACTCAGTACTGGCTCTACCCAGAACCGCACTCAGTACTGGTTCTACCCAGAACCGCACTCAGTACTGGTTCTACCCAGAACAACACTCTGTACTGGTTCTACCCAGAACAACACTCTGTACTGTCTCTACCCAGAACCGCACTCAGTACTGGTTCTACCCAGAACAACACTCTGTACTGTCTCTACCCAGAACAACACTCTGTACTGGCTCTACCCAGAACAACACTCAGTACTGGCTCTACCCAGAACCGCACTCAGTACTGGTTCTACCCAGAACCGCACTCAGTACTGGTTCTACCCAGAACAACACTCAGAACTGGTTCTACCCAGAACCGCACTCAGTACTGGCTCTACCCAGAACCGCACTCAGTACTGGTTCTACCCAGAACCGCACTCAGTACTGGCTCTACCCAGAACCGCACTCAGTACTGGTTCTACCCAGAACAACACTCAGTACTGGTTCTACCCAGAACCGCACTCAGTACTGGTTCTACCCAGAACAACACTCAGAACTGGCTCTACCCAGAACCGCACTCAGTACTGGCTCTACCCAGAACAGCACTCTGTACTGTCTCTACCCAGAACAACACTCTGTACTGGCTCTACCCAGAACAACACTCAGTACTGGCTCTACCCAGAACCGCACTCAGTACTGGTTCTACCCAGAACCGCACTCAGTACTGGTTCTACCCAGAACAACACTCAGTACTGGTTCTACCCAGAACCGCACTCAGTACTGGTTCTACCCAGAACCGCACTCAGTACTGGTTCTACCCAGAACCGCACTCAGTACTGGTTCTACCCAGAACCGCACTCAGTACTGGTTCTACCCAGAACAACACTCTGTACTGGTTCTACCCAGAACAACACTCTGTACTGGTTCTACCCAGAACAACACTCTGTACTGTCTCTACCCAGAACCGCACTCAGTACTGGTTCTACCCAGAACAACACTCTGTACTTGTTCTACCCAGAACAACACTCTGTACTGGTTCTACCCAGAACAACACTCTGTACTGGTTCTACCCAGAACAACACTCTGTACTGGTTCTACCCAGAACCACACTCAGTACTGGTTCTACCCAGAACAACACTCAGTACTGGTTCTACCCAGAACCCGCTCTGTACTGGTTCTACCCAGACCCGCACTCAGTACTTGTTCTACCCAGAACAACACTCTGTACTGGTTCTACCCAGAACAACACTCTGTACTGGTTCTACCCAGAACAACACTCAGTACTGGTTCTACCCAGAACAACACTCTGTACTGGTTCTACCCAGAACAACACTCTGTACTGGTTCTACCCAGAACAACACTCTGTACTATCTCTACCCAGAACAACACTCTGTACTATCTCTACCCAGAATAACACTCAGTACTGGTTCTACCTAGAAAGTGAACTTGGGAGCTGTTCATATAAGCTGTGAACTTTCTTCGCAATCGAGATAAGATAAATGTATTTAACTTATCGAACACCCTTCTAGGCGAGGGGCAGTACTATATTCAAACGATGGGCGAACTAAGCTTTATTCTATTCTGAAATATGTATTTATTAATTGTTATAATTATTCCTGTATATAGAAATGTACCCTGATTAACCCGTACTTTGCTTACCGAATGAATCTCAGTCCCGGACGCATTCTACAGCTTTAAATTTTATATCTAAGGGAGATAACACTTTCAGTTTATTGAATTCATAATTTCAGGCAACATTCGTGGTTTATTGGGCAACTACAATGGGAAATCTGATGACGACTTCATTCCACGAGATGGCGCCACCTTATCATCGTCCGCTTCAGAGAGACAAATACATTATGACTTCGGCATGACCTGTAAGTGACATCCGACACTGATAACCGTTGAGGTCGTTATATTTTTGCACCATAACGCAAAAGTTACCTTCCGTTTCCGGGTGAAATAATAATATTTAACCATTTACATGTATCTCTCATTGTTGAAATCGTTGATTTGAACCAAGCTTGATCGAAAAGTATTTTTTGTAAGAAAGTTTATCAGTTACTTGCGGTAGGACGGTAGTTCTACAGTCAGATCTCCCGCCATCGATAAAACTGGATTCCTTATATAACCGGTCATGTGTTGAAAATGGCGTTAAACACCATAAAGCAATAAGTGTCTATGCTCGAGTCACCCTTGAGTATTTTAGTTTTGTTGTTCTATTCTTCTATTTAGTTCCCAGAACAAAATAAAGAGCTAAACAAAGCTAAGACCTCTCAAAACTGTTTGAGTAAACATTTCAAAAATGAAACAGTGGTGAGTTCGGATACCCGCCCAGCCAAAGTCTCCGTGATGATCAATATACAACATTGCGTCTCATTGTCATTCTCTCTCTTGTCGATTCAAGTGGGAATGTTATCAGTTACTTGCGGAGATGGGTGAGCTCCAGTACTGGTTAACCTTCCAGGACAAAAGGAAAGAGTGGTAGTACTGGTTAACCTTCCAGGACAAAAGGAAAGAGTGGTTTGGTAAACTGATCGCCTGTTAGCCCTCGATAGCATAAATATGACTGACTGTCAATCCAGGGGTCGTGAGTTTGTAATCGCCCGCCCGGCAACAGTCTCCGTGATGATTGATATACGACATTTTGTCTCATTATCATTCGTCTCTCACCACTGATTCAAGTGGAAAAGTTATCATTTACTTGCGGAGATGGGGTGTACTCGAGTACTGGTTAATCCCAGGAAACAGTGGTTAGGTTAACTGATCGTCTGTTAGTCCTCGATGGCATAAAATGACGCTTAATATTCAATCAATCAATCATTTACAGGGCAAGTCCCCCAAGAAGAATCGATTCTGTCACAAGAATTGTCAACCCCTGTCCAGGCTGAACCATACGAACCCATGTTTATTGACGAAGCTGCGGAAAGTTCCAGACCAGACATGGATATCGTCTGCGGCAATAACGTCCAGTGCAGATTTGATTACGAGATCACTGGGAAACAATCCATTGCCAAAGCAACGGCTGAATTTACCAATAAGTTCGAAGCTTTGAAAAAAGAATTGGATCAAATAGGTAAACTAGAAAGACTGGTGCAACTTATGTATAGTGATGTCAGCCCGTCTTTTACTTTTTTCTATGCCATTTAGAAAATGTCCGAATGTTTTATTGTTATTTTAGAACACATTTTCATATAATAAGTACATGTACTATATGTTTAATTGCATTTCTCTTCTTTTGATTATTCTTTTTTCTAAGATTCTAAAACATAAGAACCAAACTGTCTTACAGTATGTTCAGACATATTTATACAGTATATTTGAAACTAAGCAATCTGTAAAGTAATTTTGAGAGCAAAAATAAAACTGTCAATGTTCTACTAGATATGTACATATTTAATGCATATCATATGCTTACTAAGAGTTAGGTTGCAATGTCACTTTCAAATATGTATTTGAAGCATTCCCATTGGATAAAGCCAAAATTTCGGAGAATTTTATTTGTCGATAAAACCCCTTGAGCCAAACTACTGTTTTATAATATGATTATGTATTCTTACGCGCTTATTTGTCGATAAAACCCTTTGAGCCAAACTGCTTTTTTATTTTATAATAATGTATTCCTACGCGCTTATTTGTTGATAAAACCCCTTGAGCCAAACTACTTTTTTATTTTATAATAATGTATTCCTACGCGCTTACTATGCAACGGATTTTTTTATTCATATATTTAACTTAGACGTTCCCTCAAATATATGAATAAAAAATTGATCTATCAATATAACAAACATATTGACAGTATTGAAATGACAAGGAGTTTTTTGTGCTTGTGTAAAGTATGTCGAATTAAGAATAAATCGAATAAAGTCCGAAGGATTCGATATTCTTTACACATGCATGAAAACCAGAAAAAAATGAATCCTATACATTTCTTCCCTTCTAATCCATACATTATAGTTAAATTAAGTTGTATGTATGTACATCTGAATAAATATATTTAAACCTAAAAGATAATACGATTTTAGATACTAGTTAATGCTAAAGTAGTGTGACATCACTGGTTGTATAAAAGTGTATTTCTAATTTTTCAAATATAAAGTTGCATAGAGTAATGTTTATTTATTACTTTTTCAATATGTTTAAGTAGTCAGCCAATGTGGTTCTCTGCAGAGTGGTAGGAATCGTCCGAATGGGAGTTGTGTTCATGTTATCATTTTTTGTCATGTTCATTATTGTGGCTAAATTATCAACCACAGTGTGGTTCCAGGGTTTCATATGAGTGATGGCAAGAATAGGATCACTGTGGCTCATGCTTGTCGTAAGAAGTGACAATTTGAGTTGTACGATAGAATTTGCAGGAACTCCGCAGTTCTGCAGGTTTCAAGGTTCTAGGCTCATTGTGCGTATTCATTTGTTGGTAGTTTATTGTCTGTATGTTAGTTTTAATTTGTTATTTTTTACATGTAGAGTGAACCTGGAATCTTCCTTCATGTTGGCGTCGAATAACCTATAATGTGTTGGTACACCGTAAAACCCTATTCACTTATCCCATATGTTCAGACACTCATATACTTATGATTTCAACATAAGCATGCATCTCCTCATGGCCTTTAAACATAAGCATGCGTCCCCTCAAGGCCATTAAACATAAGCATGCTTCCCCTCAAGGTCCTTAAACATAAGCATGCGTCCCCTCAAGGCCCTTAAACATAAGCATGCGTCGCCTCAATGCCCTGAAACATAAGCATGCGTCACATCAAGGCCCTTTAACATAAGCATGCGTCCCCTCAAGGCCTTTAAATATAAGGATGCGTCCCCTCAAGGCCCTTAAACATAAGCATGCGTCCCCTCAAGGCCATTTAACATAAGCATGTGTCCCCTCAAGGCCCTTAAACATAAGCATGCGTCCACTCAGTGCCCTTAAACATAAGCATGCGTCCCCTCAAGGCCCTTTAACATAAGAATGCTTCCCCTCAAGGCCCTTACACAAAAGCATGCGTCCCTTCAAGGCCCTTAAACATAAGCACGCGTCCCCTCAAGGTCCTTAAACATAAGCATGCGTCCCCTCAAGGCCTTTTAACATAAGCATGCTTCCCCTCAAGGTCCTTAAACATAAGCATGCGTCCCCTCAAGGCCCTTAAACATAAGCATGCTTCCCCTCAAGGCCCTTAAACATAAGCATGCGTCTCCTCAAGGCCCTTTTACATAAGCATGCTTCCCCTCAAGGCCCTTACACATAAGCATGCGTCCCCTCAAGGTCCTTAAACATAAGTATGCTTCCCTCAAGGCCCTTAAACATCAGCATGCGTCCCCTCAAGGCCCTTAAACATAAGCATGCGTCCCCTCAAGGCCCTTTAACATAAGCGTGCGTCCCCTCAAGGCCCTTACACATAAGCATGCGTCCCCTCTAGGCCCTTAAACATAAGTATGCTTCCCCTCAAGACCATTAAATATAAGCATGCGTCCCCTCAAGGCCCTTAAACATAAGTATGGTTCCCCTCAAGGCCCTTTAACATAAGCATGTGTCCCTTCAAGGCCCTTACACATAAGCATGCGTCCCCTCAAGGCCCTGAAACATAATCATGCGTAACCTCAAGGCCCTTTAACATAAGCATGCGTCCCCTCAAGGCCCTTAAACATAAGTATGGTTTCCCTCAAGGCCCTTGAACATATTATGCATGCGTCCCTTCAAGACCCTTTAACATAAGCATGCGTCCCCTCAAGGCCCTTACACATAAGCATGCGTCCCCTCAAGGCCCTTAAACATAAGCATGCTTCCCCTCAAGGTCCTTAAACATAAGCATGCGTCCCCTCAAGGCCCTTAAACATAAGCATGCGTCCCCTCAAGGCCCTTTAACATAAGCATGCATTCCTTCAAGGCCCTTAAACATCAGCATGCGTCCCCTCAAGGCCCTTACACATAAGCATGCGTCCCCTCAAGGCCCTTACACATAAGTATGCGTCCCCTCAAGGCCCTTAAACATAAGAATGCTTCCCCTCAAGGCCCTTAAATATAATCATGCGTCCCCTCAAGGCCCTTAAACATAAGCATGCTTCCCCTCAAGGCCATTTAACATAAGCATGCGTCCCCTCAATGCCCTTAAACATAAGCATGCGTCCCCTCAAGGCCGTTTAAAAATAAGCATGCGTCCGCTCAAGGCCCTTAAACATAAGTATGCTTCCCCTCAAGGCCCTTAAACATAAGCATGTGTCCCCTCAATGCCCTTCAACATAAGCATGCGTCCCCTCAAGGCCCTTAAACATAAGCACGCGTCCCTTCAAGGCCCTTACACATAAGCATGCGTCCCCTCAAGGTCCTTAAACATAAGTATGCTTCCCCTCAAGGCCCTTAAACATAAGCATGCGTCCCCTCAAGACCTTTAAACATAAGTATGCTTCCCCTCAAGGCCCTTAAACATAAGCATGCGTCCCCTCAAGGTCCTTTTATATAAACATGCGTCCCCTCAAGGCCCTTACACATAAGCATGCGTCCCCTCAAGGCCCTAAAACATAAGCATGTGTCCCCTCAAGGCCCTTAAACATAAGTATGCTTCCACTCAAGGCCCTTTAACATAAGCATGCGTCCCCTCAAGGCCCTGAAACATAAGCATGTGTCCCCTCAATGCCCTTTAACATAATCTTGCGTTTCTTCAAGGCCCTTAAACATAAGTATACTTCCCATCAAGGCCCTTAAACATAAGTATGCTTCCCCTCAAGGCCCTTAAACATAAGTATGCTTCCCCTCAAGGATCTTACACATAAGTATGCATAATAAGCTCATTCAATCAGCAAGGGGACTCAACATATTTAGCTTAATTGGTTGCTATGTTACAATATGAAGAGTGTTCTCAATACATCGTTTGATCATATTATATGTTTTCAACTTTTCAGTTATCCGTTGTCCATATTTGGAAATACCTGTCAATGGCAATAAGTCCGTGAGCGGCAACTCAAATGGTTCCGAAGCTTTATTCACATGCCTCCCAGGTTACGATATGACACTAGGGTCAAAAAGACGCGTGTGCCAAGAAGATAGCACGTGGAGTGGGTCAGATGTCGTCTGCGCAATAAAAAGTAGGAGTTATTTAGTGTTTTTTTCATGTCGTAGACAACCAACGTTTTCATCCAAATTCTTCGATTAACATTTTTAGTTAGAGCGAAAGTTTACAGTATCGTTCAAATGTACTCAAAAAGGAAAACTACAGAATATATGCGGATGATTATCAATACCAATTTATTCTTTGTCTTTTTAGTTTTTAGGGATATTTGCACTTTGTTTTGTCTAAATTTGTTAAATTTTGAGACATTTATAAATAAAAACTTTACTTGAAGCGAGGCCTATTTTTGTGTACTTTATCAAAAGTGATTAACAAAAAAATGTTTTTCTGTGACACAAATAATAAATAATATCTGTTTCCATAGCAAAAGATATATGACGATTGTTTGTTTTGACAGCTACAGACAACAGTGGCACAAGCATCATCGTTATTGCTGTGGCTTCAGGAAGCGGGAGTTTGGTCCTCTTGGCTATCATCGTTTCCGTGGTGTTCTATTGTAGACAAAGTAGAGAGCCAAAACCCGACGACGAGTAAGAATTTTCTTGCATCCTTTTCTCTTTTTTTCCCCTCAGTAATCTTAAAGCTCCTAAAATGTCTACCTGGCATACATGGATATCATATAACATATATATTGTCTCCACTCAGTTATAACTAGTATGCTAAAAATGCAGCATTCAATAACCGGACCCGGTTAGTTTAGTTCGCAGCGCGTCTGACTGTCAATCCAGGGGTTGTTAGTTTGAATCCTCGCCTAGCAACAGTCTCCGTATTGATTGATGCATGTACATAGGACATTGCGTCTCATTGTCGTTCGTCTCTCACCGCTGAACGGAAAGTGAGAAAGTTACCAATTATCTGTGGAAACGGATATGCAGGAGTTCTGGTTAACATTGCACGATACCAGAAATGAGTAGTTCTGTTAACTGTTGGTTTATAAGACATCGATAGCATAAAATGGCGCTAAAAGTAAAATCAATACAGCATTGAGCTTGCTGAAATACTGTATATAAAGAGATCCTATGTAGTTGTTTTCACACAATTTCGAGTCTTGTTGATGATGATGCTATGATTATGACCTTAAGCTCCTCTTTAAAGTTTAAAATATTTGATTGCTCAAGTTAGTTTTTTTTCATTGATTGATTTGAAAAAGAAAATCCCGACATGCAAGCATTCCGTAATTGTGGAGTGTCTTTTTTCTCTTCCTTCTTTAATTATTTTGTTAATAAGAAAGAAAAAAAAACCAATACATTATTTTAAAATACAATAAACGAGTCCAATCCAAGTTCCTACCAAACCTGTTGTACGTGCACATAAGTTCATCGGGAAGTTAACATTGATTTATGGTTGCTGGACACAGTATGTGCACCACGTGACAGTATCGTAAACATGTACATGCACTTAGACTGTATTACCTGACATTTCTTGTTTTTACTAACATCAGAACTGTATTATGTTTTAGCGATTTGCCGGAACTAGAGTTACCCACGTTTGAACCCCCGCCAATCAACCTCCCAGGACCAGTATTTGAAAATCCATCTTTTATGCAAAGGTATGTTTTAATTTGAAATACTATGATCTTCAACTTTTAAAGCTGAGCTTTACGCAACTTAAATATTAGCTCATTTGGGTCAAAGCTAAGCTTTACGTAACTTAAATATTAGCTCATTTGGGTCAAAACTAAGCTTTACGCAACTTAAATATTAGCTCAGTTGGGTCAAAGCTAAGCTTTACGCAACTTAAATATTAGCTCATTTGGGTCAAAACTAAGCTTTACGCAACTTAAATATTAGCTCAGTTGGGTCAAGGTCTTATATAAAGCCGTAACGATGGCCTGTGACACACTATCTTCGACCAATAACGTTAAGATTAGGTGCATTTTAGTACCCGCTTGTTTTCATTTGAAATTCACCAAACTAAAATTTGGTTGAGTTGTGATATTGCCAAATCGATATTATTCACAAACTTTATTTCATAAATTGTGAGCTCCTGGGTACATTGGTTTGTGTTGTAAGGGATTTCCATAATGGTCCGGTGTATGACCGAGTAAACACATTAGGCTTTGTGACCGGATTTTTGTTTTGGAACCGCGCCCTTTCATATATAACAAAACCAAAATAAAATATAGATTTAAAAAACATTATAAATTATAAAACAGATAAAGTTTATACACGTGTTGTATGGTGTTTATTATATACGGGGGGTGGGGTGGTCAGAAAGTTCGTAGACTTTTGCCATAACTTGTTTACATCAATTATACAATGCACGATAGTGTTATTGGATTTGAAAAAAATGTATATGGGACATATTTGAAAATATTTTGTCTATAGATTATAAACTAATGATGAAAAATTATTTGGCAAAATTACTGTAAATATATAGCGGCACAGGCTCCCTGAGAATTATTAGAATACAATGATAAATAAAACAGTTATGGCAAAAGTAAACGAACTTTCTGATCCCCCCTCGTACATTTTGATATAGTTATTTGATGCTGGTTACCAAATTATCAGGTTTACAAACTGACATCTTTGAAAGTATTATTTTCTAGTATTCCAACTGATATGCAAATTATCTTCAAGTTTGTTTATCGATTATTGTACAGTAACATTAATGAGATACTAATTGAATTATATTCCAGGATTTTTATCTTTTACAGTCCTATAACATATAATATTGAATTGTTTTCATCTATTCCAGTTTGCAAGTTTTATTCAAAGATGGCATGTTCAAAATTCCGCGGCCTAACTATGTGGATCCAAACATTTATCAGGAATATTTCTAGACTATATCAGGGCAATATCCATGTAAATCCTTACAACGTTAGTATTTACCTCCTGTGGTCCGTTCCTACGGATGATCCCCTGCACGTGATCCCACGTGTTGGCCAGATAACGCAACTGGTTTCCGTATCCTGGAATCATGATACGCACTCATCTGATGTTAAGCTGTATCCAGCCCGTGCAGCTGGAGAACAGCCACTCTAAGACATGTATGTTGATTGCTTGCATACAAATTCATTTAATTCTATATTTAGTATCCTTGGAGTAATGATTTGACCATTTCAATTGGTTCTTCCATTTTGATATACTAACTGTGGGCGTGACGCGACACAAGCCCATGGGCTTCCAGAACGCCAAAATATCGTTTGTGATATAAAATCAGAGGCGACAAGTCAGGGATGACAAAAAAGTAATTGTTTGTGATATGAGAGACTTAAGAAAACGCCTGTAGAGATATGCGAAACTTATGAATACGCCTGAAGAGATATGGGAAACTTATGAACACGCCTGTAGAGATATGTGAGACTCGTGAACATACCTGTAGAGATATGGGAGACTTATAAACACGCCTGTAAAAATATACAAACTAATGAACACACCTGTACATATATGCGAGACTTATGTACACGCCTGTAGAGATATGAGAGACTTATGAACACACCTGTAGATATATGCGATACTTATGAACACACCTGTAGAGATATGAGAGACTTAAGAAAACGCCTGTAAATATATGCGAGACTTATGAACACACCTGTAGAGATATGAGAGACTTACGAACACGCCTGTAGAGATATGCGAGACTGATGAATACGCCTGTAGAAATATGGGAGACTTATAAACCCGCCTGTAGAAATATGCGAGACTTATGAACACGTGATAAGTGATAAGAGAGAGTTATGATCAAGTCAGCGGTGATAATAGAGACTTTTGAACTCTTTTGTAGTTATAAGAGATATTTATAAACATGAACACGTTTTTGGTGACATTAGAGTCATATGAACACGTCTACGGTGATATGCGATACTTATGAACACGCCTGTAGAGATATACGAGACTTGTGAACACGCCTGAAGTGGCGAGACTTATGAATACGCCTGCGGTGATTATAGAGTATAATGAACATGTCTGAAGTGATTAGAGAGACATATGAACACACCTGTACAGATATGCGAGATTTATGAACACGTCTGTAGAGATATGCAATAATTATGATCAAGACTGCGGTGACAATAGAAACTTATGAACTCTTCTGTGGTTATATGAGATATTTACGAACATGCCTACGTCTTCGGTGACATTAGAGTCATATGAACACGTCTACGGTGATATGCGATAGGTAGTAACACGTCTGTCAAGTCACGTGACCAAATTGGGTCAAGTCTATACAAAACGAGTCTTTGTGTTGATCCACAATTACTTAAGGTTATTATTCAAAGTAAAGCCACATGTCTGAAATCTAAACAAACTAATTGGAATCGACAGAACGAGGATAACTAGCGAAAGCAAAACAGTGACTGGTGAATCTAAGAGTAATCCAGCTATTTAAGCAACATGCTTGATAGCGGTTTTAGTTCATATATGTTAAGGCAGAAGTGATATTAAAACATAAACGGGCCGTTTCTATGCAGCCATAGAGAGCTTCTGAAACTAAGTCGGCTATTGATTTAAACTTGGAGTTATAGTAAAGCGATTGTTTTTTTGTTGTTGTTTTTTGTGTATGGTCGCTTTTCCATAGGTGAATCAGAATGCTAATTGCTAATTGTTAATTATAATTTGAACGGCTATTTCCGTCGGCATACGATTAAGTTTGTATGCAGTCACATGCTTCAGTCATTTTAAGGTGCTTTCACACTCGTTAATCCAAAGTGCCATGCATGCATTAAAGTGCCTAGTTTTCTGTTAATTTAAGCTTAACTGTAATAATCCACACGAGATTACTTTTTGTACATACAAAGAGAGAAATGCTTTGCCATGCATTTGTAGTTCTGTTTATAATGTTTGTGATAGAGCGGCGAGCTAATTCAAATTAGTCGCGAGTTCCGAGACGTGATACGTGACTATATTGATTGAATTGCATCCTAGTGCTCTCCGTAGGAATATAAACGTACATATTTAGATAAATTCTCTCTATGTGGAAATAGAGTGAATTTATTTATATATTATTTAAGTTTAAATTGTTTATCCTTCTCTCTCTCTTGGGTGCATCGTTCATGTTATAGTTCGCATTTTTAGCTCACCTGAACAAAGCTCAATGTGAGCCATTCTGATCGCCTGTTGTCCGTCGTCCGTCCGTTAACTTTTTTGTTGTGTGCACTCTAGCACTCGCATTTTTTATTTGATCTTCACTAAACTTATAATGTAGTTATATAATAATGATATCTCGGATAAGTTCTTGAACTGGGCAAGTTATGGCCCATGAAACATTAAAAAACGCACTATTTGACCTTGTGTGCACTCTAGCACCCGTATTTTTCAATTGATACTCACCAAACTTGCACAGTAGTTATATAACCAATTAAAATTGGACAGGTTATTGAACTGGTCAAATCGGAGTATTAATGTCAGAGTCATGGCCCTTGAAACTTTATTTGACCTTGTACCTAGCACCTGCAAAAATTGCCGTCTTTAGCTTTGTCTCCTCTGCCACAGGTGAATGATTTAGAGCCATTGTGGCCCTCTTGTTTATTAATAGAACCGTTTCAACCAGAAACGGTTCTATTAAGCTTTTCTAGATGCTTTTCTAGATGCTGTGTTTATAGTTCAACTGCGTTTTGAGCAAAGTCAAATAGATCTATATATAGTGGTTGTCCGACCTCATACACCATTGCTTATATATTTTAGTTATTTTCTAATAAGAAGACTTGTTGAATTTGTCTTATGCGTTGCATATTTACGAGGGGCGTTCAATAAGTATTGCTATATTGGTAATAAAATAATATCTTGATAATAGTTGGTTCACACCTTCAAAGCAAAGTAATCTCTTTTAACTGAAATGTATTTTTCTCAATACGTCTTCATAGTCAGTTTTGTGTATACCAGTCAAACACTGAAATACATTTTAATGAAGCAAGATTGTATTTATCTTCGTATGTCTTTGGTGGCCATGTTTGGTTGTCATTCGTTCTATGGTGCTCGAAATATTGAGCCAATGTTTAATTTTCTTGCTATTACTATACACACTCAAGGACTTTGACAACGCACCATTTACATACAGGTAATTTAAGTGTAGAAAAATCATCCGATTTCAAAGAAAGCTTATATACGTTTAGAAAATTTCATGACGGAGACTTAATTTTTTTAAAGCATTTTTCCCCCCCATTTTTTTGAAGCTACCTCTTAAAGTGAAATTGACATATATGAAGTTTCACTTTTTGGAGGTAGCTTCGAATACACAGGGGCATGCGTCAAAAATTCATGTCTCAGTTTTGATGATTTGACAGGACAAGACAGAGATGACACTGTTAACGTATATACACTTTTTTTTTTTAATCATATAACATTTTCTGCACTAAAATGACCTGTATGTTAGTGGTGCGTTATCAAAGTCCCTGAGTATTCGTATAACAATCTGCGATGCACGTACTCCATATGTGCAACGCGCATTCATACAGCTCCATGTATGAACACATTTAGCAGCCCTTTTCCAACTATATTTGACTGCATTGTATACGACTGTATGTGGTCAATACTACGATAAATAGTATACTTGAACTTGCACGATTTCTATGTTGGTATCATCGGATGCACAGCATATACATTTATTTGACTGGAAGTTATCGATTTATATTCTATGGGAAGAATTGAACTTATTGAACGCCCATCTTAAATCTGACAGTCCTGACAAGAATAGATATGATATACCTATGACAACTGAAGAAACCTAAAACTAATTACTAGTCCTTTGTATGTATGTTTTCTCGTGAAACCCGACACGTGGACATGAAATAATGTCATTAAGGACTGGCAAAGGCAAAAGGATGTTTACCTTTTTCTTCGATTTATCAACCAAATTCATCTTTTCTAACTTTCCAGACAATAAACATTGACAAACGGGCAAACAATCGTGTTTAACCATTTTTACCGTGAACATTTTTACCCAACATATTTATACAATGAGTTTGCCAGTTACTTGCAGAAGCACAGAGGTTCTACTCAGATTCATTCTTAGATCTTCCTCCACCAATAAAACTGGACATGCCATATGTAACATGAATTGTGTTGGAAAATGGCGTTAAACGCAATTCATAAACAATCTAGACAATGCAATACATTGCGACTATAAACGAACTAAGTGTGTTGTTTAACCCTTTACTTCATATAGACGCATTTGGACACCTCTAACATTGAAAGCATTAATTCGCCACGTATCTCAGCAATGGGTGAATCATGTTTATATTAACTGACAGAGTGGAAAACGGTGCAGGAAGTGAACTCTTCCTGCACTGTTTTCAAAGGCCTTCTGTGATTGGTGCGGGAAAACGCGTATCTATGCAGTAAAGGTTAAATTTATTTAAAATTTCAATATTTAAGGTATGAACCTGTTATTGGAGGACAAGACGTGACACTAAATTTTTCTTTTGAACAGGGCCCCGTTTCATTAAACATCGCAAACTGAGAGTTTTCCCAAATAAAAAAAAATCTCAATTTCCCTCTCAAATGATCACGTGAAAATCATTCAACATTTAATGACCATTCAGAAATGAAGTTGTAACAAATCTGTATACGTTGGTAGAGGATGAAACGCAAAATGATCAACATAAATGCAGTTTTAGCATTTCAAAAAAAGTTGAGTTGAGGAAATTAAAGCTAAGATGTTTTGTGAAGCAAGGACCAGGTAGATTTAATGATTTTCTTATAACTAAGAAACTTAACTACGTTGTGATAGTAGTATGATTTTATTATGGTGTTATTCATATATACAGGGTGTCGATCCTAGTTGACAAGATCATTTTATTTATTGTAATGAAACTATGATAAAGGGAGGTAATACAGATGTTTTGTGTGTTATAAAGGGAGGCAATTCACATAATCGTTTTAAAACTGTTGCTGCTTGTATTATGCGCATAACATAGTGCAATATTACTAGTCATTATTTTTTATTGTTGTTGTTTTGCCATGAAGACTTTTTAGTTTAGTTTAAAGGCTATATTATGTTGTTGCAGACACGTTCTGGTTAATATTCACTTTATACACACTTTGGCGGTCATGATTATGTGCTAAATGTACTGATTTTATATTTGCAATAGCTTCTAACTCTCCAATTTAATTACTTTAGGAACATTTTTAGGAACATTTTTTAAAAATTATTTTGTTTACCAGTTATAATGAATCGAAACAAATCCATACTTGCTAGGAGAAATCATCGTCGGATACTCATTGGTGTCATTTCCGATACTCTTCCATCCACCACCCGTGGGAAATTGAACAGAACTGAGTAAAACACAGCTTACATCAACAACGTCTTATCTAAACAGGTTTGCATGAAACTAGCGTTGCGATTTGATAACGTTCCCATCTTGCAATCGTGAACGAACCAATCATAATGTTTCATCGTGGTTTGGTAGAAACGACGCAAAGCTAGTGCAATACCGCACGGGTGATGAATGGAGGGTATCGGAATGGATTATGGATGGGTATCCGACAATGGGAGAAATCGGTGTATATTTGTATTTGCGTTTTGGTTGTACATGCAAGATCGCAAGGTCAGAGACGGCATTTCTGATGATACAGCTCTGGTGTTAATTATTTGATTTGTATCAAGAAGAACGGTTTTCAAGATACTATGGTTATACCACAACCATGTAAGTTATTGGCAATATTCAATAGGAAGTATAGATGAGAACGTATTAACGGAGTTCAGGCTATAGAGTATTTTGCATTTTATATTTTTAGATTAAGTTGAATATTATTATCTATCTTATTGACAATTTTCTTTTTATGTCAGTCAATGGTGTTGCCAATGGTACACAACAATATTTAGTTTATAGGGAGTATATCCGGAAAAAAACAAACACTTCTAAGTATATAAACAATAAAATAATTTTCAGATGGATAAAAAGCATCTCATTGTGACTTATCAATAAAATCCGAATGGTTTAGTTTGCCAAACCAAATTGTAGTACACTTGAAATGAAATCCCCATTCTAAATTTAGGCAGCACCTTTGCGTCGTCATTCTAAATCTTTCTAAACTGAAACAATTTGAACTACGTATAAACCTGTATAACTGACCAAATTGAAAATCCCGTCACTTCTTCAATATGTCACAAAATATGTTGCTATTTTGAGCAGGAAATCTATTTTAGTCTAACTTGGGCGCGTAGCCCAGTTTAGGAAATCCCTTCACTATATTGTTTTGACAAGGTTTAAATATATACCGATTTGGCAAAACGGGGTCAGTGAGTATATATAGCTATGATACATTGGAAAAATATTTTCAGCCAATTTTAAAATTTCTGATATACCCCCTTTAATGTCTAGTCTGGAGACACCTGCACGAGCACTCCTCACCGCTTGAGTCATGGGTTCGGGCATAGCGCGGTCCAAACACTTTGTGTAAGAAAGTTTGCAAGTTACTTTACTTGCAAAACAACTGTGCTACTACTAAAATATATTTATATCACAGTATATGTATCTTAATGCGAGTTCTTTCGCAACGAATACAAACTGATTGTCATATATAACCTGTATTGTATTTTCAATCACAAAGTTTTATAAATTTTACAGCCATGCCTTGTTACTGTGGCTCATGCATGTCGTAAGAAGCGACACTTTGAGTAATACGATAGAATTTGCTGATAGGTATCAAGGCTCTAGGTTCATTCTGCATATTCATTTGTTGGTGTATTTTTTTTAATCTGTATGTTATTTTGTTGTTTTTGTACATGTAGAGTGAACCTGGAATCTTTCTTCCTGTTGGCGTCGAATAACCTATAATGTGTTGGTACGCCGTAAAACCCTATTCATTCATTGTTGCTTTATGTTAAAATCCGAATACACCATGTTCAACACGTTACATGGTAGATTTGTCATCTAGTTTATTTGGTCGGGAGATACCTCAGATATATAGGTCATCCTCTTTAATTGGTTTAGAAAAGACTTCAAAATATGTATGAACATTATTTGACTACCCAAATCCTTCAACTACCTAGCCAACTGTTTAACCCTTTACTTCATAAAGACGCCTTTGGACACCTTTAATATTGAAAGCATTAATTCACCATATATCAGCAATGGGTGAATTATGTTTATATTAACTGACAGAGTGGAAAACAGTGCAGGAAGTGTTCAGATTGCTCGTCACGAGCAATCTGAACTCTTCCTGCACTGTTTTCAAAGGCCTTCTGTGATTGGTGCAGGAAAACGCGTATCTATGGAGTAAAGGGTTAACCGACCCGATGACCTTAGCGGTGAGAGGTTATTATTCTTATTCTTGTCTTGAACCACTCGATGACTAATTGCACTTGTAATAAAATAGCAACATTGGAATTTGATTTTAGATTTTAGATATATTTGGTATTTAATTCATTGCTTGATTTCACAGCGATGGCGCATGTTTTACCATATGCTTCTAACGCCAAATGCATACAAAATGTTGGAATGTTGCGCAGTGTTTTGTCAGATTTTTAGTTATGAATTATTCCATTTTTATGGTACATTCGTATACCACTAATGTTCAGAATGGTGAAGAACCGTGCGCACGTGTTATTTACGTTTACATTATTTTGTTTTATTTTTTTTTAACTTTGGTGCTGTTGTTTTGGGGAACGTGGTCGTAACTACGTCACTGACGCCGGTTTATGTTTTAACGTTAATGCACATTTTCACGGCTTGTTTTAGTTTTATGTATATTTTGTTTTGTATATAATCCATTTTTCACACACACGTTCATCAAAGGCATCCGATTCGTTGTTTCCATTTTTTGTTGTAATTTTAGTCTACTTTTATGGAAAACCGTAAGATAATCGTGTTTTGAGGATTATTCTGTAATTTAAAAGATTTTTTTTATTATTAAAACACGATATTTACAAAAGTAGAGGTTCGATGGGTGCTTGTAAATGAGATATACGCATATGTAGCAAGGAATCAATCGTAACTACGCTCGCTTATTTCCGCCTACCTACGTTTTATTGCGAATGTTGGCGAAAATAACCGAGCGTTGTTCCGATTGGTGAGGGACATTGTAAATATATCATCATCATTCAGTTGTTACTATTCTTGTCACCATTACTATGTTATTTATTATATGTACAATCAGCAAAGAGACACAAAAACAATTAAAACACTAGAAAATTGAACTGGTTCCTTGATATTGTATTTACCATAGATACACGTGTTTATAGTCTATCCCAGAAGCCGGGTCCGATTAGCTCAGTCGGTTACGCGTCTGACTATCAATCCAAGGGTCGTGAGTTCGAATTCCCCGCTTAGCAACAGTCTCTGTGATGATTGATATACGACATTGTGTCCCATTATCATTCGTCCCCACACTGATTCAAGTGGGAAAGTTATCAGTTACTTGCGGAGATGGGGTGTGCTCGAGTACTGGTTAATCCAAGGAAACAGTGGTTAGGTTAACTGATCGTCTGTTAGCCCTCGATGTCATAAAACTGACGCTAAATATTCAATCTATCAATCAATCTATCTATCCCAGAACCTGATATCTCCCGTATCAGGTCTACTTACCTCAATGAAAAAAGCAGGAAATTCTATGCCTGTCCCACAATTCATAGCAACTGAATGCTTACTAAAATGTGACGTCATTCCAACTTTCAGTTAAAGCAACTGACCAATCAATGTGCTCAAATGTGGCTTTCTCAACATTGCTTTTTAACGGACCCAATCGGGAGAGATGGGTCCGTGCTACAGACTAATTAAATGTGAGAAACGGACTGCTTCTAGATTTGTTTTTTTAGTAAAGTAAATAACATGTAAACTTGACATTGAGTACACGTGTACTTAACTACCTGTATACTTAAGGGTTTTAACGTCTCACTACACAGTTACGCTCCGTGCAAGTAATTAGCTCGTCGATTCCAGTTCACAATACACTGAGAGAAATAAAAGGGATGTTCTTAAAAACTATCTAATCGCAAGCGGTTATTTAATTTCTTATCGCATCCCCAGCAGTTCTCAATACTATGTTTCTCTCTGAAGTGAACTGATCATATATTACCGACCGACGTATTTCTGAACAAGCTTCGTATCTTGCCGTTTTCTGCCGAAACGTTTTATCGAAAAGAGATGAACATTAATTTGTAAACAAAACCCGTTCTTAATTATGTACCTATAATGTTTTTTTTATCTATTTTTTTCGTTTGCAAAGTTTCTCAGAGATCAAATTAATATTTATACCATCATTTGGAAGAGTAACTGACTTAAATTAAAACTTAAAATAACCGTTTCGGAAGTTTAATGAACCTTTAAAGGTTCTATCCCGGGTCCTCTTTTATACTTATTATACATTAATGACATTGATGATGATGTTAACCCTTTACTTCATATAGACGCCTTTTGACACCTCTAATATAGAAGCCTTTTGACACCTAATATAGAAGCCTTTTGAATTATTGGGTTAATCATGTTTATATTAACTGACAGAGTGGAAAACGGTGCAGGAAGTGAACTCTTCCTGCACTGTTTTCAAAGGCCTTATGAATCAGTGATTGGTGCGGGAAAACGCGTATCTATGGAGTAAAGGGTAACTCTAATATTCGTTTATTTGCGGATGGCACCGGCTTATTCATTTAAGTTGACGATCCAATTATTATGGCTTATACCTTGAACGCAGATAATTTATTAATATCAGAATTGGCGAATAAGCGGTGAGTTAGATTCAATTCATCCAACAAAGACCGAGTAGTTATTGTTTTCTCACAAATCAAACCTCATTAATCGTCCTACCGTTTTTTTATGAACAATCACTTGAAATTATATACATAACTTTTATCAGACCAATCGTTGAATACGGTGATATTTTATTTTACAATTGTACTCAGTATGGAAAGCATTAGCTTGATAAAATTCAAAGCGAAGCGACAAGGACAGTAAACGGTGCAACAAAACGTGTTACCATTGAACAATTATATCATGAATCTGGGTGGGAAAAACTAAACCAAAGACGACTGAAACACCAATTTGTTCAATTTTATAAAATGACAAAACACTTATCTCCAGAGTTTTTATCCAGTCGCATCCAACCGAAAATAGGTGGAACATCACGGTACTTATTACGCAGCAGACAAAGTATCCAAACTATACATACACGTGCAATCTATCACTACAACTCACAAAGTATACAAACTATACATACACGTGCAATCTATCACTACAACTCACAAAGTATACAAACTATATATGCAAGCAAGCCATCACTACAACTCACAAAGTATCCAAACTATACAAACACGTGCAATCTACCACTACAACTCATAAAGTATACAAACTATACAAACACGTGCAATCTATCACTACAACTCACAAAGTATACAAACTATACATACACGTGCAATCTATCACTACAACTCACAAAGTATACAAACTATACATACACGTGCAATCTATCAATACAACTCACAAAGTATCCAAACTATACATACACGTGCAATCTATCACAACAACTCACAAAGTATCCAAACTATACATACACGTGCAATCTATCACAACAACTCACAAAGTATCCAAACTATACATGCAAGCAAGCTATCACTACAACTCACAAAGTATCCAAACTATACATGCAAGCAAGCTATCACTACAACTCACAAAGTATCCATACTACACATGCAAGCAAGCTATCACTACAACGCACAAAGTATCCAAACTATATATGCAAGCTATCACTACAACTCGCAAAGTTTCCAAACTATACATGCAAGCAAGCTATCACTACAATTCACAAAATATCTAAACTAAACATGCAAGCAAGCTATCACTACAACTCACAAAGTATCCAAACTATACATACACGTGCAATCTATCACTACAACTCACAAAGTATACAAACTATACATGCAAGCAAGCTATCACTACAACTCACAAAGTATCCAAACTATACATGCAAGCAAGCTATCACTACAACTCACAAAGTATCCAAACTATACATGCAAGCAAGCTATCACTACAACGCACAAAGTATCCAAACTATATATGCAAGCTATCACTACAACTCACAAAGTATCCAAACTATATATTCAAGTTATCACTACAACTCACAAAGTATCCAAACTATACATGCAAGCAAGCTATCACTACAATTCACAAAATATCTAAACTATACATGCAAGCAAGCTATCACTACAACTCACAAAGTATCCAAACTATACATGCACGTGCAATCTATCACTACAACTCACAAAGTATACAAACTATACATACATGTGCAAGCTACCACTTCAACTCACAAAGTATCCAAACTATATATGCAAGCAAGCTATCACTACAACTCACAAAGTATACAAACTATACATACACGTGCAAGTTATCGCTACAACTCACAACATATTCAAACTATACATACACGTGCAATTTATCACTACAACTCACAAAGTATACAAACTATATATGCAAGCTATCAGTACAAATCACAAAGTATCCAAACTATATATGCAAGCAAGCTATCACTACAACTCACAAAGTATCCAAACTATATATACAAGCAAGCTATCACTACAATTCACAAAGTATCCAAACTATGTATGCAAGCTATCACTACAACTAACAAAGTATCCAAACTATATATACAAGCTATCACTACAACTCACAAAGTATCCAAACTGTATGCAAGCTATCACTACAACTAACAAAGTATACAAACTATATATGCAAGCTATCACTACAACTCACAAAATATCCAAACTATATATGCAAGCAAGCTATCACTACAACTCACAAAGTATCCAAACTATACATGCAAGCTATCACTACAATTAACAATGTACCCAAACTATATATGCAAGCAAGCTATCACTACAACTCACAAAGTATCCAAACTATATATGCAAGCTATCACTACAACTCGCAAAGTATCCAAACTATGTATGCAAGCTATCACTACAACTAACAAAGTATCCAAAGTATATATGCAAGCTACCACTACAACTCACAAAGTATCCAAACTATACATGCAAGCAAGCTATCACTACAACGCACAAAGTATCCAAACTATATATGCAAGCTATCACTACAACTCACAAAGTATCCAAACTATATATTCAAGTTATCACTACAACTCACAAAGTATCCAAACTATACATGCAAGAAAGCTATCACTACAATTCACAAAATATCTAAGCTATACATGCAAGCAAGCTATCACTACAACTCACAAAGTATCCAAACTATACATGCACGTGCAATCTATCACTACAACTCACAAAGTATACAAACTATACATGCAAGCAAGCTATCACTACAACTCACAAAGTATCCAAACTATACATGCAAGCAAGCTATCACTACAACTCACAAAGTATCCAAACTAAAGATGCAAGCAAGCTATCACTACAACGCACAAAGTATCCAAACTATATATGCAAGCTATCACTACAACTCACAAAGTATCCAAACTATATATTCAAGTTATCACTACAACTCACAAAGTATCCAAACTATACATGCAAGCAAGCTATCACTACAATTCACAAAATATCTAAACTATACATGAAAGCAAGCTATCACTATAACTCACAAAGTATCCAAACTATACATGCCATGCAATCTATCACTACAACTCACAAAGTATACAAACTATACATACATGTGCAAGCTACCACTTCAACTCACAAAGTATCCAAACTATATATGCAAGCAAGCTATCACTACAACTCACAAAGTATACAAACTATACATACACGTGCAAGTTATCGCTACAACTCACAAAATATTCAAACTATACATACACGTGCAATTTATCACTACAACTCACAAAGTATCCAAACTATATATGCAAGCTATCAGTACAAGTCACAAAGTATCCAAACTATATATGCAACCAAGCTATCACTACAACTCACAAAGTATCCAAACTATATATACAAGCAAGCTATCACTACAATTCACAAAGTATCCAAACTATGTATGCAAGCTATCACTACAACTAACAAAGTATACAAACTATATATACAAGCTATCACTACAACTCACAAAATATCCAAACTGTATGCAAGCTATCACTACAACTCACAAAGTATACAAACTATATATGCAAGCTATCACTACAACTCACAAAGTATCCAAACTATATATGCAAGCAAGCTATCACTACAACTCACAAAGTATCCAAACTATGTATGCAAGCTATCACTACAATTAACAATGTATCCAAACTATATATGCAAGCAAGCTATCACTACAACTCACAAAGTATCCAAACTATATATGCAAGCTATCACTACAACTCGCAAAGTATCCAAACTATGTATGCAAGCTATCACTACAACTAACAAAGTATCCAAACTATATATGCAAGCTACCACTACAACCCACTAAGTATCCAAACTATATATGTAAGCTATCACTACAACTTACAAAGTATCCAAACTATATATGCAACCAAGCTATCACTACAACTAACAAAGTATCAAAACTATATATGCAAGCTATCACTACAACTCACAAAGTATCCAAACTATATATGTAAGCTCTCACTACAACTCATAAAGTATCCAAATTATATATGCAAGCAAGCTATCACTACAACTAACAAAGTATCCAAACTATATATGCAAGCTATCACTACAACTCACAAAGTATACAAAATATATATGTAAGCTATCACTACAACTCCAGAGTATCCAAATTATATATGCAAGCAAGCAATCACTACAACTCACAAAGTATCCAAACTATATATGCAAGCTTTCACTACAACTCACAAAGTATCCAAACTATGTATGTAAGCTATCACTACAATCACAAAGTATCCAAACTATATATGTAAGCTATTACTACAACTCACAAAGTATACAAACTATATATGCAAGCTATCACTACAACTCACAAAGTACACAAACTATACATGCAAGCTATCCCTACAACTCACAAAGTATCCAAACTATATATGTAAGCTCTCACTACAACTCATAAAGTATCCAAATTATATATGCAAGCAAGCTATCACTACAACTAACAAAGTATCCAAACTATATATGCAAGCTATCACTACAACTCACAAAGTATACAAAATATATATGTAAGCTATCACTACAACTCCAGAGTATCCAAATTATATATGCAAGCAAGCAATCACTACAACTCACAAAGTATCCAAACTATATATGCAAGCTTTCACTACAACTCACAAAGTATCCAAACTATGTATGTAAGCTATCACTACAATCACAAAGTATCCAAACTATATATGTAAGCTATTACTACAACTCACAAAGTATACAAACTATATATGCAAGCTATCACTACAACTCACAAAGTACACAAACTATACATGCAAGCTATCCCTACAACTCACAAAGTGTCCAAACTATATATGCAAGCAATCTATCACTACAACTCACAAAGTATCTAAACTATATATGCAAGCTATCACTACAACTCACAAAGTGTTCAAACTATATATGCAAGCAATCTATCACTACAACTCACAAAGTATCCAAACTATATATGCAAGCAATCTATCACTACAACTCACAAAGTATCCAAACTATATATGCAAGTTATCACTACAACTCACAAAGTGTCCAAACTATATATGCAAGCAATATATCACTACAACTCACAAAGTATACAAACTATATATGTAAGCTATCAATACAATCACAAAGTGTCCAAACTATATATGCAAGCAATCTATCACTACAACTCACCAAGTATCCAAACTATATATGCAAGCTATCACTACAATTACAAATATCCAAACTATATATGCAAGCTATCACTACTGTCACAAAGTATCCAAACTATATATGCAAGCAATATATCACTACAACTCACAAAGTATCCAAACTATATATGCAAACTATCACTACAATCACAAAGTATCCAAACTATATATGCAAGCAAGCTATCACTACAATCACAAAGTATCCAAACTATATATGCAATCTATCACTACAACTCACAAAGTATCCACACTTTACATGCAAATTAGCTATCACTACAACTCACAAAGTATCCAAACTATATATGCAATCTATCGCTTCAATCACAAAGTATCCAAACTATATATGCACTCTATCAATACAACTCACAAAGTATCCAAACTATATATGCAAGCTATCACTACAACTCACAAAGTATCGAAACTATACATACACGTGCAATTTATCACTACAACTCACAAATAATCCAAACTATATATGCAAGCTATCACTACAATCACAAAGTATCCAAACTATATATGCAAGCAATCTATCACTACAATCACAAAGTATACAAACTATATATGCAAGCTATCACTACAATCACAAAGTATCCAAACTATAAAAGCAAGCAAGCTATCACTACAACTCAAAAAGTATCCAAGCTATATATGCAAGCTATCACTACAACTCAAAAAGCATCCAAACTATATATGCAAGCAATCTATCACTACAATCACAAAGTATACAAACTATATATGCAAGCTATCACTACAACGCACAAAGTATCCAAACTATACATGCAAGCAAGTTATCACTACAAATCACAAAGTATCCACACTTTACATGCAAGTAAGCTATCACTACAACTCAAAAAGTATCCAAACTATATATGCAATATATCGCTTCGATCACAAAGTATCCAAACTATATATGCAATCTATCAATACAACTCACAAAGTATCCAAACTATATATGCAAGCTATCACTACAACTCACAAAGTATCCAAAATATATATGCAAGCAATCTATCACTACAACTCACAAAGTATCCAAACTATATATGCAAGCTATCACTACAATCACAAAGTATGCAAACTATATATGCAATCTATCACTACAATCAGAAAGTATCCAAACTATATATGCAAGCTATCACAACAATTACAAAGAATCCAAACTGTATATGCAAGCAATCTATCACAACAATCACAAAGTATCCAAACTATATATGCAAGCTATCACTACAACTCAAAAAGTATCCAAATTATATATGCAAGCAACCTATCACTACAACTCACAAAGTATCCAAACAATATATGCAAGCAAGCTATCACTACAACTCACAAAGTATCCAAACTATATATGCAAGCAATATATCACAACAATCACAAAGTATCCAAACTATATATGCAATCTATCACTACAACTAACAAAGTATACAAACTATATATGCAATCTATCACTACAACTCACAAAGTATCCAAACTATATATGCAAGCTATCACTACACTCACAATGTATCCAAACTATATATGCAAGCAATCTATCACTACATCACAAAGTATATAAACTATATATGCAATCTATCACTACAACTCACAAAGTATCTAAACTATATATGCAAGCCATCACTACAATCACAAAATATCCAAACTATATATGCAAGCAATCAATCACTACAATCACAAATTATCCAAACTATATATGCAAGCTATCACTACAACTCACAAAGTATCCAAACTATGTATGCAAGCTATCACTACAATCACAAAGTATCCAAACTATATATGCAAGCTATCACTACAATTACAAAGTATCCAAACTGTATATGCAAGCAATCGATCACTACAATCACAAAGTATCCAAACTATATATGCAAGCAATCTATCACTAAAATCACAAAGTATCAAAACTATAAATGCAAGCTATCACTACAACTCACAAAGTATCCAAACTATATAGGCAAGCTATCACTACAATCACAAAGTGTCCAAACTATATATGCAAGCAATCTATCACTACAACTCACAAAGTATCTAAACTATATATGCAAGCCATCACTACAATCACAAAATATCCAAACTATATATGCAAGCAATCAATCACTACAATCACAAATTATCCAAACTATATATGCAAGCTATCACTACAACTCACAAAGTATCCAAACTATGTATGCAAGCTATCACTACAATCACAAAGTATCCAAACTATATATGCAAGCTATCACTACAATTACAAAGTATCCAAACTGTATATGCAAGCAATCTATCACTACAATCACAAAGTATCCAAACTATATATGCAAGCAATCTATCACTACAACCACAAAGTATCAAAACTATAAATGCAAGCTATCACTACAACTCACAAAGTATCCAAACTATATATGCAAGCTATCACTACAATCACAAAGTATCCAAACTATATATGCAAGCTTTCACTACAATCACAAAGTATCCAAACTATACATACACGTGCAAGAAATCACTACAACTCACAAAGTATCCAAATTATAAATACAAGTGCAAGCTATCCATACAACTCACAAAGTATCCAAACTATACATACACGTGCAAGCTATCACAACAACTCACAAAGTATCCAAACTATATATGCAAGCTATCACTACAACTCACAAAGTATCGAAACTATACATACACGTGCAATTTATCACTACAACTCACAAAGATTCCAAACTTTATATGCAAGCAAGCTATCACTACAATCACAAAGTATCCAAACTATAAATGCAAGGAATCTATCACTACAACTCACAAAGTATCCATACTATATATGCAAGCAATCTATCACTACAATCACAAAGTATACAAACTATATATGCAAGCTATCACTACAATCACAAAGTATCCAAACTATAAATGCAAGCAAGCTATCACTACAACTCACAAAGTATCCAAGCTATATATGCAAGCTATCACTACAACTCACAAAGCATCCAAACTATATATGCAAGCAATATATCACTACAATCACAAAGTATACAAACTATATATGCAAGCTATCACTACAACGCACAAAGTATCCAAACTATACCTGCAAGCAAGTTATCACTACAAATCACAAAGAATCGAAACTATATATGCAAGCAAGCTATCACTACAACTCACAAAGTATCCAAACTATTCATACACGTGCAAGCTATCACTATAACTAGAAAGTATCCAAACTATACATACACGTGTAAGCTATCACTACAACTCGCAAAGTATCCAAACTATACATACACGTGCAAGCTATCACTACGACTCGCAAAGTAACTAAACTATACGTGCAAGTTAACACTACAACTCACAAAGTATCCAAACTATTTATACACGTGCAAGCTATCACTACAACTTGCAAAGTATCCAAACTATTTATACACGTGCAAGCTATCACTACAACTTGCAAAGTATCCAAACTATATATGCAAGTTAACACTACAACTCACAAAGTATCCAAACTATTCATTCACGTGCAAGATATCACTACAACTCACAAAGTATCCAAAATTTACATACACGTGAAAGCTATCACTACAACTCACAAAGTATCCAAACTATACATACACGTGCAAGCTAACACTACAACTCACGAAGTATCCAAACTATACATACACGTGGAAGCTATCAGTACAAATCACAAAGTATCCAAATTATACATACACGTGCAAGCTATCACTACAACTCACAAAGTATCCAAACTATTCATGCAAGCAAGCTATCACTACAACTCACAAAGTATCCAAACTATACATACACGTGGAAGCTATCACTACAAATCACAAAGTATCAAAACTATACATACACGTGCAAGCTATCACTACAACTCACAAAGTATCCAAAATTAACATACACGTGAAAGCTATCACTACAACTCACAAAGTATCCAAACTATACATACACGTGCAAACTATCACTTCAACTCGCAAAATACCCAAACTATACATACAAGTGCAAGCTACCACTACAACTCACAAAGTATCCAATCTATACTTACACGTGCAAGCTGCTATCACTTCAACTCGCAACGTATCCAAACAATACATACGCGTGCAAGCTATCACTACAACTCGCAAAATATCCAAACTATACATACACGTGCAAGCTACCACTACAACTCACAAAGTATCAAAACTATACATACACGTGCAAGCTACCACTACAACTCACAAAGTATCAAAACTATACATACACGTGCAAGCTATCACTTCAACTCGCAAAATATCCAAACTGTACATACACGTACAAGCTATCACTACAACTCGCAAAGTATCCAAATTATACATACACGTTCAAGCTACCACTACAACTCACAAAGTATCCTAACTATAAATGCAAGTTAACACTTCAATTCACAAAGTATTCAAACTATACATACACGTGCAAGCTATCACTACAAATTGCAAAGTATCCAAACTATACTCACACGTGCAAGCTATCACAACAACTCCCAAAGTATCCAAATTATACATACATGTTCAAGCTACCACTACAACTCACAAAGTATCCAAACTATAAATGCAAGTTAACACTACAACTCACAAAGTATACGAACTATACATACACGTGCGAGCTACCAATACAACTCACAAAGTATCCAAACTCTACATACACGTGCAATCTACCAATTCAACTCACAAAGTATCCAAACTATAAATGCAAGTTAACACTACGACTTACAAAATATCCAAACTATACATACACGTGCAAGCTGTCCCTACAACTCACAAAGTATCCAAACTATACATACACGTGCAATCTATCACTACAACTCACAAAGTATACAAACTATATATGCAAGCTATCAGTACAAGTCACAAAGTATCCAAACTATACATACACGTGCAATCTACCACTACAACTAACAAAGTATCCAATCTATACATACACGTGCAAGCTACCACTACAACTCGCAAAGTATCCAAACTATACTTACACGTGCAAGCTACCACTACAACTCACAAAGTATCCAATCTATACATGCACGTGCAAGCTACCACTACAACTCACAAAATATCCAAACTTTACATACACGTGCAAGCTATCACTACAATAACAAAGTATCCAAACTATACATACACGTGCAAGCTATCACTACAACTCGCAAAGTATCCAAACTATACATACACGTGCAAGCTGTCACTACGACTCGCAAAGTATCCAAACTATACGTGCAAGTTAACACTACAACTCACAAAGTATCCAAACTATTTATACACGTGCAAGATATCACTATAACTAGAAAGTATCCAAAATATACATACACGTGCAAGCTATCACTACAACTTGCAAAGTATCCAAACTATATATGCAAGTTAACACTTCAACTCACAAAGTATCCAAACTATTCATTCACGTGCAAGCTATCACTACAACTCACAAAGTATCTAAACTATACATACACGTGCAAGCTATCACTACAACTCACAAAGTATCCAAAATTAACATACACGTGAAAGCTATCACTACAACTCACAAAGTATCCAAACTATACATACACGTGCAAGCTATCACTACAACTCACAAAGTATCCAAAATTAACATACACGTGAAAGCTATCACTACAACTCACAAAGTATCCAAACTATACATACACTTGCAATCTATCACTACAACTCACAAAGTATCCAAACTATACATACACGTGGAAGCTATCAGTACAAATCACAAAGTATCCAAACTATACATACACGTGCAAGCTATCACTACAACTCACAAAGTATCCAAACTATACATACACGTGCAAGCTACCACTACAACTCGCAAAGTATCCAAACTATACTTACACGTGCAAGCTACCACTACAACTCACAAAGTATCCAATCTATACATGCACGTGCAAGCTACCACTACAAATCACAAAGTATCAAAACTATACATACACGTGCAAGCTACCACTACAACTCACAAAGTATCCAAACTATACATACACGTGCAAGCTATCACTTCAACTCGCAAAATATCCAAACTGTACATACACGTACAAGCTATCACTAGAACTCGCAAAGTATCCAAATTATACATACACGTTCAAGCTACCACTACAACTCACAAAGTATCCAAACTATAAATGCAAGTTAACACTTCAATTCACAAAGTATTCAAACTATACATACACGTGCGAGCTATCACTACAAATTGCAAAGTATCCAAACTATACTTACACGTGCAAGCTATCACAACAACTCGCAAAGTATCCAAATTATACATACACGTTCAAGCTACCACTACAACTCACAAAGTATCCAAACTATAAATGCAAGTTAACACTACAACTCACAAAGTATACGAACTATACATACACGTGCGAGCTACCAATACAACTCACAAAGTATCCAAACTCTACATACACGTGCAATCTACCAATACAACTCACAAAGTATCCAAACTATAAATGCAATTTAACACTACGACTTACAAAATATCCAAACTATACATACACGTGCAAGCTGTCCCTACAACTCACAAAGTATCCAAACTATACATACACGTGTAATCTATCACTACAACTCACAAAGTATACAAACTATATATGCAAGCTATCAGTACAAGTCACAAAGTATCCAAACTATACATACACGTGCAATCTACCACTACAACTCACAAAGTATCCAATCTATACATACACGTGCAAGCTACCACTACAACTCGCAAAGTATCCAAACTATACTGACACGTGCAAGCTACCACTACAACTCACAAAGTATCCAATCTATACATGCACGTGCAAGCTACCACTACAACTCACAAAATATCCAAACTTTACATACACGTGCAAGCTATCACTACAACTAACAAAGTATCCAAACTATACATACACGTGCAAGCTACCACTACAACTCACAAAGTATCCAATCTATACATGCAAGTGCAAGCTATCTCTACAACTCACAAAGTATCCAAACTATACATACCCGTGCAAGCTACCACTACAACTCACAAAGTATCCAATCTATACGTGCAAGTGCAAGCTATCACTACAACTCACAAAGTATCCAAATTATACATACACGTATAATACACAAATGACGAGAAAAAGCAACCATAAAATATGTATGAACAATTCAAAGGACCATAACCAATTACTTCGCGCAACATGCCGACAATATGCACAACTAGGTTTGTACCATCATCCTTGTGAAATTTCATTCAATTCTGGCAAATGGTTGCCGAGAAATAGCGATCACAAAAATTGTCTACAGCAGGACGGACGGACGGAAGAATGTGACGCCTATATAGCCCAATATACTTTCTACTTGGGGGTATAATTGTTGATGACAAACTATGACTAGTCAATATTATATTTGATAAGTGCTGTGTCAGTCAAAAAACAAATTTATATTTTAATATTTCATCGGTGGTTAAATGAAACTGTTCCTGAACAAGTCGAGAGAGAACTGAACAAGATCGAACCCAGGCAACTGAGCCAATATGTCTCGTGAGAAAGCTTCGGAAGATGACAATCACGACACATTAAAAGCGGGTCCGAAACGGCATCGGCAGCGGGTCGATGTGAAGAAACATTACGAATCTAGCGCTCTGAGGAGCGACAAATTCAAGTCAAGCCGGGAAGTGCTGTGGTACAAGAGAGGGGTCACATGTAATGATTAGTATGCTGCAGTAACATCCAACACAGCAGATCCAATATCGGAATATGCAGAGTCGGTCATTAAATCGTATATTTATTAAAACAATCCAGTAACTAAACATAAACACAGACATGACTGTGTTAAACATAAAAACTGCACGTTTCAGTATTATTTTCATGTTTGGAATGACTTTAAAGAATCCGGAAGAAACTACATACCGGTTGTTCGGAGTAATATTATATGCCATAGGAAAGAAATATTCGAGACTACTACTGAAAGGTGCAGCTTTTGTTTTTAACACAGTCATGTCTGTGTTTATGTTTAGTTAGTGAATTGTTTTAAAAAAATGCGATATTCCGATATTGGATCTGCTGTGTTGGATGTTACTGCAACATATTTCATGTGACCCCTCTCTTGCTTATCAAATATAATATTGACTAGTAATAGATTGTCATCAACTTTTATACCCCCAACCATTGGCCGGAATTGAATGAAACTTCACAAGGGGACTGGTACCAAGCCTAGTTGTGCAATTTGTCGGCATGTTGCGCGAGAATAATTATCTATGGTCCTTTGAATTTTTCATACATATTTTTGTGGTTGCTTTTTCTCGACAACCATTGGCTGGAATTCAATGATACTGCACAAGAGTGATTGGTGACAAGCATAGTTGTGTATATCGTCGGCATGTTGCGCGCGAATAATTGTTCAATGAGTTAAGTTTAAACAATTTTTTTTCACATAAGTACATATATTTAGCATACATTTAACAATGAAGCAATGACACATTGTCTTGAAAGGATTAATGAGTTATGGCCCTTTCAATTTTTCAGACATATTCTGTGGTCGCTATTTCTCGGCAACCACTTGTTGGAATTCAATGACACTCCACAAAAGTGATTGGTACCAAGCCTAGTGCATATCAACAGCATGTTCGGCTCGGTGAATTATGTAATGAGTTATGGCACTTTGTGTGCTCACTTTCTACCTTAGCCGTAATAAAATTCAAAATTTCATGTGTAAAGTGTTAAACCATCATCTTTCTCTTGACCCCACAATCGAGCGTCAAACACCAATATTTGTTACTCTAATTGGTTCACGATGATACTCCAGTGTGGCAGCGCTTATTATACTGTCGGCAGGAGGCATGGTCGCAATATAATTAGAAAGTATTTAATCGGATGGTAAACACCATACAACAACCGTTATGCCAAACCAGTGTTACAATCAAATGTGAAGAAACTACAGGAGAAATCCTTTGAAGACACCAAAAAATGGAGATGGAAAATGAAATATGTAATTGTTATATACCATTTCTGGGGAATGACATTTTGTTTGCTGATCTGGAATGTTCATTGCAAGGCTGCAGTTGGAAGTGGTTGTTAATTATTCAGCTCTTCTAAAGATGTCGCATATGTTCACTATTCAAAGAAAAGCTGTATATATTGTAACAAAATGACTGAATGACAGCCCTAACGCCAGCAGCTTTAGGGTTAATCGCCAATTTTCATTTGTAAAATCAACAGACAACAAGCCTGAATACATAAAACATATCCTAACTGCTAACTTCTTAGCCTAAAAACCTATGACATAACTGTTAAGCCTGAGGATCTAAATGCCTTACCCCAATACCTAACTGCTATCTGTTAAATGTCAAGTTTTACCTCTTACATATAAACTAGTATTAAAGTTTACAATAAAAAGACAAACGCATCAAATCGCATAATGGTATTATATTTCAATTTTATTTGCATAAACTGGTAAATATAATGATCATGCATTTACATTCAGCCTATTAAGATAAAACGGGCTAAGATGTTTTAATATTTGAAATTAAACTATCCAGTTACCTGGGATCAAGTCTATCATAGAGGTATAAAAGGAAAACATTAACATTTCTTGTTCTCTGAAAGTATAAGGCATCATGTGATATGTAGCATAAGCTAGGGATCCGTTATCAAATTTGTTCAAGCCTAAACATAAACATTATATAACATTCATTGGCTTACGATGATGGACCAAGTTTTTTTCCAGACTAGTCCCTGAGGTAAAATAAGGGGCTGCAACAGGGATGACACTTTCATACATGGTTATATAAGAACAATTTTAAAACGTTTTCCCTGTTTCATCGTTTAATAAGGGGGTTAAAAAAGGTTTCAGTGAAGTCAACTGAGACCCTCAAGGAGAGTTCATACATTTACATATATTTATAAAACTAAAACTTAAAGAAAGAAATATTATATTCAAAACAACTTAAATATGATATTCCTGATATAGAGTCAGCTCATAGCATTGTATCACGTTTGTTTGAACACGCTTATTGGGATCAAATTTTAGACAACCACCATTAAGTGAGTCACAAAGACCTATTTGATACAACAATCCTAATTCATGCCAATTCTATATTAGCCATATTCCATAACTGGATTTATATACGCGGTAATTATTCATTTGCATTATAACATAAGTCGCAAGTCTTAATTCATAAGTCGCCATAACCAAGACAATATGTCCATCGGGGGTACCACAAAACCGAACACATTTTAATTAGGAAAATGCACCCTTCCCAGATAATTTCGACGAAAGAACAAATAATGTCCCCCTGGTGTGTGTGTGTGTGTGTGTGGGGGGGGGGGGTTCGTAATAATAAAATGCACTCGACAGTCGTTTTAATAATGTCTGGCCCTTTAGTGTTCAGAAGTGACGTTGTCCTTACTCAATGTCACATGCATTGAGCTCAAGACAAGCTGTGTACTGAACTCAAGACAAGCTGTGTATCGAGCTCAAGACAAGCTGTGTACTGAACTCAAGACAAGCTGTGTACTGAGCTCAAGACAAGCTGTGTACTGAGCTCAAGACAAGCTGTGTACTGAGCTCAAGACAAGCTGTGTATCGAGCTCAAGACAAGCTGTGTACCGAGCTCAAGACAAGCTGTGTATCGAGCTCAAGACAAGCTGTGTATTGAGCTCAAGACAAGCAGCTGTGTATCGAGCTCAAGACAAGCTGTGTATCGAGCTCAAGACAAGCTGTGTACTGAGCTCAAGACAAGCTGTGTACTGAACTCAATACAAGCTGCGTATCGAGCTCAAGACAAGCTGTGTACTGAACTCAAGACAAGCTGTGTACTGAACTCAAGACAGGCTGTGTATCGAGCCCAAGACAAGCTGTGTACTGAACTCAAGACAAGCTGTGTATCGAGCTCAAGACAAGCTGTGTACTGAACTCAAGACAAACTGTATCCAGCTCAAGACAAGCCGTGTACTCAAGACAAGCTGTGTATCGAGCTCAAGACAAGCTGTGTACTGAACTCAAGACAAGCTGTGTACTGAACTCAAGACAAGCTGTGTATCGAGCTCAAGACAAGCTGTGTACTGAACTCAAGACAAGCTGTGTATCGAGCTCAAGACAAGCTGTGTATTGAGCTCTAGCCAAGCTGTCTAGTACATCAGGTAAGACTGTTATATATCGTTTAACCAATTCATTTTAACATTTAATGCTGCAGCTCCGCCTTTCTGTTAATAAACCTATATATGTATTGGACATACTGAATATATCAAACCTACCACAGGAACTTCACACTGAAATCAAACAACGCATTTGTAATCGCTGATCAGTGGAAAAACGGGCGAAATATGTTAGCTCTGCATAATTTTATGGATAATTGCATTGGAAAATAAGTCGGGACAACAAATAGAAATCTCTGAAATCAATTAATGATGCTGAAATATCATAAAGCGTAAATGCATGGTCCTAGATGTGGCGTCAACTCAATGTACGTGTTTTTGTTGGAATGCTTGGTGTCGTGTTATTCAAGCCAGCCGTGTTGCAAAAATCAAGAGATTTAAATTTAGCTGGATTTTTACCGATGTCTGGTCATATATGGCCAGCTGGGAGGGTACTCATACCCGCTGTTGAAATGGCAATACGAAACATTAACAACAGAACGAATATATTAGCGGATTATAAACTTAATTTCATTTGGTGGGATACAAAGGTAGGTGAACTCAAACTCACAACAGCTCTGCATTTGATATTGCAATATACAGCTTGTGTGATATTGCTAGATCCATTGCCACTCGTCATTGGTTGTTAATAGCATTTTACCGCTGAAAGCAGTGGTCAGAAAAAAAAATCTGAAGACGGGATATTTTATTTTTAAATTGCTGAATATCAAAATAGTATTCGCGACTTGAAAAAATTGAAAAAAAAAAAACGCCTGGAAATTTTTTTAAACTCTTATACAAAAATCATAAACGTCCAATGTGATACCATTCTATTCTCATCGGTCAAGTTTTCAGATAAGATTATGTATTAATATGAAAAGAATAAGTTTTTAAATAAAATATCACTTTATAACCATTGCCAATGTTCTGAGTGTAATTTATTCATTTTATGAAATATAGCTATAGTATCTACTGTAGCTATAGTATCTACAGCAGCTACAGTATCTATAGTATCTATAGTATCTACAGCAGCTATAGTATCTACATCAGCTACAGTATCTATAGTATCTACAGCAGCTATAGTATCTACAGTAGCTATAGTATCTAGAGCATCTATAGTAGCTATAGTATCTACAGTAGCTATAGTAGCTACAGCAGCTATATTATCTACAGTAGCTATAGTATCTACAGTAGCTATAGTAGCTATAGTAGCTACAGCAGCTATATTATCTACAGTAGCTATAGTAGCTACAGCAGCTATATTATCTACAGTAGCTATAGTATCTACAGTAGCTATAGTAGCTACAGCAGCTATATTATCTACAGTAGCTATAGTATCTACAGCAGCTATAGTAGCTACAGCAGCTTTAGTATCTACAGTAGCTACAGCATCTATAGTAGCTATAGTATCTACAGTAGCTATAGTATCTACAGCATCTACAGTAAGTATAGTATCTACAGCAGCTATAATATCTACTCTAGCTATAGTATATACAGCAGCTATAGTATTTACAGCAGCTATAATATCTACTGTAGCTATAGTATCTACAGCAGCTATAGTATCTACTGTAGCTATAGTATCTACAGCAGCTAAAGTATCTTCAGCAGCTATAGTATCAACAGCAGCTAAAGTATCTACAGTAGCTATAGTATCTTCAGCAGCTATAGTATCTACAGCAACTATAGTATCTACAGCAGATATAGTAGCTACAGCAGCTTAAGTATCTACAGTAGCTATAGTATCTACAGTAGCTATGGTAGCTACAGCAGCTATATTATCTACAGTAGCTATAGTATCTACAGCAGCTTTAGTATCTACAGTAGCTACAACATCTATAGTAGCTATAGTATCTACAGTAGCTATAGTATCTACAGCATCTACAGTAAGTATAGTATCTACAGCAGCTATAGTATCTACTGCAGCTATAGTATCTACAGCAGCTATAATATCTACTGTAGCTATAGTATCTACAGCAGCTATAGTATCTACTGTAGCTATAGAATCTACAGCAGTTATAGTATCTTCAGCAGCTATAGTATCTACAGCAGCTATAGTATCAACAGCAGCTAAAGTATCTACAGTATCTTCAGCAGCTACAGTATATACAGCAGCTATAGTATCTACAGCAGCTATAGTATCTACTGTAGATATAGTATCTACAGCAGCTATAGTATCTACAGCAGCTAGAGTATCAACAGCAGCTAAAGTATCTACAGTAGCTATAGTATCTTCAGCAGCTATAATATCTACAGCAGCTATAGTATCTACAGCAGCTATAGTATCTACTGTAGATATAGTATCTACAGCAGCTATAGTATCTACAGCAGCTATAGTAGCTACAGTAGCTAGAGTATCTACTGTAGCTATAGTATCTACAGTAGCTATAGTATCTACAGCAGCTATAGTATCTTCTGTTTTCATGAACACTACCAAGAACCAAGTTCACAAAGCCCCATTATTGACCTTTTTAGCCTCATTTAAATTCCGGAATACACAATTTTTGATAATAACAAAAATGATTGTAAGTTAATGGTTTTATAGTATTGCTAAAACCATTCCTGTTGATCCCTTAGTGACTTTTTTTTAAAAAGCGAGAAAATAAATAACTTCGATCGAAATGTGTGTTTCTTAGACGAGCGGACCGAACTTTAAACTTTTGTTTACATTTTTGTAATTCCGTAATGACTCGGCTTCTTTCCGACTGTCCCTCCGCCAGTGTTTGGAAGTACACAAATGAATATTGCAGTGGTAGTGTGCGGATTTAGACCGTTAGAAAAGGGGTTCATTAACAAGATTACAAAAGTTATGGCTTCACTAATATTATGTATCGTTATTGGGTTTTCTTTGTTTAAAATATATAATATTGATTTCTACAATAAAACTGTATCGAACGTAGTACGCATTATATCATTTATACGCACTAAAAAACAATGAGTACGGAACATAGTTCGGTGTAGTAACTCTTGCTCAGGATTCTCCCTTGCATATATTCGTGATCATATCGCACGCGCTATTACGTCACAAATCACTTTATCGCAGTCAATATTGAGTAGCTACCAAGGGTGGTTTGTTTAGTAATGTTATTAAAAAAATGATTTAATTAATGATTTTATATGAACGATTCGTCGCTTACGTGCTCGTGGGTTCCAGTTCATTAATACACTGAGGGGAATAAAGGGGACGTTCTTAAAAACTATTTTACCGCATCCCCTGCAGTTCCCCAAAGTAGTTTCTATCTGTAGTGAATTGATCATAAATTACCGACCGACGCGTTTCAGAACAAGCTTCGTAACTCCCCGTTTTCTACCGAAAATGTTTATCGAAAAGAGACGAACATTAATTTGTAAACAAAACCCGTTCTTAATCATGTACTAATAATGTGCTTTATATTTATGTTTTCGGTTACAAAGTCTCTCAGTGATCAAATAAACATGTATTCTATCATCTGGACGAGTAAAACTCACTTTATTTAAAACTAAAAACGATTGTTTCGGAAGTTAAATGAGCCTTTAAAACGAATTTCTTTTAAATACTTACTTTTCAGCAAAGTTTCGTGTTTATTTCAAATATACTTCATTCTTTTAAAATATGTATAATTTATCTTTTATTTATGTGTTTTTTTCTTATCATAGAATGACTCCAAAGAGAGTAAAATTTAGGAAAGTGCTCAATTTTCCCCATTATTGTTTGATTTTTGGCATTAAAATAGTTTTTTTTGGTGATGAAGGCAATATTGCAACTCAACTTTATTTGTTCTAATTATAATATCTAATACATTGAAGTTTAAACATATTTTATTTCATAATTTTTACATGGAATGGGGTTGGGCCACAAGTTCTGCCAACATTAGATTCGGCCCTTCCCCTACAGATTACATAATTGTTTTTAACAATGGCATAAAATACATTACAAAACCAAAACAATTGACAAATATTATGGAAAAACAAAAAAAACAAAAACAATATTTAGGTGAGTTTTTTTTTAAGAGAGGAAGATAGAAAAGAAGAAGAAAGAGATAGAGCGAGTTAGTTGCTGCATAACAAAGTTTATATACAGTTATTTTGATAGTTCACTTCTCATCTGTTTGGCACCTCCCACTAACAGCCTGCGGCTCGTGATAAGTAATTTCAACAGAAACAGCAGTCAACTGGCATTGACAGGTTCTACTATTTTGCAAACTTAATAAAAACAAATATGTAGAACTTAATCATTATAGTCGTTAAATCTTTTTGTTGTTTTAATAAAATTATGTACTGATTCAACAATTTTCTTATTTGCGTTTAAAGATAAACTCTTACCGCCAATTAATATTTTTTTTTTTACATTAAGAGGGTGAAACAATCTAGTTGATTGAAAGAGTATTAGTCTTTGATTTCTATAAATGGAACATTTAAAGAAAAAATGTTCTGCGTCCTCAATTGTATCGCTGCATTTACAGAATGGGCTGAATTTTAGATTGTTTATATATAGGTCATTATTTAAATTACTGCAGTTATTTCTTAACCTAGCATGTTAAACTGACAAATGCCGCTTGCCATGAGAAAAATGTAAAGGTATATTACTGTTATTGTGATTTTTGTTGATTTGTTTTTTAAAAACCATAAGTGAAGGCGAGGTTCGAATTTCATTATCTAAAGAATTCCACAAAGAAATGGATGAAGGTATACATGATTTTTTCATCAAATTTGTTCAACAGTGTGGTATAGTAAAATTGTTTCTATTTCTAAGTGGGTATTGTGTTGTGTCACCAACATATGATGGAATTAAATCATTAATATAGGAAGGGACATTATTATTACGAACTTTAAACATAAAATAATTCTTTCGGAGTTCACGTCTCCATTTAAGTTTCTCCCATCCGCATTCCTGGTATAACTTTTGTATCTAATACATTCCCAGTAATATGCGTAAATATTGTCGTGTAGTTAGATTGCATTAACTGTTTAAAAAATGATTTATTTACCTTATATGGCTTACAATAATGTAGAAAAATGCAGCTGTACATGCATACTTTGATGGTATTGCTGTATAAAGCGATCAGTGTAAAAATGAAAGAAAAAATTAAAATTTATAATTAAAATAAAAAATAAGGTTGTATTTTATAACATTTTCAGGGCTATTTTGGGGGTTCGAGAACCTTGCCTTTATTTGCAAAAGATTTTATTGGCCTGAACGAATTATAAATACCTAATATCTAACTCTACTGAATGAAAATGCAACATCAGCATTCAACCCAGTACCGAACTCAGTAACTGTATCTATAATTTTGAACAGGTATTTACAAGAAGTAGTATTATACATAAACACCATATTTGGTGGCTTAACATCTTATTTTGTACATTGGCACCATTGTGTGCATGTCAAAGGCAGTATCAGGAGAAAGTCGCTATGAATGTTTAAACAAATAAATTCTTTTTTTTAAAATGAATACAAAGCATCTTATTCTCATTAACAAATAAAATATGAATAAGTTGTCATTTCAAATTCGCCACAAAAACGATATTTTAATCGGGTGGGTAAAATTCCTATTCTAAAAATCATCACGCACATACAGTTATGCGAGATTTGTCTCTTCATGCAGTTTCAGGCTCTGTCTAAGATGAATAATCTTTATGACGTGCAACGCTTGCTTTTCTGAGAGACAAACGTCTTGGCAAGTTGTGCAGAAGAAACGTTTGATTTCGGAAGTAAGATCGGATTAGCTGATACAATCCCTCTACACCGGTTGTCTGTTGATAGAATTTAAAAAATATTTATTGCGAGTGTCATTGCAGTTATCTTGTTCAAGATGTGTGTCAAGTAGAAAACATCTAATGAAATATGACTGTTGATAAAATGATAGTCTTCTGAAATGATACGTAAATCGCAGAGGTAATCCGAATTATTTAAATCAACCAATCAGCATATTTATAAGGATACCGTTACACTTTTGCTCACGGTGGAACCTTTCAAGACGTTTGTCATTTAGAAGAGCAAAACAAATTCATCAAAGTCGATCCCAGATCCTGATATATACCGAACCGGGTATAGTATCCCTCAATTTATATTAATTGAACGCATACTAAACTGTGACGTCATTCAAACTTTCAATTGAAGCAACTTGCTCAAATGTGGCTAAGCCTACATTTAACGGACCGAATTGATACAGCTGGGTCCGTTCTACAGACTAAATTCAAAAATACATAACCAAACCATGGTCGCAATGAAATTCCATTAGGTACGTCATTAAGTATGGTGTAATTTTCAACGGGAAATCTATTTTAGTCTAAAATTTTTACAATTTATTTTCTGAGAACTCCTGATACAGATCTGCCTTTAATACTTGATATAGACCATCTATCAATATAATTTTGCTGATTCTGCCTTATAACGTTGTTTTCAGTGTGATGCGGGCAGCAGCACGAATGCCCTCTACGATATGCTCTATAGTTCGCAAGTCAGTCACATGATCATTGGGCCCGGCTGCTCGACTGGCTGTGAGGTACAGGCCCAGGCCTCCCATGCTTGGAATATTTCACATGTAAGTTTTATAATGCTATGCACCTTTCGCCGCCCCAAGTAAGTGGACGATGGAGACCTCATATATCACTGTATATAATGTAAATTAAAATATTCTAAATGACAAGGAAGAAATAATTTCCGACTATGGCTTTAAGACAGGCGGACGGAAAGCACATAGTAACGTTTCCCTGACAGGGGGAAACATAATAATAAACAGTTGATAATAATAAAATAATGGGTTCATGCTAGTTTTGATAATATGATTAATACATTCAAATTGATAATTGTTTAGATTTTTAGTTCAAGTGAGCGTATCTTGATCGCTCTGTGTCCGTCGTTAACTTTTGCTTCAAACGACTTCTTTTATGAAACCACTTGACAGATTTTCACTAAATTTTGTGTGAAGCATTGTTTCGTTAAGTTTTCTTAAGTTTGTTGAAGTCATGACCCCGCCCTATGGTGGTTGCATAAGTTACAGTAAAAAAAAGGTCAGTCTCGTGATGTACATTGCATCGCGACTTAAATATAAAAATACATATCGCCTTTTATTTCACAGGCAATACGTATCGTCCTGAAAATGAAGTATCGCGATACGCATGGCAGATGGAAAAAATGCCATACGCAGCCCTAACTTTAAGACCACTTGATGAAATGGGACATGTGACACTTACCAGCGACATTACTTGTACTTCTTTCCGTATATATGTTAGATAAGAGAAAGTAATATTTCTAACAGCTGTACCCATTACAAGTGCATGTATTTATGCATATATTAGTGGGGACATCGCGTAACAACGCATAGTGAGGTTTATACATGACGCAGACAAGAAGAAAAGTCCAAGCTCACTTTCGATGTGTAAAAAACAACAAATTAACAAACAGATTCTGATTAAAAAAACGACAATAACTGAATATGGTTGATAAATCGAAACCTTGACACCTAAATTTATGTATAATAAATAATTAATAATGGAGACTTCTTTATCCCAACTGTTTTAGTTCAGCTACGGGTGCGCGTCTCCAATGCTGTCCAACAAAGAGAGGTTTCCACGTTTTTTCCGTATCAACCCTCCAGACACGCACTATAACCTGGCCAGGCTTGCCCTAATTAGACAGTTCAACTGGAAGAAAGTAGCAACAATAAACGTCGCTCTTGACTTCTTTTCTGCAGTAAGTATCACATGATTTTTCTTTGTATTTACATTCACAAAAACAAATAGTTGAAGCTTTGCAATTAAAAATCTTACAAAACCTTCACCTAAATTACCGATTTTTTTTACATTTTTTTAAAATTAACCATATAATTACATATTTACATAAAATGGGTTTTATAAAGATGCTGTTCAACAACCTACGTTGTTTTATGTCTATGTAATGCAACACTTGTGATATTTATTGACCAAATCATTGGGGTGTTACGCCATTTTCAACATTGCAGGTTGTATTATATGGAATATCAAGTTTTATTGGTGAAACACTGTCCTTCCCCCAAGTAAATGGCAAACTTTCTCACAAAGTTTTTGGAGCGAGCGGGACTCACACCTACGACCTCAGAATTGAGAGGCGAGTTATCTTGGGACGGCGCCTTTAACCACTCGGCCACGGAGGACCCAGTCCTGTCTCGTATAGATAGTTGCAATGTTAAGGGAAAAAAAACGGAAAATGTTATGCTGTTCATCGGTGCTTTTCTCTTATATGGAACGATGAAGTACAGTGCCGTATTAAAATTTGAATGCATATTTTCATTGTTCAATAACCTGAATATCGTGTTAATGATCACAATCATCGTCTGATACCCACAACTCCGATCCTCTTCCTTCATCACCCGCTTTGCGTCGTTTCTACCAAGTCGCAATGCAACCATGATTATTCATTAAGGGAACGTAATCGCAACGCTAGTTTCATGCAGACGTCGTTTTGATAAGACGTTATATAACGTTAGCTGTACTTCGTTCCGTTCTGTTCAAATAAAACGACAAAGAACTGGCGTAATTACCCACGGATGATGGGTGGAGAGTATCGGAATTGACACCCGTGGGTATCCGACGATGGATCACAATATGATGTGTCAAAACTAACACTTATGCAGACTGTACTATGCCAGTTAGATAAACTTAATTCTGAATATGAATTCATTGCTTCAATGTTAATATATAGCTGTATCTACACATATTATTTAGATATAGATCGAGGAAGGGGTTTGGGTATATATAAACAATTATTTTAGTGGTTGATACGAACGCAAAAGTTCTTTAAAGTAAGAAAAAAATTGAGATGTTACCAAATTGACAATGAAATTTAAATATCAAAGTCAACATAAATTGCGATGAAAGAAAGTTATTGACGAACATATCTGTATAAATGTTAATTTAAACTGATAACAGGTTTACGCCTCTCACACGGAGCATGCTCATGTTCTACTGTGCGATAATTTATTTATTCACTTAATTTAAAATTGTGTTCAGTCCAACTTTTAACCAAAGTCTGGCATTTTTATATTAGAAAGAAGTTTATACTAGATTTGAAAATCAAGGCATCTGATATAATAAAAAATCAGATTAACACGAAAGTCTTGTAAGATACCAATGGACCATATTTTATCACCGAGGTTATCATTGTACCTCCTGCTTTTTTGGAATCCGGACACATTTCTTTTACCAGTTTACACATGGCAGTGGAAGGTTCAAGTGGTATATAAATTCTGACATCATAACTTCGGCATTGATAACCTGCTCTTGTTTAAAGCAACACATCCACGTCTGAACTTTTAAAAACAATAATTTAATTGAGTTATTAGCACATTTCCCATACAAACATATGATCAATTAGCTGTATATGAGCATATAAACACAATCCCGAACAAAATGATGCCCAAATTGTAATGCATGAACACTTTATAAAACAAGCGTGTAACTCACAAGAGTCAAATAAAATTGTCAAAATGACTTTCAAGGCAGGTAAAGTACACTACGCACTAAAACGTGAAGTTTTTGAATACGACTCGCATAATTCAATTTGAAGCCAGCAATTTAAAAATAATTTATAAAGCGTTTGTCACGCTTTATAATTTGGACATCTTTTTTTTATAATTCTAAAGCGTTCTGGATAGAATTTGTTAGCACATATACAGCTCACTGACCATATATTTATGTATGGGAAATGTGCTCACAACTCAATTGAAAAACTTTTTAAAAAAGTTTAAACGTGGATGTGTTGCTTTAATGGTCATAATTGGGTTTAAAAATGCGGTGATACACTTTTGTTCGGATTTTAACTGGACGTAGTCTTTATGCTGTTTACTTTCATTTCTTCCACCGTGCACGCAAGTGAACTCGCAGTTACATATTGTACAATGTATAAAATTGACCCCTTTCTGAGATTGCTCGAAGCATGGCCATAATTGTTTACATACGTCCTTATACGTTTGACAGCTTTTCTTTTTTGGGGAGGAACATTCAACATTATTTGTAGCTTTTCTCTTCGACATACCTAATGATAATGACCAAGTGTTCCGATTGCAAATTAAACATGAGGACGAAGGCTTGGAAACTCCTACAGTTATAATGAGCGTCCAGGTAACACAGGTGCGTCCATAGAGCAAAAAGGAATTTATCTATCTAAATCATCATTTTGCTTAATCGCATCCCTCTGTTAGAGTATTGTCGCAATGATTTAAATACTGAACTCGCGCAGCATTTAGTTTGGCTTTTTACAGGTAAATTTTCACGGAAACCCCCCCCCGGAAATACCGATAATGACAGATATTCGTAGAAATGTCACATTAATCCGTAGTGCGTAGTCTCAGAGGTGAAAACGTAGTAACTACTGACAATCCGTGGTAGTAAGCAGGTTTGAGTTACATTATTTGTGAAAGGACGACGGTTCGCTCAGATTCTTTCCGAGGTTTTCCTTCACCAGCATCTATAATAGGCATCTACCTATCAAAGTGAATTAAATAATATTGCTCATGCCCTCTTTCTGTTTTTAACAGCAAAATAAAATAACGTCAGTCGGCAGATATTGCTATCGATGATATAAACCGTAATTACATATGTTCCATATTGGCAATACATTTTTGTTTTTAAATTTGGTACATGTTACAATAAATATAATTGTGTCCAGTGTTGACTAATGAAAAGTTGTGTTATGTGCCGTTAGGGGTTTTAGCACGGTCATAGTAAGATATGACATTCAAAACGTTAACGGGCGATATAAATATAATGTAGGTGAATAGAGGAAAATGGAGCTTAATGTACACCATTAAACCGATAACACTCCGAAAGCATAACTTATAAAAAAACCCAATCAATCTACGTACTACAGCTGTCTTATATTTTCTAGATAACGCACGATTTTGTAGCGAGAGTTCAGGGTACAGATATAGAAATAATATCAGAAGAGATATACGACCACGACCCATCATTACGAGTGAAAAATCTAAAGGTACGAGTGCTGGTATATCTGCTATAGTTCTTTGAGACAAGGTGAGAAGGACATTGCACAAATTAAACACCAGTATGCAACCAAAGTTATTAAAGGGTAACATAAAGGGTCTTAAAGAAATGTAACTTTAGAACAAAAATATCTTCCAATGACTGAAAAATATTTCGCCTTTTATTTAACGATTCATTTAAAACGAACTTTTGTGGGGGAAATATTGGAAGTCTAGTAATGTTCCGATATGTTAGGTATAACTTTTAAAACAAAACTAGACATTACATTCTTACACTCAGAATTCCATTTAAAATATGTTCGTGTCTAATGTCGACAAACACTCCATACTATTTAAGTCGAAAGAAAACACATGTCTGTTAACTAAGCTCGTAAATTTTAAGTTTTACACCTAGCCAAATAAGAAGTTACCACGTCGACCTTCACAAAAGCTAAACTGGTATGTATGCTGGTTATGCTATGCTAGTTATTCCAACGAATTAGTGTATCTATAACAACATAGGAAATACAAAACCAACATGAGACGTAGCATTAATGGACACAGTAATCAAATTCATGCGGATAATTTAATGATAAGTACAATAAATATAATACACAGGGAAACCATGACAACGTGGTAAAATCAACAAACCGATACTTCCAATTATTTATTTGAATCAAACTGCTATACAAGAAGTTATTACTCATAAACATCTGGGCCTTACTTTTTCTAATAATGGATCATGGCATGAACACATTCAATACATAAAAGAAAAGGCATGGAAAAGAATAAACATTATGCGGATTTTTAAATTTCAATTAGATAGAAAATCACTTGAGATTATATATACTACTTTTATACGTCCAATTCTAGAATATGCTAACATTTCTGGGATAATTGCATTCTGTATGAAGTTAATGAAATAGAAAATATTCAGTTGGAAGCAGCAAGACTAGCAACTGGAGCAACAAAACTTGTTTCTATATCAGCTCTGTACAAAGAGACCTTTTGAGAATCCTTAAAAACAAGAAGACAAAACACAAACTTATCCTTTATTACAAAATGCATAATGGATTATCTCCTTCGTACCTATGGTCACTTTTACCTGAAAATGTTGGGAATCTTTTTGGCTATAACATTCGAAATGCACAAGACCTTAGGACGTTTTCATGTAATACTTAATTATATTTTAATTCATTCATACCTTCTTCTGTGCTTGAATGGAACAATCTTCCTCACCTCATAAGAGAGTCGCCGTCCCTTAATATATTCAAATCAAATATTAACGCTTCAAAATCACTATTATACAGGAAACCGAACTGCCCAATTATATCATACAAGACTTCATACAAATTAAAGTAACTTGAATCAACATTGATTCATAAAAACATAGTTGCAAGTCCAAATTGTCTTTGTGGTGAAATAAGGGACACATACCATTATTTATTCAGATGCAGACTATTTCACCAATATAGACAAAGAATGATGACTGAAATAAAATTAGCTTATCCACATTGTCTTTCCCTGAATGACCTTCTGTATGGTAATGAAAATCTTACACTTACTGACAACTCGATTTTCATGACAGTTCAAAATTATATTATAATGACCAAATGTTTTGAGTATCGCACACAATTAAATAGATAATGACTTGTCATGTTTTTTACTTAATTAATTATAACAAATCTCTAACTTTTGTCAATGTGTTTATGATATTAATGGTTAGAAAAGGCTATAGCTTTTGTCAAAGTGTTTATGATATTAATGGTTTGAAAAGGCTATAGCTTATGTCAAAGTGTTTATGATATTAATGGTAAGAAAAGGCTATACTTTTGTCAAAGTGTTTTTGTTATTATCGTTTAGGAAAGGCTCTTACATTTGTCAGTGCATTTGTTAACGGTTAGAAAAGGCTATAACATTTGTCAAAATGTATTTTGTTATCCACAGTTAAAAAGTCTCTAACATTTGTCAGTGTTTTTGTTATTAACGGTTAGAAACAAACTTGTGTCGAGTTTGCGTGGCGGAGTAATTATAGTTAAATAAAGCATTGTTTAAACCAATCCTTTTGATTGATTATGTATATTTCAGTCATAACGTTTTAGCTTAACTAATTTAATTTACTTCGATTGTGAAACAAGTAATTACAACTGATACAAACAACGCTCGAAGTCTTCCTAAGTAGAATCATTACTAAGCATATGCGGAAAAGTGTCTCGCTCATACACCCATGACCCTCCGAACATGGATAGGATGCCTTACTGTCTCACCGGTATTGCTTCAATTGTTCATTTTATTTTTAACCTTTAGTTAAAGGACCTGCTACGTTATTATTTAACGTTATTTTTTTTTATATAATCACTGTCTCTTCTAGGGGTCACATCTGCTGTTTATTGCGTCGTGCATTTAAAGCTCTTTTACCGATAGCCTCGTATAACCATCATGGTTTGCTAACTATCTTTTACCTGTCTGCTTATTATTACAGATAGTCCACGATGTTTGCGGGTACTAAGTATTGGTGAACCTTTTTTTTTACATATCCTGTTGAGTATTGTTCTTTTTTTATCATATATATACACGTGAGGATATTTTTCAATATTGCACTATATTTGAAAAATTATTCTAAACGTTTCAATTGTATAATAGTTATAACCGGACACCAATCAATATCACAAATTAACTAATTGCTATAGTATTCGTGTATCAGTTTTCCAATATGCATTATTAGTTTTTCTCTCTTTAAATACGTTTAATGAAATTCAGCCTACACACTAACAAAACCATTCCATATTCCATGATATTGATTAATAGAGAAATGGAATCGTATTTTTAAGTTTGATAAGTACCATACTGTGTTAAAACAATTATTCAAAGTACAATGTTCTTCCTCTTGTTCATGCACAGTTTAACTAAATAAATAAGTTATATTTTGTATCCAATTTCGTTAATATGTAAAGATATAAAGAATATCCATATTTTCATATACATTTCTATGGTTAAACCTAAAAACCATATCAAACGTGCACATAACCACACTCAGTTAAATCATTGTTGTTTTATGGTGCTTACATCTTTTCCTATAATATCTCATTGAGACTTATTCTGAACGCTGTCACACTGGAGTAACATTCCATATTCAACTCACTCACATTATAGACACCGGACCGACAAGACCTAGAACTATCCTCTAAATGCTGAGCGTCAAGCGAGGAAGCTTCTAATATCTTATTTAAAGCATTTGGTTTAACCCGACCGGGGATCGACACCAAGAACTTCCATGTGCGAGGTGGACGCTTTACACCTAGACCACCGCTGCGGTTTTTATATCCAATTGAGGTGGGGTGTCTAAGAACTTCAGTTTCTGCACGATAAAAAATCCATTACGTCTGTTTACAATAAAGGTTTTGTTATGTTGGTCTTTGGTTAGTACATAAATCCCGTAGCCGTATACAGATAAGACTTTGTTAAAGTACATGTACTTAGTGTTTTGAAAAACTTGTTTCTGTAAATGGTGACATAAGGTTTGCAGTGCCATTCGAAAAAAATGTGAATGCTATGGCAAAACGATTGGTTAAATTGACTTCTCAAAGTTTGCAAGCAAGCTAGATTTGTTGAATTTGTCAAGTGTTTAGAAGGCAATAGTATGCAAGCTATGTTTGTTGAACTTGTCATGTGGATAGTGGGCAGTACGGAGATAATGCATAGCATTTTGTTTTCACTTGGAAACAATTGCGGTATTTTGACAATACTCTTGATTACGGTTTTAAATGTCACACACATATTACTTTGTGCATAGATTTATAACGTATTTAAGCACGTGTCTGTCATTGAGTGCAACAAACCTGTCCGTAATTAACAGTTCAGTTAAAATGATGGCCAGACTAGTCAGTTTACAGGGATATTGATAATTGCACAGACACATTTTGGGCGATTGTGAATATAATACAGGTACTTATCCAACTTCATGGGATGACTGTTGTACGATCAAATTAAAGCAAGATTCATATTAAAGTCTCCAATGATCAGAAAATTTCCCTTCGAATCTGCTGCATGCTGCAGAAGAAGCTTAAAGTCGCTGGAAATTGCCCTGCATGCTTAGGATGGTGAAACTGTCAGTGATTCTACTTTCAACCGAATCGCTTCCATAATTGCCAGCATCTCTGGAATAAGTGTGCGTTTGGTTTTCTGTGATGATAAGGATCATTCTGCTGATCCATGTCTGGCTTGACGTGAAGTGCACTTTCTAATGTGTATTGAGTATAGTTTGTTATCTTTGTCTCTGACAAAAATACAACAGGTGAATATCTGATTATTTGTAAATTCTTCAGACCTTCATAATGTGATCGAATAATGAGGTAGGCGACATCCGTGTTCTGGGTTCATATTGACACTTCAATGACAAACTTTTTACATGATCCATTTCATCCTTGGTAGATGTATTTACTAGTATTTTTGATGGTATCAAATTTGAGAATATCCTTATAATAAGATCTAATCAACAAAGTATTCGAACTGGCATGATAGTTTTCTGATTCTCTGCGTATCATCTCTTTATGTTCTTCATGGGCTTACTGAATAGTGGTTACGCAAGTCAAGAGTGTCTGGAAACGGAGTCGTTTAAACTGATGGTACAGGTACTAATCCTTTGTATTTGAAACTTTTTCTCAACCGTATTCCAATCTTCATGGTCATCAAACAAAACATATTTCCAATTTTTCTTGTGTTTGTACAATTTTATTGAAACTTAAGTATATTTTATATTTGTATTATATTTCTAAATATGCAGGTACATCTTAAAGTTAACTGTTTAAGATAACATGTTTGTCATTGCAGGACAAAGACGCCAGAATCATTCTGGCCGCTGCATACGAGAACTCTGGCAGACTGATTTTATGCGCTGTAAGTTATATAATTTGGTAACGGTTTAAAATTTGTTTGGGGTGTGTTGTTTATTTGTTTTTGTTGCTTTGTGATTTCGGATATGTATTGACAGTTTCACAACCTGTTGTTTCAATTCTTTGTTGAGTTAATGAACATTCACTGTACTTATTAATATATCTATATTGTTAATAATAAAATGTGAAAATATGTACATTGAATGTCCAGTACTTGTTAATATATCTATATTGTTAATAGTAAAATGTGAAAATAGGTACATTATATATCCATTATTTATTAATATTTTCATATTAATCATAGTAAAGTGTGAAAAAATTCACAATGAAAACGTCCATTACCTATTAATATATCGATATTGATAATGATAAAACATTAAAATAGTTACTGTAACATTGAATGTCCATTACTTATTAATATACCCATATTAATATTAGAAAAATGTGAATATAGGTACATTGAATGTCCATTACCTATTAATATATCGATATTTATAATGATAAACCATGAAAATAGATACTGTAACATTGAATGTCCAGCACTTATTAATATATCGATATTGACAATGATAAAACATGAAAATAGATACTGTAACATTGAATGTCCATTACCTATTAATATATCTATATTGATAATGATAAAACAAAAAAATAGATATTGTAACCTTGAATGGTCAAAACCTATTGATATATCTATATTGATAATGATTAAACATGAAAATAGATACTGTAACATTGAATGGCCAGAACTTAATAATGTATCTATATTGATAATAATAAAACATGAAAATAGATACTGTAACCTTGAATGTCCATTACTTATTAATATATCTATATTGATAATAATAAAACATGAAAGTAGATACTGTAAACTTGAATGGCCAGAACTTATTAATATATTCCATATAAATCATAGTAAAATGGGTACATTGAATGTCCAGTCTCGTCGTTACAGTAGCTCGGTTTATTATTAGATAAAACTTACGCACTTAATGTTTCGGACAATTTCAACAAGTTGTTAAATACATTACTTAACAGACAAAATAAAACCTCACCATGTGTAACTTTATACACGTCTTTATTTCGTGTTTTAATTTAAAGGATTCTTTAAATATATATTTTTAGTTTTATATATATATATATTTATCAAAAAGCTACATTTCCGTCATTTGTACGAAAGTTTAAAATGCTTACGAATGCATTATGTAATTTTTTTTCAAATTGGGAAATCCATCAATACCTTACAAGACTTTCGGTAAACTAGTCTCATGTCTTAACGCGCCATTCTTTTCAAATGCTGTAATTTAATGATACCTTATGAGACTTGCAAAATGTGTGAACGTGTCATTGTTTAAATTGTCATTCCTGTTCAAATGCTCGAATTCATCGATATTTCTTGAAGACTTTGTAAAGTAGTCCAAATTCTATAAATATTTTTTATAAATATTGCGCAATGGTCCCTTCGAAGCATAGTCATAGCACATGTAATCCAGAAACCCCCCACATCCGATTCGGTTTTTTGAGAGGAGGGGGAATGAAATGTGCGACACCCCTTGGCACCGGCATGTCTTATTATATTTTAACAACACCAAACGTTCTACATGAGCGAATGAATATAAGCAGACTATAATAACAAAAACTTAAGACTGCTTGCTTATTTCGGTCAATACTTTAACTTATATTTAGGTGTAGAAATTAACAAAGGTATATATAAAAATCAGTTGTGACAATAGTAATGGACTGATAGTAGTATTGTAAAATATATCTTGTCTTGAAAAATAAATCGTGGTTTTGTACAAAAAGGTCAACTAAACAAGTTCCAGAAAGGAGACAAACAGCTCAATGTTTTGCACGTTTTCACTGCTAACGCAAGATACAAAAGGAAATTGCTATTCAACACTAATGGTAAATGAACGTTTTGAACGCATTCTCGTAATTAATTAAGGTGGACATATACGGCAAAAGCTCTAAATTGTAACGTTTCATTATCGTTTAGTGGTTTCTTTCCTTGTTTGTTCAATGTCAATTTTTTCCCTCTAATTAGCTCCTTCTTCCAGTTATATACCAAATATAAATGTAATACACGTATCGTTAACAAAACAACGACAGCGTACGTAAATTCAAAGGTTAGTGTGCTCGACCGCATTAATGAACGTTACTTTTATTTTGTGAAATGGGCAGAATCTATCAATTATTGTTGTATTGATAAACAAGATACGAGTATTTATCGTGCTTTTATCAAACACATGAGGATTGAAAATTGACAGAACAGAATATAAGTCCGTTATCACATAATTATGTTTGGATTTATTGGTGTTGGAGAAATTCCCACGAAAGATACTACTATTTTTTTTGAGAAATCATTTCATAAAACGAAATTTGGGGAGGTGAGGGGGTCAAATTTGTCAAGTAAAGGTAAGTAACTGTCGATTAAAACATAACCGTATGGAATATAAGTACATATTCGCATAATTATATAAGGATTTATTTTATGATGTCGGAGAACTTCCTTATGAAACTACTTATATCAAGAAATTCATTTTAGATTGTTAAAATGTCTGACAACGTTAAACGGTAAAATTCTATGAAATAAAACTAAATGTGAAAGCATTCATATATCTAAATAAGTAAAAGGATCTTATCTCTATTGTAAAAAGCAATCAGTGTTGTCTTTTGTTATAATAAAGTCGTGATAATACATATCGCTGGGAAACGCTATTGGATTACCCTCTGGGAAATTCAATATACGAAGGACAGTCGTATGAAAGAGAAATCGTGACATTTCCACGATATTATATAGGGGATCAGGTTGGAATCACGGAACTAATTTCCTACTGTATATCTTTAGAACGCGATATCATTTCAATATAATGTATTATTATTTGTAAGCCTACATATGCGACTACACTGAACTTAGTTGGTTCTCACGGGATATCATATATGTTGTGTTTTATTCCAAGAATAAGCTATTTTTAAATAAGTTTTACTAGAAGAATTGATGTTTATTGAAAAATATTTCATTTCTTTTATTCAAGGCATATAAGAACGGGTTGTATGGTCCAAAGATAGTGTGGATGTTTCCTGGGTGGTACGTGCCATACTGGTGGAGAGTGGACCTAGCCAATGTACCATGCACGCAGTAATTAATTTACTTGATGACTAAATGTATTCCCTTGCTTTGTAATAAAACAAATAATATCATTTTCCAATAACTAGTAGGTTAACCAGCTTGTTATTTTTTTGAAGACTTCAGTGACACCTAAGATTTTTTTTAAAAGGTCATTTTATGCTCATAAATACATGCATCTGTAAAAATCTTATAAAAGTCATTTTTAACACCAGTGAAGAAATCACAACCACTATGAACCATTGTCAAAATATTTCGAACCATTTAACATAGGACCTTTTTAGGCGTAAAAATCATGTTAACGTGGGAACAAGGGGCGCGATTGTGCAGCAAGACGTTAATGTTTTGTCAGTTCCAATTAAGTAGAAAGCAAGCCTTCTCTACAGCCAGGTGGTAATGACGGCATTCGTCTATTGATTAATTGGTGACGCTTTAACCAAGTGGTACATCAAAAGGGAGCGAGCAATTAACCTATTTTGTTAGCTTACACATAATTAACACAAACTTTCATAATTTCTGACTGACAGTGCCATTGTTTTTAATATAAAAATGCGTCTGAAGCGTTCCAGTTCCCTTCTTCCATGCATCGTATAGTCTTCGGACTTAATTGGTCACGTGCTATCAGGTATACTATTTAAGCTAACCTTTTGATGTCCTCAACTTTAGATGGTAGTTTTTGTTTTAATACAGTGAATGCGAATAGGAAATTCACGTATGGATTGTAGATAAAAAAAGTGTTTAATTGTATAAGCTTGTTTATTTAAAACAATACACTACCTTAAATAATAAAATTTTGAAATACGTTTGTAATTCGTTTGTTTAAAATCAAATATTTAGGTCTGTATACATTAAAATCAAATGCACGTGCTCACCTGTTGTTTTAATGTAGAGACGAGATGGACGTTGCAGCTGAAGGACATTTATTAACTGGGGTATCGTACAAGAACTCTAAAGACGAGAGAGGAATAGCCGATATGACAATAACTGAGTTTGAAACTTTGTTTCTCCAAGAGCCGACGTACACACCATATACGAAGAAGTATGAGTACATCACGGCAAACATGTATGATTCTATCTGGGGTTCAGCACTAGCTTTAAATTGTACAGATGCATACATGAAGGACAACGGTAAGAAATGTAAAGTATTGATGATTATCGTCGCCACCGGTTTCCCATATGGGCGACGCCTCCAGAAGAGTATTAGTAATTTTAGATTTATCAAGGATACTGCAGAGATACAGAAGACCCTTTTGCATGCCAGGTGTTAAGCACCAATACATGGGACCTCGATTAAGTATAATCCGAAAGACTGATTTTAGTATATTTAGTACGAGGAGCGGGGAACCGAACTTGCGACCCCTGGGTTCGCAGTCCAAAGCGTTAACCACTGGACCACTAACCAGCTCTTTATGTTAAGTATTCTGATTTTAGGACGATTTCTATATCTTTTCATGCGCATGTATTCCGCGCACAAAGGGAAGCAACTCTATCGAGTTTGCCCAGCGTTATAACAGTACGATCTTGATAAATGTCTTAAAAATGAAATAATTATCAAAATGGATCAAAAGCATCTCATTATCAGAAATAAGTAAAATCAGAATGATTTCATATGTCAAATCCACCAAAACGTGACAAAATCGATATTTGGATTGGAGTTGTAAACGAAATCCCCATTCTAAAAATGCAGCACTTAAATACCTTCGCGTCGTCATTCTAAGATGATTTTTTTTTTACTATGTGTAAACACTTATAAAATGGATCAAACTGAATCAAAATGAAATTGCGTAACTAATTTAATACGTCACAAAATATGTTGTAATTGTAAGGGGGGGGGGGGGGGGGTCTATTTTTGTCTAACCTAGGTGCGTAGCCAAAATAAGGTAATCATATTGAATATATTATTTCTGCATCTTTAATAGACATCATTTGGTAATACGGGATCAGTAAGTATATACAGGCATGCTATATATGAATAACATGTTTTTAAAAATTTTTGAAAAATCGTGATAAATTCCTTTTGAAAGCTATTCTTTCTCCATTTAAGCGGTAAAATGTATATTATATTTTGTTTGTCATTAGGATGGGTATCGGAAAGTATTTGTGCGGTTTAAAGCAAAATTAATCTCTTCACTTTATCAAAAAACTATTTTGTTATTACAAAACTCGGTCGAAATAAAAATCCCAAACAGCTAAAAGATGATAAATGTTATATTCTGCACATCTTTATGTATTAGTTTTTATTAATTTCTTGTAAAACCTACATTTTTCGACAAGTTTCATAAAAGGACTTGTTGTTCAGGAAGTAATAACAAAAATAAACGGTCGGTGTATGTTTAATTTCTGATATTGAATAAACATACATAGAAAATGATCTTTTGACCGGTTTGTTTGTTGTTGTTTTTTAAATATATTGTATTATAGTCAGTCACTTATTAATTATTGTATTTTATACGTTTGATAATTTAAAAATTAATCCCAATATAATCTGAATTTTTATGTAATGAGAAACATATGTTTAAATTACTGAATAAAGAATTTGAATCTTGAAAAAATCTATAATACTTGTGTGAGCTATTCTATAGGTACATGCATTTAGTCATTAATCTGGGAGGTGCTAATTAGTTTGAACTTCTGAAAAATTACACACTGTCAACAATAGGTACATAAGGCTAAGGACGAGAAATAAACGGACATCTAGCCAGCACATGTTAACCCAGGTTCAAAACATTGTAGCGGTGATAAATCAGCTCTCGCCTTAATTGGAAGAGTGCAAGCTACAAGGTTTTTAAGCTCAGTTTTACTTTGGATGCGAGATGTTAAGACGGCAGAATACTTCTAGATGCGAAGATGTCAAGATGGTTTTTAGTGTGGCTGGGTTTTGAGTAGAATTGCGGGTTAAGATGCAGTTGGGTTTTAAATAGGAACTGTTATACTAAAATGGGGAACGTGTTTCAGCTATGTTTAGAAGAGTGCATATGTGTTAATAGAATCTATTAAAGTTTTAATTACAGTTATAATAATGTAAGGAATAAATACATATAGAAAGTCCTGTTTTCTGTGTTAGTTATGTGATGATCATGAAACAATGTTTTTATAAACATTGGATTCAATTTGCAGATCTGAACTTTTTTTGTAAATATACACATCCAGATTTTGGAGATATTTAATACAAACTTAGAAATTGCTTTTTATATGTTTACCTATATATAGATCATCTGGGATGTTCAACTGTCTTTGATATATATATAAAACAGGAGTACTGTTTTACAGTTGAAAATTCCAAACAAATGAAATAAAATATTATCCCGTCTTATGCATTTTGTTGTAGACAGTTCAACTAAATAACTTTCCATCAGTTTACTTATATAATTTTACTATTTCATTTCCACTTGACATTTGCTTTATTTTACATTTATTAGACGATGTGCCGAGCGCAACCGAAAGTCAGCCTTACAAACATTAAATCAAAATAACCTGTATGTATGTAGACCTTCATTTTTTTCTATTTTGGAAAAAAAAAGTAAAGTGTAACATTGGTTATAAGGCATTAATCAGATTTCGTAAATTTGAAGTCAAATATGACAGAAAAGTGTAAACGATATATTTTTGTTTCAGATGTAAACGGTTGGTAATAGAAATCCGAAGATTTTTTTTTCGCATATTTTGACTACTACCGTTATGCCACAGATTTTCATAAAAAAAACACTTAAATATAAACAATATCGATAAAATAATCCCCTAAAAGCACAGGCTAAAGCGATGTTCTGTTCTCGAACAAAACGCCTCGCATGTGGAATGTTGTGGGTTCGATCCCAAGCTGGGTCATATCAAACATTTAAAAATGGTTCTAGACGTTTCCTCGTGGCGATCGGCATTTAAAGGAGCAGTTGTAGTATGTGACTGGTTGTAGTATGTGACTGGTTGGGGTATCATACCATGTGTACGCGGCATGATACTGCAGTGTGGCAGCGTTCAAGTAGACACCGTCGCAATTGTCGAAAAATTGTTGAAAGCGACACTAAACACACCAACAACCTTTTCCCGAACAACATGGAATGTAAAGTTAGGTTACACATATTAGTTTAAACTGATTTATTTTACTTTTACATAACTTATACAAATTTTCTTGGAAAAACAAGTATTAGGCTTAATATGCGATACAATCTTGCTCAACGACACCACACATATTAAGACGAAAGGTCTGTGACTCATTATTTGAAGGAACAAAAATACATTATATATTTATTAACTTTGAATGGTTATATGTTCATGTGTGAAGATTTATTTGAACCGTGTCATGAGTCTCTTTAACATTGTAAATCTGCTTGTCTATAGAGAGTGACCTTATAACCAAGAAGATACTAAGCGTGCGGTTATAGTTATACATCAAAAGAAATATGGCTGTCTGACATGATTTCCACTCTCAATTAGACCCGTTACCCTTCCATAATGAGCGCAAAACCGTATTAACGTTTTTTATGGTCTGTAATTCACTTAAAGCCTCATTAAACTTCTGAAATGCACACCTTTTGAAAATAACAAAAATGATTTTAATAACATAATGTTTATAGTATTGATTAAACCATTCATGTAGACACCTAAGTGACTGTTTTTAAAAAAGCGAGAAAATAAATAACTATCGAAATGTATATTTTTTAAACGAGCGGATCGAGCTTTTAACGTTTGTTTACATTTTTGTATTTCCGTGATGATTCGGTTGCTTTCCGACTGTACCTCCGCCTGTGTTCGGAAGTAAACAGATGAATACTGCAGTGGTAGTGTGCGGATTAAGACCGTAAGATATGGGGTTCATTAACGAGATTAGAAAAACTTATGTATCGTATTGGGTTTTCTTTTTTTTATATGTCTGCGAAAAATATATCGAACGAAGTACGCATTATATTATTTATACGTACTGAAAAACAATGAATACGGAATACTAGTTTGGTCTAGTGATTTCATTTTTAATTTTATATGAACGATTCGTCGCTTACATGCAATAAATTAGCTCGTGGGTTCCAGTTCATTAATACACTGAGGGGATTAAATTGGATGTTCTTAAATACTTTTCTAACTGCAAGCGGTTATTTAATTTTTAACCGCATCCCCTACAGTTCCCCATTCTAAGTTTCTCTATGAAGTGAATTGATCACATATAACTAACCGACGCGTTTCCGAATAAGCTTCGTACCTCCCCATATTTTGCCGAATATGTTTATCGGAAAGAGACGAACAAATTGTAAACAAAACCCGTTCTTAATTATGTTCTATTAAAGTGCTTTCAATTTGTTTTCGTTTGCAATATCTCTCAGTGATCAAATAAACATGTGTTCTAGCATCTGAAAGAGTAAAACTGACTTAAATTTAAACTAAAAACGACCGTTTCGGAAGTTTAATGAGCCTTTAAGACATGCTTTACTTTTTTCTTTATAACCGATATTATAACCAGATCAGTTTGACAAAAAACAGTATTTTTGTGTTACAGTAGATAAATAACAAGCTTTCAGTGTGTTGGCTATAAAGTTCCAGATTTTCATGTTCATGAATTTTATATATTAAATTACAATTGTATATACTTTAGGAAGCCATATTATTTGATATGGATACAAGAAATATTAAAACAACAAACATGTATCCATTTTCAAACCAAAGTAACATTCTAATGTTCTACAAACACACACTCATTGACGAGGAAAATAAATGAGTTACCATTTGGTAGCTGAAAAAAAAACAACACAAAAAACATTCTAATGTTATCAAATATAGACGTTTTCAAATTTCACAAAAATATATATTGTTTAAAATAATTTGACAATAATTTCTTAATATTGCACTCAAACATAAGATTTCTATACACACACATGTAGAAACAATGGATACTGAAGTGTAACTAAGTTATATTAAAACATATAAACTATTCCTTGCGAACCTAGCGGAACTCGTCACTTTTGTGTTGCCAATATCTCCAAGATATTGAGTAGTGTTACTAATTTTTAAACGACATTAACCATTGTTAACAAACAATTATGTATTGATTTTTTATTAACCGATTGCGAAATTTTATACAATAACTCATTATCATTCAGCGCTTAATACGAAATGCTTTCTTTCTTGCACGTGCAAATTTTAATGAAATTCCTTTGATACTTTTAGAGAAAACAGATACAATGTCAGCATTTTGAATACAATACATTGCCATTTTGCTTCAGGTTACAACAAAACCTTGGACGAGTTCGAGTATTCCGATACCAATTTAGGCGATATCATAGCAGGTTGCCTTTACAACGTCTCGTATCTTGGACTGTCCGGTTATGTCAAATTTGATAAAGTCGGAGAACCGCTGAAGAACATTCAGATCTTCCAAGTAAGAGGTAAAGTGGCTATTGTCTTGTATAAAGATGCTGTCGTCAAACACCCACTTACTGCGAAGGTTCTGAGTTTAAGGCTCTGTAAGCCTCAGACTGTACGTAAGAAAGTGTGTCAGTTGAGGAAAGACGGTGGTTCAATTCAGATTCATTTTGAGTTCTTCCTGCACAAATGAAGCTGAATTTGACATATAACGTGTCATTTTTTAAGGTTAACTTCATTTTAAATGAATATGGAGGCTATGTAGGAGTCGCGCTCGTCGGTCTGTGGACAATTATTGTGAACGCTATATCTCAGCAGCAATTGGCCGGAATTCAATGAAACTTTCCATGGGTGACTGGTACCAAGCTTGTGCATAGTGTCGGCATGTTGCGCGAGAATAATCTTTCAATGAGTATTTTCAATCATATTTTTTGTGGTCGGTGTATACCATTCTTAGTAGAGTGACCCGTCTTGATAGCCTACACATCTTGGGAGAATTAACCAGAAAAGCAATCAAGGTAGATATTGAGTTTACTAAATATTAACTTAATTAAGCTCCATTTGTCCTGCATTCTTGCAGAGCCTGTTGTGATGTCATCAGCAATTATGTGCTTCACTGAAACATGGCTGAAAGAAAGTGTTTCGATGACTTCACTAAAATTAACATCAAATCACACAATACGACACAGAGATCGCTCAATGAGGAAAGCAACGACAGTACATGGTGATCCAGCTCTGTACATCATCTTCCATGTTCTCGTTAAATATGACAAGAAGCTGCCATTAGAATACCTTGTATTTCTTTTGGAAGACAGGCAGTGACTACGGGATACTAGTGGTAACAGTCTATCCACTCCAGTTCAGCATTTCCTGGATCAGATGGATGTGTCCTCACCTATTAACAGTGTACCAACATTTCTGACCTTGACCTTTTCCATTAGAACTGTTCTGCATAATGCTGCAAGCTATCAGATATTACAAATAGAATACTGTACAACTGACATAAATAATTCTGCACCAATCTGCATTCACTGACAAGAAAAGCTGATTACGTTGCAAGTAAAAACACGGCTCTCATGACACAACTTGTATTCATTGGCTTATCTTCCAGGACCTGACCTGTAGTACAACAGGGTGAACATGCTCTTTAATCATCCACAGAACATTTCATATCTAAATATGATTATTTTCAAGTACTCACGTTCTTTTTATTAAGGAGACAGCATTTGTATAGCTTGTGATCAGTATTTTTTTTACTGCAGTAAGTTATGGCGGTAAAAAGAACTTTGAAATACTTGAAGCACAGGGAACTACATGTCTCACAGGATACGCTGCATTCGAAGGAAACGACCACCACAACAACATAAATAAAAAAATCGTCTTATTCTTAGTAATGTAAGCACAATTTAGATGTACAGGAGAACTTATTGCTTTGTATAGGTCAACAGCAAACACCGCAACTAAGAGATTCAAACATCCAGCATATCAAATGCAAATGGTCACTCTTTCCAAGTTCAACTTCAGTCAAAATTTGAAAAGAAGTGAGTGAAAGTTGAAAATCATGTAAGCGAATGAATACCATTTTGGTCCCTTGTTTTATGAAACCAAGGTTGTCGTCTGTCCGAAATATTGACATTTTTGTTAATTATGTTGGCAGAAATGGAAAAACTCACAGTGGCGACGTATGTAATCGAGAAAGAACCGTTGCATTTTGAATGGCAAAACGGAGGCATTATTTGGCGAGGTACGTAATATACTATGAAGATTAATACTGATTCTGTACTTAATACGATATCATATATTAAATGTTAACATGGTATACATGACCAACACCATCGGTGTTGTGTTTATACAAGACAATTATACTTTTTAAAGGTACTCATGGCTTTTTTAGTTTGCATTTTCATTTCATCATTTGTTTTAGAAAAGTTCATACGATAGAAAAATATGTCATGAAAAGATAAATTTGTATTTAATAATATTTATAATTTCATTATTAAAACAATTTGCTAATTTAAATTACAATGAAAAGATAATATTTCGTTCACGTTAGACAATGTTACAATGTTTTAGGTGGTGTTGCACCACGTGATTCGACACAGATAAAGTACATTGAAACAAGAATTCCGGATCCCCTGTACATAGTGATGTCATGTCTCGCAACAAGTGGCATCGTTCTTTCACTTGTTCTGTTTGCCTTCAACGTGTTTTATCGGAACCATGTGTAAGTCTATACAAACATCGGACTGAATGGAAAACAAATATAAAACTAAGCTTTTTTCTACCTAAAATGTATTCCACTGATTTGATAGGTCATTCATGGTCAAGTGGTCTAAATGTACTGACTCGAGATACTGTACGTATCAGTTAACGTAGTCCATCCCAGAACCTGATATCTCCCGAATCGGGTTTATTAACCACCAATGGAAAAAGCAGGAAGTTATATGCCTGTCCCACAATTCATAGCAATTGAACGCTCACTAAATTATGACGTCTTTCAAATTTTCCCTGAAGCAAATGACCAATCAGCGTGCTCGTAACAATTGCTATGGAACGGACCTAATCGGGAGAGCTCGGTTTGTTGTACAGACTACAGTTAACGATACAATACGCCATTTTTCCATTTACCAATAGCTATCGCATAAGTATATTGTTATTTGTTCATTGGCTAATGTGCGGATTGACCTTATTTCCCCGCTAAAATCGGATAAGATAGGTCTGACTAGTATATACTTAGGTCTAACTATTATACACTTAGGTCTGACTATTATACACCTAGGTCTGACTATTATACACTATCATATGAATGGTGCAAAAAGATGACGATACTTGTATTCTTAAATGATTAATCAAGGATATAATGACGAATATGAACGGGTCACTGTCTCGGTCACTGTCTCGCAGAAGAATTTTGAACTAATGACGATGTTTGTGAATAGAATAACCTTCATTGTATTTCAATGCTCTCTGTCTCATTTACCTTACAGTTATTAGTAGTCGTTACAGTTTTTTAGTGTTCACAGTACATGAAGATTGTTCCAAACTGATTCCGTATTACCGTTAGGATATAATTATTTATAGATATCTAGTTCGACATGACAGATAGAATAATTGTTAGAAGGTTTTGACTATATGTTAGGTGTCCGTATTTGCTTGCAAATTTTGGTATCAAAAAAAGGTCTCTAAGTGTGTTTTTCCAATTCATTCTAGAATAAAAGTGTAAGAATATTCTTAAGAATGATTAGTGAATACCACCCATGGGCGCGCAAAATCCCATTTTTGTATATTGTTTTGTGGGATGTATGGGTGAAATTTGGGTTTTCGAGCTTATACCTAGGAATACGACCTCAGATTTGACTAATATAGGTTCTTTCTTAGTAAAATTTTTTCTGTATCGTTTGTTTTTCGGATTTGAATTACCAAATCGATCGTATTCTATCTATAAATGATAATGAGTTGCTATATAGCCATTTAAACTTATTTTATCTATAGACATAATAGCTACACGCGGCCTTTAGGCAAGGAGCCTGATAGAGTCTTTAACTATATATACCATTCCTTCATCCGAAGTTTTATTTCATCAATGCAATAATAACTGCTTTAGTTGGATAATTCAAGTAATGTGTATATGTTGGTATCTTCTTTTAATATGGTAAACTGATATGTACACCGAGTAGCTTCACGCGCTCGAAATTGCCTATTAACGTACCGTAAAACATTAATTTATTCATTTATTCAAGTATTATGTCGAGTTAAGCTGATGAAGTACGTCTGATTTCGCCTCATTTCCTCCCATATATAGGATTAAATACTAATACATATATGATATGGTCTTTAACTGATTGAGGTAGCGTGCTTGTGACAGAAAGAAATTTAGTGATAGCGTTATTTAAGCGTCTTCTTAATTAATAAAAATACTGTGTTATATTTGACACACCTTTAACTCTAATACCACTTTCACTTGCTTGATTAACTACATTTGATGGTTTAATTATAACAGACACAGCACAAACGGTTCGTTTAACATAGTTGATTCCTGTCTGCAGCCTCATCAAAAACTAACTATTTACTATCAGATACTTATTATCCTTAGTTACCCTTTAAGCTGGCCTTAGAACATTTATATCCATCAGTTACAATTTTTATTTTAAGATCGGAAACAACTAATTGGTAGCCGTTTGTTTTGTTGCTTGAAAAAAACAAACTGGATATATTTCAGACATTTCGTAAAATAGACGGACATGTTCGGCTAAGCTTGCCACGTGTCTGACTGTTAATTCAAGAGTCATGAGTTCCAATACCACTCCGACAGTTTTTGAATTCAATGGTGCTAGTGTTCTTTTTATTTTTTTTTAATTTCTTTAATGGGGAAAACATTTTTGAATGGCTTCTGTTCATAAAAAATCAAAGAATGGAAAGTTACATTTATGGTTTGTTTACATCTGAAGTGCCAAAAATAGCACAAGAAAAGGTGAGCTCATGTACCACCAGTTTATGGTGCACGGTGCACGCCAAAGCGAGAGTAAATGTTTAATTTGATTATCCTTATTCCAAACATACATGACTGTTGTTTTTTTAAATTCGCTATTTAAACATGACAGGATAGTACGAATGTTTCAAATGGACTATGTCATTCAAATTAACATAAAAAGTAGGATAATTTATAACCATTTGCTACCAATATGCCTGCTATACCCATGTACTGGTTGTTCAGAAATAATGCAATCTATTATGTACCCGCTAGATTTACTCGTTTAACCTATGATGTTGCAGCTCGCTAAATATAAATAATACAATTCACGCCCATTTCCAAGAGTGAACTGTGAGCAGACACGAAGGGTTACACAAAATTACAGAGCAAATTGATTCATAACACTGGGAAATATATAACATTGCTTAAAATAAAAAATGAAACAAAATTATTCTTTTTATTTCTAACTTTGCATGATTAAATCCGAGAGAGATTTCGGCTGATCTGGCATGTTTGTAATCGGATAAGCTGATAAGAAAGAATCAAACATTCATGTTTTGAATGATAGGATTTGATTCATTCTTTGGTATACATGTACCTGTGGAACATTAGCTATGAATATGTTTTAACAGTGGCTTCTGATTTTGTACAGTGATATATGGGAACTGGATTAGTGAATCGAACCCTTTAATTTAGTTATGGCTGGAAAAAATATAATAAAAACTGTCTTTAATTGAAATGATTAAATTAAGTAAATTTTATATTTGATGATTCAGTTTTTTTTTCATTTTAATTAAAAATGTCAAATTATTTGGGACAATTTAAAACCAATTGCTAGTACTTTTCAAGATACGCCGGATATTGAAATTGAAGAGCTAATACTTCTCATTTATTGTTCATCTTTTTGTTTCTTCTTTCATTTATTGAATTATTTTAATATTCATGAAAATATTATTACAGGATGTAAACAGCAACACACGTGCTTATAGAACTTTCAATCAAATTATCTTTACGAGCGAGGTTAAATGATAAGAGCGTTTTAATCGCGCTTCCCTTCCAATGTCATGATCATATGACACACCTTCCAATATTATATACCGTATACGAAAATGTTACATATGGGTACGCCAAGTTCGTATGGCGAACCATAGATATTCAAAACAGTGCTCTTAAGTGTGAAAATGATGTTGATCAAATAAAAAACAAATGGATTTCGCAAGACGGTGGCAATGAGGCAAATGAAGTACATTTGTTCAAAACACGTATACAATATGATTGTAAGCAAAAATGTTAAATAAATAATTCAAAGCACTTCATTACAAATAATTTAAATCGGTATTCAATACCGATTTTATCTAAATGTTGATATGTTATATATTTTAAGATTTAACATTGGAGTTAAGGTCACTTGTTTATGCGCAAATAAACACAGATATGAATATTGCAATAACCACGGGTAGGTTAACTAATATTTACAATAACTGTGCAAGAAAACATTATCAAATATTCGGTTCATGAATTAATGATTGAAAATGGATGACATACTGTAATTGATAGACATCTGAGTGTATGCTCCATTTGTTTATAAAACGATTAACCGCTGTCGAAAAAGAATAGCATTTCTTCTCTGCGAAGCAAGAATATGAAATCAAGAGACAAAGTTACTTCAAAGATTATTGGTAAAATATTTAGACGAAGAAAAAAATTAAAAGTTTTCCGTTATTCATTGTATAACCTTTTAACTGCAAAGTAATGACGCTGTAAAAATCGATCATGTCTAAGGCTTGTTCGTTTTATAAGTGTTACCCAATTTTGACTAAATAGTAGAAATAGCAGTGTTGGGCTAAGCGATCAAATTGTTGAACATGTGTATTTTAATCATATGTAAGCACTTCGATTTGTTAATGCATTTATCAAACCTAAGAAAATATACTTTATGGTTTTAGGAGAGAGAGAGAGAGAGAGAGAGAGAGAGAGAGAGAGAGAGAGAGAGCTAGTTTTGATGAATGGGAAACATTCTACAACAATTCAAATTATTTGTTCTATTTGAAAGTGAAACGCATTTTACACATTTTAGTCAAAAATCTGCACTTGTTAAATAATGTGACAATATCTGTCTCACATTTGATTTAAGACCACCAATTCATAGACAAATAAACATAGACATTAAATGTTACAATTACCACGCGTATGTTAACTTGTGTTTACAAAACCTGTTCATGGACTTAAGTAAGGGAATATTCGCATTAAACAAAGACGGTTAATTACTGTTTTCAGATATATAAAGCTCTCGTCACCCAATATCAACAACGTGTTATTGTTCGGCTGCATGCTGAGTTATACAACAGTATTCATGTTTACCAGCAAATCTACTGAAGGAGAAAAAATAAACATTGTTTTCTGCAAGGTAGTATCTAAAAACCTAGTTAATTTCTTAATAATCTTCGATACTTATATAGTATAATGTTGAATAATGCATTTTCCAGTGTGTTTTTTTATTCCTGTTAGTGCTGTTTTAGGCAAGATTTCCCTCAGATCAAGTCTAAAGCTTGTGCAAGTTTATAAGCCTTACACAGTTTTGACTAAACATTAGAAATACAGTAGAACTTCGTTGGCTCGATCACGGATGGCTCGAATACCATATATAGCTCGAACCACTTATCTGGTCTCGAACATGTATGGTGTGATGTTGAACAATACTTGGCTCGAATAACCCTTAGCTTGAATTACTTTGTCCAGTCCCGTCGGGTTCGAGCCATCGAAGTTCTACTGTACCAGTTTTGCGCTAAACGATCAAATTGTTGCTCATGTGTATTTTAATCGTTTGTAAGTACTTCGATTTGTTCCATTTATTAAACCTACGAAATTATGTTCGACTCTTCATGCTTTTAGAAACAAAATAATGTTATGAAAAACTAGTGGTCCCACGGTATATGTATATATAGCTAGTTTTGATAAATGGAAAACATTCTTGAAAAATACAAATTATTTGATATAATTGTGTTTTTTTCTTAATATATTGATTTGAAACATGTCAAACGTATATTACACATTTAAGTAAAAAATCTGTACTTGTTGAATAATGTTACATTTAGGTTGTCCCCCTTTATCTAAACACATGTGAAACTTAGCGACTTTATAAATTAAGCTGTATTTTAACGTCGTGTAGTAAATTTTTTGTTAAATAATAATTTTGAAATAAAATTGGTTTATCTGTATTTAAAAACCTTCTGGGCGTATTGATTAAGAAAAGAACATACACATCAACTAATATATTTTTACTAATGTATATAAACAGTTTGTACCCGAGCATTTCTGTCGTATGTGTAAGAGGATACTCTTGTGGGAATATTTTATATGCATCGTCTCGTCTAATGATGAGATGACTAGGGAGGAGCGAGGTTGGGTGCACCCGTTAACCAGGTTTATGATATGACGACGGGGGAAGAGCGAGGTTAGGTGTATCCGTTAAACAGGTTTATGATTTGACGACAAGGGAAGAGCGAGGTTGGGTGCACCCGTTAACCAGGTTTATGATGTGATGACTAGGGAGGAGCGAGATTGGGTACACCCGTTAACCAGGTTTATAATGTGACGACAGGGGAAGAGCGAGGTCGGTTGCACCTGTTAACCAGGTTTATGATGTGACGACAGGGGAGGAGCGATGTTGGGTGCACCAGCTAACCAGGTTTATGATGTGACGACTAGGGAGGAGCGAGGTTTGGTGCACCCGTTAACCAGGTTAATGATGTGACGACAGCGAAGTTGGGTGCACCAGTTAACCAGGTTTATGATGTGACGACTAGGGAGGAGCGAGGTTTGGTGCACCAGTTAACCAGGTTTATGATGTGACTAGGGAGGAGCGAAGTTTGGTGCATCAAGGTTTAAGGTCCACAATGACGTATTTTGCGGATAACCACTCCAAGGCGGCGACCCCTGTTTTTATTTACTATCTGTGTTTTTGTGCTTATTATAATCATTCTTTATATGTCCACTAAGTATATCCATGCTGATTTTTGTCCCTTGGATGCTACATCCCATGTTGGTTTTCCTAGGTTTACTACATTTTCTTCGTTATAAACTTGCACTAAGCTCCCTTATTGCCAGTCTTCTAAATGATTGTAATGGCCTGATTATAACTATTCTGTGCATCAAATGTATTTGTGTTGTTGAGGTTGCTGTTGTCATTTTCTTAATTTAAAATTAAGTATGAGCCGGTCGTTGTACAACTTAAATACAGTCAAACCTGTATAAGCGGTCACCTCTATCAACAGCCACTTGTCTTAAGCAGCCACGTTTGCTTTTTCCCATTGCTGTGTTTTCAGAGCAAATAACCTGTTTCAAAATGTCTTTTTTACTATTTTTCTGGACTGGGTGTTTAATACAGAATTGACTGTATATAACTTAGGCTCTGTTCACCAGTATGTTTCGTTAATTTGTATTTTACATATATATATTTCTTATAACAGTTTGAGATTTGGAAATGAACAAACAATCTGACAAACAAGTCGAACATACAACATTTGCCATACTGACTAGCTTGTATTTTTAATAAATGGCTTTATTTATTTCTAGATGCGACATGTTATATTTACGATCGGATTTACCATGGCGTTCGGAGCAATGTTTTCTAAAACATGGCGGGTATACAGAATATTCTGTAACAAAAAGCTTCTGCGGCTGGTAAATATGGACTTCGGTGTAGTTTTATTTCTTCGTTTAATTGTGTTGTGTCGTGTTGAGCGTCACACTATTCCGACACCGTGACGACCAGACCTAACCTCTAAATACTGGGCACCAAGCGAGAAAGCTTCTAGTACAACTGTTCTAGTACAACCCATGTCGGGGATCGAATCAATGACATTTCGCATGTGACGTGAAAGCGTTCTACCCTTAGACTAGCACAGCGACCGTTGCTGTGTGCTTCCAGAAAAGATGTTATTAAAGTTAATATTATGTTCTATTCATAATAGCAGCCTCATACGCCACGTGGCGGCTGCAAACAGAAGTCTTCTGCTTTTATTTAGCCGGGCTTTGTCTTCCACATAGCCCTGCTTGTATCCGCGTTATCGAGCTTTGCAATCTTGATAACCGCCTAAATAATAACACGCGATATGGACTACTTTTCATTCTTCGAATTCCATTTTTTACATGTATTTTATTTGTGAAAATAACAAACATGTATTTTGGACATTGTATTATCATTTAAATATTATGTTGCATAAAGTAAACCATACGCTACAATAATGTCTATCAAATTAGGGAGGTGTATTATTCATTAAAATTTGGCTATCAGTTCAATACAGTAACAATGCATATGCATTTTATTCAGTTTTATAATTTTCGTTCAGTATCAAATATTAATTTAAGAAAAACAAACACACATCACAACACATTTTTAAATGAATACTATTTAAATATGTGTTTTGATGAGGGTTTTTTTTTCACGAATAATAATTACATTTTGTCTGCGTCTTAAAATTATTTCATATGTTTTTACAGAAAATAAAAGATTCTCAACTAATTTCGATAGTAATCGGAATTCTGTCTGTGATGACTATCATCTTAGTCACCTGGGAAATTATAGATCCACTGCATGTACATACGCTTCATTTGAAGAACCAGGTGTGTACATTTACGTAATTCTTTAAAGTTGCATCACTTCAGTATATGATGAAAAATGTATTGAAGCAAATAGAAGAAGGTCTTGTTTAAAAACAGTGGTTGATTCCGTTCTTATCTTATTTATTGGTAAAGTAACGATACATGTTTACAGTGTTGAACCTAAACTAAACAAAGTACTTTTGTGTGTGGGTGAGGCGTTGTATTTGAGCTAATATTTCGTTGCCCTTCATTAATTATTTCACAAGAAGTTTTTGCAGCTCGACGCCATTGTTCTAGGTATTTGATTGGTTTATTAGACATGATCATATGAACTTCAAAACAATATATCTAGTTTTTATTTCAATACATTTTGCTTCTTAAAACATTTTAAAATCATTAGGAATTTCATGTGAAGATTTCTGCTTATGCATTTGAGTATCGTGCTCAATCACTAGCCGTGTTTCTTAAATCCAGGTACACCCAAGTCGGTGCTATTGAAATGTGATGTGTAGATCTACATAAGACGAAGTTTTAAAGAGATGATTTCTTAATTTAAACACATACTACCAAGATGTACAAATTTAAGTTAGTTCAAATCGTGGTGGGGAAATTTCTTTATATCATGCCTAGATTTGCTCACGGAAACCTTGTTAGAAAGAACCCAGTTGACAAAGGTTTTTAATCGTTGCTTGCGTGACATTTATTTATAAAAATATTGATACCGCTTCGTGTTCATCAGTTTGAATAAAATAAGATTTATTTATCAGTTTATGTTTTTATTTTTAAAAAATCGTATTGTAAATGATATTGTATGTTTTGTTTCCCTTTTTATATTTTATCATTAGACATTTATTATGATATTCATGAAATATTGCCTTTAAAAAACTGATCGCTTCACAACCAAAACACTTTACTAGTATATCGGAACATAAAACAACCAAAGTAAGACAAAGACGGCCCATTGCTCTTTGTGATGTGAAAATTTTATTGTAGATTCAAACATTTTCTTAACCAATTGCAAATGAGGGATTTTCAAAAAATAATTTCCTAATTTTACAAGTATGACATACAGTTAGTGGAACAAATTAACTAGTTTTGAAAATTACTCGTTCGTCATTGGTACAAAATGTTTGAACTATAAATTAGTCCTTTATCACTTATTGGCCTTCTAACGAATTAAGTTATAAGTTCACACAATTTTGTTATAGCAATAAATGACCTATAACTCAAGTTTACTGAATACTAGGCCTACTTTTAGACAGGTGTGTTGTACGATATAAGTACAAACATTGTTTTACAAGAAAATGGCAATGCTTCGTTTGTTAGTCACCGAATTGCAACGAAGTCATGTTTGTTTTTATCTTTCTACAAATTGATTTAATTTATCAATCAACACTTTCTAAATTTTATTGAAAACCAAACGTGAACGATTAGTGTTTGTGTTCGAGTGTTAATAGCATGACTTTATTCGAACACAAATACGAAAGTAGGTTTAACGACGTTTCCTACGCTAAACGTTGCCCAATATACTTTTATCTCATGTATTTTTTGTGCTGTTGCATTAATTAAGTTTAAATACAATTACTGAGTTTAATATTCCATCTATTTCATGAAGCACCTGTGTCGCTGTCTTTGACAGAGTTGAATGTTAACTCGGGTGCAGTTTGATATGGCTAGCATATGCTTTGTACTGGTTCTACCCAGGAAGACTTCGAGCGTGATTTGTCTAAGTTGTAAGAACTTGTTTCACAATCGAAGTAAAATAAATAAGTTTAAAAAAAAAAATAAAAATAAAAAAAAAAATAAAATAATAGGGCTAAAATATACGGTTTTCCATCAGAATATTTCAGTAGTTGACAAAACATACACAGACGAACTGAGAGACGCTACTAAATGTAAAACTAGTGATTCAAATTAATACAGTAACACAGCTGAAGTGCCTAAATTATGAAATCAAATCAACGGAATTTGAAAGAAGGCATCCGTTTCATTGACCAAACACTTGTAGTAAACTAAAGAAATGTATTCATTACAAAGGTATACTGGACCGGAAATGACGTCGAAGTTCTGCCGTATATACGTGATTGCACATCAAACTATTACAGCCATTTCCTGTGGACCATATGTATTGTAGAAGGTCTGTTGCTGTCATTTGGGGCATTTCTCTCTTTCGAAACACGAAAGGTAGGTAAACTTAAATGAATGTTATGTGTTTTGCATAACGTTAAAATCACAGGGGTACGGTGCAAATACCCCCTTAACCCCTCCCCCCCTTTCCAAAAACAACAACAACAACAAAACACTCCCTTTATGCCGAAAGTTGATGGGAAAAATGATATGTTAAAATACGATAATATGGAAAAGGGGCAGAACTCGAACAGATAAAATACAATGTCGCTATTATCTGAACTTCGCCGTCAACCATTGTTGGAGGAGATGACTTGTTATGGGGCGATCACACTGGCCCGAATGAGCTTCCGTTTATTTTCTGTATACGAAAGTGGTGTAATTTTTTAAACTGGCCTAATGTCCCCCCGAATGGGTTTTCATTTGCTTTCCGAATATTTTCAGTATGGCTTCAGAATAGACCGAATACTTCCCGCATGTTGACTTTGAAATGTTTCCTTTCGGAATGCTTTCAGAATACGGCGAATCGATCTTGAATGGACCCAACTATTTCCACATGCTTTCAGAACGTTTTCGGCTTACTCTGACGTCCGGCCGAATGCTTTAAGAACCGCCCGTATAACGAGAATTTTTCAAACACGCGGTGTATTGCAAGGAGATGTTCTAGGTCCATTTGGGGTGTTTGGAAAGCATACGGAACCCAGTACCTCCAAATTTTCAGTCCGAATGCACCAAGAACTAGACGCATGCTTCCCGAACATTTTCCGTGTATGCTGTTTGCTCCTAGAATGCTTCCCGAATACATATGGACGCCACATTCGGATGGTCGATGAAAATTATTTTGAACATGCACAACAAATTTTTGGAGCTACCGAATGCCGTTCCGTATGCTCCTAGAGCACACCGAATGCTTCCCGAATATGCTCCGTTTGCTCCCTGAACACCCAAATTCATATTCGGAAAACAAACGGAATGCCATTCAGGTCAGTATGATTGGGCCATTAATAAGAGACTGCTGATAAGGATTCGCCGAGGCGCCAACGTATCAATTCTAACTGACCAGAAGTTTTACCAATTAATCTACTTCCTCCTCCAACAACATTGGCTGTCTGCGAAGCTTAGAAAATAGTGACCGTGTATTTTATCTGCTTCTGGCCGACAAAATCAATTGTTCTAGTTGCTTTGAACGGTGAGTATATATTTCAGTAGTATATGGTTGATTTAAAAGGCAAATCGATTCGAAACTAGTCGAATGGTTGTGTTTCAGAGCGGAGGTCGTGTTATGCATTCCGTGTGTCTGAAAGACATCGTTTCCGACCCACATTTTAGCTGATCTTCACCGATAATTGTTATATATATATATACACATTATTATATATGGTTGGAAAGAAAAATGAATTGCGTTCCAGTCGTGTAGTTTCTTACGATAATATAAATAGTTTATTTTAAGCCGTTGCTCAATCGAGTGTGGAATGACACGAACTTGAGGGAGGTTCGAGAACCCAATATTTTCTTTATTCGTAAAAAATGTTTTTTATTATTATTTATCGAAATATGCCGACCATATCTTATTTTTTTTGATATTTTGAAAGTATTCAACGGTTTTTGAACAATGTTATCAGTAGAACCGACGGATGTTCTCTTAATAAATGCTCGAGTAGTAGCTACGTGCGGCTTGTAATGGAAAAGGGAAGATAATTCTGAGAATATATATATAAATGTTCTTGACAACCGAAGCTTAAGTAAAAAAGAGAAGATTACTTTTATTCAAGGGAGTTATGATATTTTTCTCTGCACTTAAACACACTACTTCATTTTGAAATTGGATTTAATGGGTCCCTGGGACTCGCATATATAATAACAATGAGTCCCAGAGCTCTGATTTTCGATGAGTCCCAGGTCAGTCGACGAAATTTTAACAAGATCATTTAATAGGTCTGAAAGTTTTACTTGTCAGAGATTACCTATCTGTGTGACCATATGTGAAAAACAGCAAGGAAAGTCTAAAACTTTTGCATTTTGTATATCAGATTTTAGCGGTCCTTTATCCAGATTGCAAATATATTTTATCATTATTCACTATAGTTGTAGATCTTTCGCCTTGCACTTACATACATCGTCATTTATTCAAGGATTCATTTCCTTATTTTTGAGGATATGATTTAGGCAAGCAAAAATAACCATAAATAAATTAAAATCGGTATTATAGTCTGCCATCAATCATACAGAATAGAGTTAAAATATGGTTATTACGGTCTGAACCTCCTTCACACTACTAAATAGCCATGTACTAATAAGGAGAGGGATTCTGTAAGCTTGTATTTCGTTCCAATCCATTAAACTAAATTGCTGTTATATAGAACATATGTAACACTGTAAACTATTTCAAATACAATATGTTTAAATCGAGTTTCGATGGATTCCTTTATGTACTCATTGTGGAGACCATACATTGCCCAACATACAGACATGTAATGACGACATTTACACATAGATATCTGGTAAAAGTGTAAATCATGTCAATTTAAAAAGTGTAACAACTGTACACTGTCCTTACATCAATTGATACCGGTATTAATTAGCTATAACCACGTTTTGACGTTATTGCGTGCTATTTTGTTTTCAAAATAATTAAAAAGAAACAAAAGATGGACAAAGGAATAAGAGAGAAGATATTGTCGGCTAAAGAGAATACACTTATACCTCATTTAACTTCCGAAATGCACATATTTGGATTACAACAAAAATGATTGTAATTAAATGAGTTTTTAGTATTGATAAAACCCTTTAATGACTATTTTTAAAAAAGTGAGAAAATAAATAACTTCGATCAAAATGTGTATTTCTTAAAAGAACGGACCAAACTTGTTAACAAAATGTAACTATTGTTTACATTATTTACGCTTCGGTATGACTCGGTTGTTTTCCGACAGTACCTCTGTCAAAATTTTGAAGTACACAGATCGATATGCGCATACATTAATGTTTGTCGCCGTTCCGAACTGACTCGTGGTTAGCCGTTTTATGCCGAATATTTTACTTGGAAAGAAACTGCCATTGTTTTGTTAAAAACAACCGTTTGCAATTATTGTAAATAATGCATCGGTTATTTACATATTTGTTTGCATAAGTTCAAATAAACATGTAATCTGTGAACTAAAATGATCAAAGACACTAAAATTATAGACCAAAATCGGGGTTTTCGATGAACTTCACCTAAACCATCACCGGGGCAACATCAAATTGCAAGGCAATTAGGAAGAAAAAGGTAAACAAGACAGCGGATGCCCCCTGTGAAATCTTTAAACTACGCGTAGCAAGTACAAGTTTTTTAAGGGATTATATTGGCATATTACCGTCAATTCCCTGTCCTAAATACACACGCCCAGCATGAAGATATATTTATAACTTAGAGATATACGTGTCTAAAGTGTCTAATTATATAACCTATTTATTACAAACATCGGGTTTCTGAAGCCACGTTTTTGTTTTTGTTTACATTTGCCATTTTCAACGAACCGCTTTCGGGTTTATCAATCATCGGATAACATCGTGAAGACTCGTTTCCGATTTCGTTTTCGAGGCTTTGTTCGGGAAATTTACGGAGTTCAATGTAAACATTGCGCAATACTTTATTGCGGGACGTATTAAAGTTTTGGCCAATATTCAATTACTGTTGATTTGATAACTTTCAAGTAAATAAAGGTTATCCGTCAATACATAAGCATTATTTTGTGAACACTGCATACAGGAAAAGTCTGGATTAACAGCGTGTTAGATGGCCAGACAAAACGGCAGACATACGTTCGCCGAAGTTGGGAGCATACAACTTTTACGACTGAAAAGACTGTTCCATTCGATTACATAATAAGTGTATTTTTCGCCATACATTTTGTTAAAACATGCGGGGAAACTAATAAAAATAAATTTATTTCTATAGCTTCATATAAATGGTTGACAGAAATACTACCGCATTATGACAGTAACATGCATGATGTGTTTTATTTACTACATTCCGTTTTGTAAATGGAACATAAGTCTTAATTTTAAAATGTATTTTTTTTTTACATATACCTTCATGTTCCATTTCCATACACTACAAGAATAGTAATCATTCTAGTGGTATTTCTTGTTTGCATATATTATTTGATTGCATACATGTTTGTTCAGTTGTTTGAGTGGTTATTAATTTATATTGTATATATTTCACCGCCACAGGTCACAATAGAGGCATTAAATGATTCCAAACACATCGGTTTGTGCCTGTACAATGCTGTGATACTTAGCGTCCTCGGTCTTATTCTCAGTCTGCTTCTCGACAATCAGACGGTGTTAGTGTACGGCATCGTGTCTGGATTCATAACACTGGGCACAACAACGACCTTATTGATCGTCTTCATACCTAAGGTAAATATTTGTGATCACTCGTCGGGTTTACTTTTATTTAGACCGCCTAGTTATATATTGTGACGACGTTTAGAAAACAGCAAGGATGAATGTATCCCAACCGGGATGAAACTCTTCAGGTCTCGCTACGCAGTTGAATTTATGTTGTTCTCATCTAGAGCATGAAACCACAACCACAATGAACCATTTTAAAAATGTTTCAAACCAAATTACATGGCCCTTTTTTAAGCGCAAAAATCACGTTACCGTGGGGTAAAAAGGGGCGTAACTGTATAATGGGACGTTTAGTAACTGGCTAGTCTTTCCAATACTGAGACCAACTGTGTAATGGGACGTTTAGTGACTGTTTGGCTAGTCTTTCCAGTGCTGTGACCAACTGTGTAATGGGACGTTTAGTGACTGTTTGGCAAGTCCTTCCAATGCTGTGACCAACTGTGTAATGGGTCGTTTAGTGACTGTTTAGCTAGTCTTTCAAATCCTTTGACCAACTGTGTAATGGGACGTTTAGTGACTGTTTGGCAAGTCCTTCCAATGTTGTGACCAACTGTGTAATGGGACGTTTAGTGACTGTTTAGCTAGTCTTTCCAATCCTGTGACCAACTGTGTAATGGGACGTTTAGTGACTGTTTGGCAAGTCCTTCCAATACTGTGACCAACTGTGTAATGGGACGTTTAGTGACGATTTGGCTAGTATTTCCAATGTTGTGACTATGTCATTTCTCGTGTATGTTTTTATTGTACTTATACCGATTCTGTGTTATAATTTATTTATTTTGTATTATTTTACTCGCCAGCAGTTTGCAAAAGAGATATTCGGGCCTGGCAGACAAACTTTTGGTTTCGTTTTCAATTCATGGTTTCCTTTCGCAGATATAAAAGCCCCACGTTTAAAGACATTAATATTCAATTGTTCTGTAGCGACTGTTTTTTTTAAACAACGGCTCACTCATGTTAGCTATTCATAGCACTTCACTCGCAAATAGGACGAGACATTTATATCTAGGTCTGACAAACCGCCACATTAAGCTCCGATCAGTTGATTCTGACAATTCGTAGGCGACAGATTCAGACCTCATCAATCATGAAAATTATGTTGTATTTTGTCTCGGTACGGTAAAATTCTTTCATTTTGATGACCAAATACTACGTCGCGCCCCGCGATTATGTCACTCATTGGTCAGTAGTGGGTTATGCTAAAACATTGACGAATAAAACGGAAATACCGACATGTGTATTAACGAATTTATGATAAACCACACTGACGGAATCAAGCATTATCTTTGTGTGGGACCTTCCTCTTTGTAACCCAATAAACTTTCCATCATTCTTTAAAAGGAACATATCCAGATTCTTTTTAAATTGGTCAAAAAAATTTTTTTCTTATATACCATGCCTATACTGACCCCCGTATTGCCAAACAGAAATTTATTTAAACAAGCCAAAATAGTGTATTGAAAAGGCCTTTCACAACTTGCGCTACGGGCCTAGGTTAGACTTAAATAAATTTCCCTCTTAAAAGTGCACATTTTGTGACGTATTAAGTCAATCGATTTCATTTTGATGTCAAACATTTTTCTATCGTAGAAAGAGTCAGAATGACGATGCAAAGGTTGTTAAACAGTATTGAAGTGCTAAATAAATCGGTTTATATACATTGATGATAATGAGATGCTTTTTATCCATTATGATAATTATTTTATTATATATAAAACATTTAACGTGATACACTCCCCTCAATTCCATATTTGCATCCTGTAGATATCATTTCCAGAAATATTGTAAAGAAATCAAAATTAATGTGTCCCGTCATGTACGAAACGAATTCCTTTTTTTATGTGAGTTTATAATATATATCTTATTAAAGCTATATTTAATTGTAGGTGACCGAAGCAAAACATCATTAATAAAAACATTTCCTTTATATTTCAGATACAGAGCGTATTTTACCCACACACTGTAGACATTGAAACACCACACCCTTCCTTCCCAGGAGTAAGGTTGGGATCCAGGCGAAATGAATTTGAGCCAAGAACAGCGTCATGTTCCAAAATATCTACGTCACAGACTGCAGTCCCGTAACTGTAGCACACACTCGATATTGGAGAATATACCAACCACCTGTACAATATATATAAGAATTTATTAACTCTGTCGTATTCCCATACGTATTAAAGGTATTCATTCACATCCTGTGCTTGTTTTTAACATAAACTAATATTTTGATAAAACAACACAAGAAGACATATAACGCAATATGAAAGTTTGTTTTTGTGTCTTTTTGCCAAACAGTTTTTTGATTATTTAACCCTTTACTCCATAAATACGCGTTTTCCCACACCAATCACAGGTGATTGAAAACAGTGCAGGAAAAGTTCAGATTGCTCGTTACGAGCAATCTGAACCGTTCCTGCACTGTTTTCCACTCTGTCAGTTAATGTAAACATAATTCGCCCAATAATTCAATAATTAGGTGTCCAAAGGCGTCTATAAAGCGCGTCTAATCATCGTTCAAGTACAAGATGTACCTTATCTCTGCAAGTCGCTCACAGTTGCCCCTCATCATCGTTCCAGTACAAGATGTACCTTATCTCTGCAAGTCGCCCACATCTCATCATCGTTCCAGTACAAGATGTACCTTTTCTCTGCAAGTCGCTCACAGTTGCCCCTCATCATCGTTCCAGTACAAGATGTACCTTATCTCTGCAAGTCGCCGACATCTCATCATCGTTCCAGTACAAGATGTACCTTATCTCTGCAAGTCGCCAACATCTGCCCCTCATCATTGTTCCAGTACAAGATGTACCTTATCTCTACAAGTTACTCACAGCTGCCCCTCATCATCGTTCCAGTACAAGATGTACCTTTTCTCTGCAAGTCGCTCACAGCTGCCCCTCATCATTGTTCCAGTACAAGATGTACCTTATCTCTATAAGTTACTCACAGCTGCCCCTCATCATCGTTCCAGTACAAGATGTACCTTATATCTACAAGTCGCCAACAGCTGCCCCTCATCATCGTTCCAGTACAAGATGTACCTTATCTCTGCAAGTCGCCAACAGCTGACTCTCATCATCGTTCCAGTACAAGATGTACCTTATCTCTACAAGTTGCTCACAGCTGCCCCTCATCATCGTTCCAGTACAAGATGTACCTTATATCTACAAGTTGCTCACAGCTGCCCCTCATCATCGTTCCAGTACAAGATGTACCTTATATCTACAAGTCGCCAACAGCTGCCCCTCATCATCGTTCCAGTACAAGATGTACCGTATCTCTGCAAGTCGCCCACAGCTGCCCCTCATCATCGTTCCAGTACAAGATGTACCTTATCTCTGCAAGTCGTCAACAGCTGCCCCTCATCATCGTTCCAGTACAAGATGTACCTTATCTCTACAAGTTGCTCACAGCTGCCCCTCATCATCGTTCCAGTACAAGATGTACTTATATCTACAAGTCGCCAACAGCTGCCCCTCATCATCGTTCCAGTACAAGATGTACCGTATCTCTGCAAGTCGCCCACAGCTGCCCCTCATCATCGTTCCAGTACAAGATGTACCTTATCTCTGCAAGTCGCCAACAGCTGCCCCTCATCATCGTTCCAGTACAAGATGTACCTTATCTCTACAAGTTGCTCACAGCTGCCCCTCATCATCGTTCCAGTACAAGATGTACCTTATATCTACAAGTCGCCAACAGCTGCCCCTCATCATCGATCCAGTACAAGATGTACGTTCTCTCTACAAGTGGCCCACAGCTGCCCCTCATCATCGTTCCAGTACAAGATGTACCTTATCTCTGCAAGTCGCTCACAGCTGCCCCTCATCATCGTTCCAGTACAAGATGTACCTTATCTCTGCAAGTTGCTTACAGATGCCACTCACCATCGTTCCAGTACAAGATGTACATTATCTCTACAAGTCGCCCACATCTTATCATCGTTCCAGTACAAGATGTACCTTATCTCTACAAGTCGCTCTCAGCTGCCCCTCATCATCGTTCCAGTACAAGATGTACCTTATCTCTGCAAGTCGCCCACAGCTGCCCCTCATCATCGATCCAGTACAAGATGTACCTTATCTCTGCAAGTCGCCAACAGCTGCCCCTCATCATCGTTCCAGTACAAGATGTACCTTATCTCTGCAAGTCGCCTACAGCTGCCCCTTATCATCGTTTCAGTACAAGATGTACAGTATCTCTGCAAGTCGCCAACATCTGCCCCTCATCATCGTTCCATACAAGATGTACCTTATCTCTGCAAGTGGCCCACAGCTGCCCCTCATCATCGTTCCAGTACAAGATGTACAGTATCTCTGCAAGTCGCCAACAGCTGCCCCTCATCATCGTTCCAGTACAAGATGTACCTTATCTCTACAAGTTGCTCACAGCTGCCCCTCATCATCGTTCCAGTACAAAATGTACATTATCTCTTCAAGTCGCCTACAGCTGCCCCTCATCATCGTTCCAGTACAAGATGTACCTTATCTCTTCAAGTGGCCAACAGCTTTCCCTTACCAACGTTCCAGTACAAGATGTACCTTATCTCTTCAAGTTTCTCACAGCTGCCCCTCATCATCGTTCCAGTACAAGATGTACCTTATCTCTGTAAGTGGCCCACAGCTGCCCCTCATCATCGTTCAAGTACAAGATGTACCTTATCTCTGCAAGTCGCTCACGGCTGCCCTTCATTATAGTTCCAGTACAATATGTACCTTATCTCTGCAAGTCGCCAACAGCTGCCCTTCATCATCGTTCCATTACAAGATGTACCTTATCTCTGCAAGTCGCCTACAGATGCCCCTCACCATCGTTCCAGTACAAGATGTACCTTATCTCTGCAAATTGCCCACGGCTGCCCCTCATCATCGTTCTAGTACAAGATGTACCTTATCTCTGCAAGTCGCCCACAGATGCCCCTCATCATCGTTCCAGTACAAGATGTACCTTATCTCTGCAAGTGGCCCACAGCTGCCCCTCATCATTGTACCAGTACAAGATGTACCTTATCTCTGCAAGTCGCTCACAGCTGCCCCTCATCATCGTTCCAGTACAAGATGTACCTTATCTCTGCAAGTTGCTCACAGCTGCCCCTCATCATCGTTCCAGTACAAGATGTACCTTATCTCTACAAGTTGCTCACAGCTGCACCTCATCATCGTTCCAGTACAAGATGTACCTTATATCTGCAAGTGGCCCACAGCTGCCCCTCATCATCGTTCCAGTACAAGATGTACAGTATCTCTGCAAGTCGCTAACAGCTGCCCCTCATCATCGTTCCAGTACAAGATGTACCTTATCTCTTCAAGTGGCCCACAGCTGCCCCTCATCATCGTTCCATTACAAGATGTACCTTATCTCTGCAAGTTGCTCACAGCTGCCCCTCATCATCGTTCCAGTACAAGATGTACCTTATCTCTGCAAGTTGCTCACACCTGCCCCTCATCATCGTTCCAGTACAAGATGTACCTTATCTCTTCAAGTGGCCCACAGCTGCCTCTCATCATCGTTCCAGTACAAGATGTACCTTATCTCTACAAGTTGCTCACAGCTGCCCCTCATCATCGCTCCAGTACAAGATGTACCTTATCTCTGCAAGTTGCTCACAGCTGCCCCTCATCATCGTTCCAGTACAAGATGTACCTGATCACTTCAAGTGGCCCATAGCTGCCCCTCATCATCGTTCCAGTACAAGATGTACCTTATCTCTGCAAGTCGCCCACAGCTGCCCCTCATCATCGTTCCAGTACAAGATGTACCTTATCTCTGCAAGTCGCCAACAGATGCCCCTCATCATCGTTCCAGTACAAGATGTACCTTATCTCTGCAAGTTGCTCAAAGCTGCCCCTCATCATCGTTCCAGTACAAGATGTACCTTATCTCTGCAAGTTGCTCACAGCTGCCCCTCATCATCGTTCCAGTACAAGATGTACCTTATCTCTGCAAGTCGCTCACAGCTGCCCCTCATCATCGTTCCAGTACAAGATGTACCTTATCTCTTCAAGTGGCCCACAGCTGCCCCTCATCATCGTTCCAGTACAAGATGTACCTTATCTCTGCAAGTTGCTCACAGCTGCCTCTCATCATCGTTCCAGTACAAGATGTACGTTATCTCTTCAAGTGGCCCACAGCTGCCCCTCATCATCGTTCCAGTACAAGATGTACCTTATCTCTACAAGTTGCTCACAACTGCCCCTCATCATCGCTCCAGTACAAGATGTACCTTATCTCTGCAAGTTGTTCACAGCTGCCCCTCATCATCGTTCCAGTACAAGATGTACCTGATCTCTTCAAGTGGCCCACAGCTGCCCCTCATCATCGTTCCAGTACAAGATGTACCTTATCTCTACAAGTCGCCCACATCTCATCATCGTTCAAGTACAAGATGTACCGTATCTCTGCAAGTCGCTCACATCTCATCATCGTTCCAGTACAAGATGTACCTTATCTCTACAAGTCGCTCACAGCTGCCCCGCATCATCGTTCCATTACAAGATGTACCTTATCCCTGCAAGTCGCCCACAGCTGCCCCTTATCATCGTTCCAGTACAAGATGTACCTTATCTCTACAAGTCGCCCACATCTCATCATCGTTCAAGTACAAGATGTACCGTATCTCTGCAAGTCGCTCACATCTCATCATCGTTCCAGTACAAGATGTACCTTATCTCTACAAGTCGCTCACAGCTGCCCCGCATCCTCGTTCCATTGCAAGATGTACTGTATCTCTGCAAGTCGCTCACAGCTGCCCCTCATCATCGTTCCAGTACAAGATGTACCTTATCTCTGCAAGTCGCCAACAGCTGCCCCTCATAATCGTTCCAGTACAAGATGTACCTTATCTCTGCAAGTCGCCAAAAGCTGCCCCTCATCATCGTTCCAGTACAAGATGTACCTTATCTCTGCAAGTGGCCCACAGCTGCCTCTCATCATCGTTCCAGTACAAGATGTACCTTATCTCTACAAGTTGTCATAGCTGCCCCTCATCATCGTTCCAGTACAAGATGTACCTTATCTCTGCAAGTCGCCCACAGCTGCCCCTCACCTTCGTTCCAGTACAAGATGTACCTTATCTCTTCAAGTTGCTCACAGCTGCGCTTCATCATCGTTCCAGTACAAGATGTACCTTATCTCTGCAAGTCGCCCACAGCTGCCCCTCATCATCGTTCCAGTAAAAGATGTACCTTATCTCTGCAAGTCGCCCACATCTCATCATCGTTCCAGTACAAGATGTACCTTATCTCTGCAAGTGGCCCACAGCTGCTCCTCATCATCGTTCCAGTACAAGATGTACCTTATATCTGCAAGTTGTCATAGCTTCTCCTCATCATCGTTCCAGTACAAGATGTACCTTATCTCTGCAAGTCGCCCACAGCTGCCCCTCACCATCGTTCCAGTACAAGATGTACCTTATCTCTTCAAGTTTCTCACAGCTGCCCCTCACCATCGTTCCAGTACAAGATGTACCTTATCTCTTCAAGTTGCTCACAGCTGCCACTCATCATCGTTCCAGTACAAGATGTACCTTATCTCTGCAAGTCGCCCACAGCTACCCCTCATCATCGTTCCAGTACAAGATGTACCTTATCTCTGCAAATCGCTCACAGCTGCCCCTCATCATCGTTCCAGTACAAGATGTACGTTATCTCTTCAAGTCGCCCACAGCTGCCCCTCATCATCGTTCCAGTACAAGATGTACCTTATCTCTTCAAGTCGCCCACAGCTGCCCCTCATTATCGTTCCAGTACAAGATGTACCTTATCTCTTCAAGTTGCTCACAGCTGCCCCTCATCATCGTTCCAGTACAAGATGTACCTTATCTCTTCAAGTTGCTCACAGCTGCCCCTCATCATCGTTCCAGTACAAGATGTACCTTATATCTGCAAGTGGCACACAGCTGCCCCTCATCATCGTTCCAGTACAAGATGTACCTTATCTCTGCAAGTCGCTCACAGCTGCCCCTCCTCATCGTTCCAGTACAAGATGTACCTTCTCTCTGCAAGTCGCCAACAGCTGCCCCTCATCATCGTTCCATTACAAGATGTAACTTATCTCTGCAAGTCGCTCACAGCTGCCCATCATCATCGTTCCAGTACAAGATGTACCTTATCTCTGCAAGTTGCCTACAGATGCACCTCACCATCGTTCCAGTACAAGATGTACCTTATCTCTGCAAGTCGCCCACAGCTGCCCCTCATCATCGTTCCAGTACAAGATGTACCGTATCTCTGCAAGTCGCCCACAGATGCCCCTCATCATCGTTCCAGTACAAGATGTACCTTATCTCTGCATGTGGGCCACCACAGCTGCCCCTCGTCATCGTTCCAGTACAAGATGTACCTTATCTGTGCAAGTCACTCACAGCTGCCCCTCATCATTGTTCCAGTACAAGATGTACCTTATCTCTGCAAGTCGGTTACAGATGCCCCTCACCATCGTTCCAGTACAAGATGTACCTTATCTCTACAAGTCGCCCACATCTCATCATCGTTCCAGTACAAGATGTACCTTATCTCTACAAGTTGCTCACAGCTGCCTCTCATCATCGTTCCAGTACATGTTGTTCCTTATCTCTGCAAGTTGCTCACAGCTGCCCCTCATCATCGTTCCAGTACAAGTTGTACCTTATCTCTACCAGTGGCCCACATCTCATCATCGTTCCAGTACAAGATGTACCTTATCTCTACAAGTTGCTCACAGCTGCCCCTCATCATCGTTCTAGTACAATTTGTACCTTATCTCTACATGTCGCCCACATCTCATCAATGTTCCAGTACAAGATGTACCTTATCTCTGCAAGTCGCTCACAGCTGCCCCTCATCATCGTTCCAGTACAAGATGTACCTTATCTCTGCAAGTCGCCCACATCTCATCACCGTTCCAGTACAAGATGTACCTTATCTCTGCAAGTCGCTAAAAGCTGCCCCTCATCATCGTTCCAGTACAAGATGTACCTTATCTCTACAAGTTGCTCACAGCTGCCCCTCATCATCGTTCCAGTACAAGAAGTACCTTATCTCTGCAAATCGCTCAGAGCTGCCCCTCATCATCGTTCCAGTACAAGATGTACCTTATCTCTGCAAGTTGCTCACAGCTGCCCCTCATCATCGTTCCAGTACAAGATGTACCTTATCTCTGCAAGTCGCTCACAGCTGCCCCTCATCATCGTTCCAGTACAAGATGTACCTTATCTCTGCAAGTTGCTCACAGCTGCCCCTCATCATCGTTCCAGTACAAGATGTACCTTATCTCTGCAAGTCGCTCACAGCTGCCCCTCATCATCGTTCCAGTACAAGATGTACCTTATCTCTGCAAGTCGCTCGCAGCTGCCTCTCATCATCGTTCCAGTACATGATGTACCTTATCTCTGCAAGTCTCTCACAGCTGCCCCTCATCATCGTTCCAGTACAAGATGTACCTTATCTCTACAATTTGCTCACAGCTGCCCATCATCATCGTTCCAGTACAAGATGTACCTTATCTCTGCAAGTCGCTCAGAGCTGCCCCTCATCATCGTTCCAGTACAAGATGTACCGTATCTCTACAAGTGGCCAACAGCTGCCCCTTATCATCGTTCCAGTACAAGATGTACCTTATTTCTGAAAGTCGCCCACAGCTGCCCCTCATCATCGTTCCATTACAAGATGTAACTTATCTCTACAAGTCGCTCACAGCTGCCCCTCATCATCGTTCCAGTACAAGATGTACCTTATCTCTACAAGTTGCTCACAGCTGCCCCTCATCATCGTTCCAGTACAAGATGTACCTTATCTCTGCAAGTCGCTCACAGCTGCCCCTCATCATCGTTCCAGTACAAAATGTACCTTATCTCTGGAAGTCGCTCACAGCTGCCCGTCATCATCGTTCCAGTACAAGATGTACCTTATCTCTGCAAGTCGCTCACAGCTGCCCCTCATCATCGTTCCAGTACAAGATGTACCTTATCTCTGCAAGTCGCTCGCAGCTGCCTCTCATCATCGTTCCAGTACATGATGTACCTTATCTCTGCAAGTCTCTCACAGCTGCCCCTCATCATCGTTCCAGTACAAGATGTACCTTATCTCTACAATTTGCTCACAGCTGCCCATCATCATCGTTCCAGTACAAGATGTACCTTATCTCTGCAAGTCGCTCATAGCTGCCCCTCATCATCGTTCCAGTACAAGATGTACCTTATCTCTTCAAGTGGCCCACAGCTGCCCCTCATCATCGTTCCAGTACAATATGTACCTTATCTCTACAAGTCGCCCACATGTCATCATCGTTCCAGTACAAGATGAACCGTATCTCTGCAAGTCGCTCACATCTCATCATCGTTCCAGTACAAGATGTACCGTATCTCTGCAAGTCGCTCACAGTTGCCCCTCATCATCGTTCCAGTACAAGATGTACCTTATCTCTGGAAGTCGCCAACAGCTGCCCCTCATCATCGTTCCAGTACAAGATGTACCTTATCTCTGCAAGTCGCTCACAGCTGCCCCTCATCATCATTCCAGTACAAGATGTACCTTATCTCTGCAAGTGGCTCACAGCTGCCCCTCATCATCGTTCCAGTACAAGTTGTACCTTATCTCTTCAAGTGGCCAACAGCTGCTCCTCATCATCGTTCCAGTACAAGATGTACCTTATCTCTGCAAATCGCCCACAGCTGCCCCTCATCATCGTCCCAGTACAAGATGTACCTTATCTCTGCAAGTCGCCCACAGCTGCCCCTCATCATCGTTCCAGTACAAGATGTACCTTATCTCTGCAAATCGCTCACAGCTGCCCCTCATCATCATTCCAGAACAAGATGTACCTTATCTCTACAAGTTGCTCACAGCTGCCCTTCATCATCGTTCCAGTACAAGATGTGCCTTATCTCTTCAAGTGGCCCACAGCTGCTCATCATCATCGTTCCAGTACAAGATGTACCTTATCTCTGCAAGTTGCTCACAGCTGCCCCATCATCATGGTTCCAGTACAAGATGTACCTTATCTCTGCAAGTTGCTCACAGCTGCTCCTCATCATCATTCCAGTACAAGATGTACCTTATCACTTTAAGTGGCCCACAGCTGCCCCTCATCATCGTTCCAGTACAAGATGTACCTTATCTCTACAAGTTGCTCACAGCTGCCCCTCATCATCGTTCCAGTTCAAGATGTACCTTATCTCTTCAAGTGGCCCACAGCTGCCCCTCATCATCGTTCCAGTACAAGATGTACCTTATCTCTGCAAGTCGCTCACAGCTGCCCTTCATCACCGTTCCAGTACAAGATGTACCTTATCTCTGCAAGTTGCTCACAGCTGCCCCTCATCATCGTTCCAGTACAAGATGTACCTTATCTCTTCAAATGGCCCACAGCTGCCCCTCATCATCGTTCCAGTACAAGATGTACCTTCTCTCTACAAGTTCCTCACAGCTGCCCCTCATCATCGTTCCAGTACAAGATGTACCTTATCTCTGCAAGTCGCTTACAGATGCCCCTCACCATCGTTCCAGTACAAGATGTACCTTATCTCTACCAGTCGCCCACATCTCATCATCGTTCCAGTACAAGATGTACCTTATCTCTACAAGTTGCTCACAGCTGCCTCTCATCATCGTTCCAGTACAAGATGTACCTTATCTCTGCAAGTTGCCCACAGCTGCCCCTCATCATCGTTCCAGTACAAGATGTACCTTATCTCTACAAGTTGCTCACAGCTGCCTCTCATCATCGTTCCAGTACAAGATGTACCTTATCTCTGCAAGTTGCCCACAGCTGCCCCTCATCATCGTTCCAGTACAAGTTGTACCTTATCTCTAAAAGTGGCCCACATCTCATCATCGTTCCAGTACAAGATGTACCTTATCTCTGCAAGTCGCTCACAGCTGCCCCTCATCATCGTTCCAGTACAAGATGTACCTTATCTCTTCAAGTCGCTCACAGCTGCCCCTCATCATCGTTCCAGTACAAGATGTACCTTATCTCTGCAAGTCGCTCGCAGCTGCCCCTAATCATCGTTCCAGTACAAGATGTACCTTATCTCTGCAAGTCGCTCACAGCTGCCCCACATCATCGTTCAAGTACAAGATGTACCTTATCTCTACAAGTGGCCCACAGCTGCCCCTCATCATCGTTCCAGTACAAGATGTACCTTATTTCTGCAAGTCGCCCACAGCTGCCCCTCATCATCGTTCCAGTAGAAGATGTACCTTATCTCTGCAAGTCGCCCACAGCTTCCCCTCATCATCGTTCCATTACAAGATGTAACTTATCTCTGCAAGTCGCTCACAGCTGCCCCTCATCATCGTTCTAGTACAAGATGTACCTTATCTCTACAATTTGCTCACAGCTGCCCCTCATCATCGTTCCAGTACAAGATGTACCTTATCTCTTCAAGTGGCCCACAGCTGCCCCTCATCATCGTTCCAGTACAAGATGTACCTTATCTCTGCAAGTCGCTCACATCTCATCATCGTTCCAGTACAAGATGTACCTTATCTCTGCAAGTCGCTCACATCTCATCATCGTTCCAGTACAAGATGTACCGTATCTCTGCAAGTCGCTCACAGCTGCCCCTCATCATCGTTCCAGTACAAGATGTACAGTATCTCTGCAAGTCGCCAACAGCTGCCCCTCATCATTGTTCCAGTACAAGATGTACCTTTTCTCTGCAAGTCGCTCACAGCTACCCATCATCATCGTTCCAGTACAAGATGTACCTTATCTCTGCAAGTCGCTCACATCTCATCATCGTTCCAGTTCAAGATGTACCTTATCTCTGCAAGTCGCCCACAGATGCCCCTCATCATCGTTCCAGTACAAGATGTACCTTATCGCTGCAAGTCGCCAACAGCTGCCCCTCATCATCGTTCCAGTACAAGATGTACCTTATCTCTGCAAGTCGCTCACAGCTGCCCCTCATCATCGTTCCATTACAAGATGTACCTTATCTCTGCAAGTCGCCAACAGCTGCCCCTCATCATCGTTCCAGTACATGATGTACCTTATCTCTGCAAGTCTCTCACAGCTGCCCCTCATCATCGTTCCAGTACAAGATGTACCTTATCTCTGCAAGTCGCCCATATCTCATCATCGTTCCAGTACAAGATGTACCGTATCTCTGCAAGTCGCTCACAGCTGCCCCTCATCATTGTTCCAGTACAAGATGTACATTATCTCTGCAAGTCGCCCACAGCTGCCCCTCATCATCGTTCCAGTACAAGATGTACCTTATCTCTGCAAGTCGCTCACAGCTGCCCCTCATCATCATTCCAGTACAAGATGTACCTTATCTCTGCAAGTCGCCAACATCTCATCATCGTTCCAGTACAAGATGTACATTATCTCTAGAAGTTGCTCACAGCTTCCCCTCATCATCGTTCCATTACAAGATGTACCTGATCTCTTCAAATCGCCCACAGCTGCCCCTCATCATCGTTCCAGTACAAGATGTACCTTATCTCTGCAAGTTGCCTACAGCTGCCCCTCATCATCGTTCCAGTACAAGATGTACCTTATTTTTGCAAGTCGCTCACAGCTGCCCCTCATCATCGTTCCAGTACAAAAAGTACCTTATCTCTGCAAGTCGCTCACAGCTGTCCCTCATCATCGTTCCAGTACAAGATGTACCTTATCTCTACAAGTCGCTCACAGTTACCCCTCATATCCAGCTGTGACGAAGGCCCTATTTACGACTGTAGAAGAAAGTTGTTGGCGAATTTTCACCAAGACTTTGGCCTGGTGGTGATTCGATCACGTGAGCCTTGGATTGATCTCCAGACGTGTTACTTATTGAGTGAGCCCTCAGACGGTCCGCCGTATGAAAGAATTAAAGCCAGGCCACCCTTAATAAATTGCTTGTTTGCCACTTCCGACTCATACTATTTAGGGAAGGTTTTGTAATCAATTAGAGAATGTTTAAGGACATGTAATGACCATGAATATTTTAAATAAACACCAAAAAAACAGTTTTTGTTTTGTTTTTTTGGACACCTAAATAAATTTTCCTGACCGGCGGAATTGTTTTGGGTCGGCCAGAAGCGGCAAACAAACATTTTTTTTAAATTTAGGCCCCCATTATGAATATAATCGATTACCAAGACTTTTCTGAAAGGATCAATAAAACAAAATTGGGGAAATTAGTCGATGTTGAAGGAAATATATCAGGAATTTTTTTAAATAGATATATAAAATTTGCTAAAACATTGATTTTTTTTCAAATTTAGCATCTCTATTTGTACCCGCTGACCCCGTTTTGTCAACTGAACACGTATTAAACAAGCCTAAAATAATATATTAGAAAGGGATTGCCTAACTTGGGCTACACGCCTAGGTTAGACTAAAATAGATCTCCCGCTTAAAAGTGCAACATATTTTGTGACGTATTAAATGAATCACGTGATTTTATTTTGATTTCAGTTTGATCCGTTCCACAGGTTTACCGCGAACGATAAATGCCGCAGATACCAGATAGACAAACTATCTGAAACAGGTGTCGCCTATGTCTGAGGTGTAATGATTGGCACATTATTAATATATTTTATGAATACTTATAATGCTATTGTTGTCATCTGTGCATACAGAGGTATGATTTGTTGGTATTCTCCAATTAAAATTAATAAAATACAAAGGGAAAAAAAGAAGAGAAAAATAAAACATCTTCTAAAGGCAATCATGTTTCCCCCCCCCCCCCCCCCAACCAAAAAAAATATAGTAATCGCAGCGTCCGTCTGTCCTTCCGTCTGGTATTTCGTTTCCGGTCTGTATCTTTGTCATGCATAGATTGATTTTGTTGGTACTTGCTACAAATTATCGACATAACATAACGACATGTCGCGAGTAAGACCCACACCCGTACTTTAAAGGTCAAGGTCACAATTTAACTTCGAGTCTGTGGGATTTTGTGTCCGGCCTGTAACTTTGTCATGCATAGATGGGTTTTAATGATACTTGCTATAATTGATCAACATAACATGACAACGAGTCGCGAGTAAGACCCATACCCGTACCTCAAAGGTAAAGGTCACAATTTGAGTTTGACAACACTTTGAGTCAGTGTGAGATTTCGTGTCCGGCCTGCAACTATGTCATGCATAGAGGGATTTTTAAAAATAATTGTTATAAATGATCAACATAACATGACGACGTGTTGCACTTAAACTCCCACTTCAAAGGTCAAGGTCACAATTTAACTATGTTAAACAACACTTTCAGTCATTTTGACATTTCTTGTCTGGTCTGTCATCTATGAATAAATTTTAAAAACACTTGGCTCAGTTGATCAACATGACATAATTAAGTGCCGCATGTAAGACCCAGAACCTTTCCCCAAAGATCAAGGTCACACTTTCAATTTGTTTGATATAGTGTGTCTGGTCTGTGACTTTGCCTTTAATTTGACTCAATTTATCAAGATGACATGACGACATTCATAAGTAAGACCTAGACCCATACCTCAAAGGTCAAGGTCACATTTTAGTATTAATGACAACACTTTGAATATGTTTGAGATTTCAAGTCCGTCCTTTAACTTTATCATACATGGTTGGATTTCACAAATACTTGGCTCAATTTATCAGTTGATCTGTAACTTTGTCTTACATTTAGGGATTTTAAAATAGCTTGACACAAGTGATCAGCATGTCATGATGATGTTTCAGCAGCATTTAACTGTTGAAATACCCAGACCATTACATCAGATGTCAAGCTCAAGGTTATGCTTTAATGTAAAAAACATGAAATTGCATGTCTTGTCTGAAACATCAGTCTATTACTCTTTATATTCATGAATACATCGCTACCTATTATAACATAATGATATTGTTATTTTTCAACGACCATTTGGGGGCATGTGACACTTACCAGTGACATTTCTTGTTTACAATAACTATCACCGTATCGATTGACTTATTGCGGTTAAAATTGGCGTTAACTATCAGAGATAGGTTAAGTATATACATAAAGCGTGAATAATACATTTGTTTATACATTCAGTCCAAAGCGTTTTAAAACACATGCAGTTTTAAATGTGTAAATACTTGATGATGTCGCAATGGTACCTTCAATGTATCACTTTATCAAGGGACTTAATGGGGATAAAATTGGCGTTAACTATCGGAGATAGGGTACAATATAAACAGAGCGCAAATTATACATTTGTTTATAACTTCAGTCCAAAGTTATTCTAATTATTTTAACTGTTAAAGATCTACTCTAAGTAACACCCTCAGTGTAAGGTCCACTTACCTGATGTATATAGTAATAACATGGTTAGTATTTTGACGATTGTAAGAAAAGTAATAAATGCGAGCCTTTGACGAGCATTTATTACTTTTCTTACATTCGCCAAAATACAGCTGACATTCTAAGCTATTAACCATGTAATTTATTTATCATGAAACACCATTAGTTTTTGCTAATTTTTGTTAAAAAGGCGAAAATAAATATATATATTTTCATTGCACTTCCCCTTTAACAAAATAAGGTAGCTAGCGGATGAATCTTAAAAACGTCGTTACGCGCTAACGAATCACCTATAGCAAGAAATAGTTCGATAATCAAAACAAATATTACGTTTTTTTTTTCTTTTTGCTATGAGTATCTTATGTTTTTTAACTTAAATATAGGTTTGTACCTAATAATGAATCAAATGATTCCTTGCAAATACCGTATTTACCCCGTCGATTAAAATTTCATACATGTATGTCGCCATTATATATGCGTGTGTTTACACACTGACCTTACAAGTAGACATGTGCACCGAACGACAAAGCTTGGTGTGTTTTGCTGGTTGTGTTTCTAATTCGTGCATGATATTTAGGAACAAGTGTCAATGGATTACAAACAATGTTTGTGTTTCTTTATCATCGTATTTTAACACTGAAATTAGAATGGGAAAGTACCAAAGTTACATGAACATTATACGACACGTGGAGTTGTAAACAGACTGAGAAAGACGTATACAGTTGTGTTTACACAATTGTCAGCCGACACTGTTTGGGATTGAACTGTTTATCCGGTAAGTGTTGTGTTTTCAGTTTCTCACTGATACTCTTTTTTTTTTATTTATAAAATAAGCGTCGATTCAAATGTGTAAATATTGTGGTTTTGTGGTTAACAGGTGAAGTCTTCAGAAAAATGGCGTTGACAAACTTGTAAATACAGGGGAAATCATGTTTATTTTTCTTATTAATATTAGTCAATTCAGTAATGGCATTCCATTTAAAGTTTTTGGCGAGAAAACTGTATAAACAAAAATTGTGAGCATTTGATATATATTTATTTAAACATTAAATATACATGTAATTACTATTAAGTTTTTTAATTAACTATAAACTAGAAAAACAAAGTGAAAAACAGTTATAATTGTAAATATTAATTCTAGTCTTCCTGCTCATCTTATTATGGTTGATAAGGCGCGTACGCATTGTTTTCAAATTTCATCCGATATGTCGCACGTTTTTGACTCTTTTGTTTTCTGATGATGGCGTATGCATCTGCACATGAAAGTTTTGAATGTTAAGAGTTGCTCCATAAAACAAGGAGTTAAATTGCTGAGCAACACTTTGTGAATGAAATGCATTGAAATTGCATGTACTTTGATCCAATAGTTCTGCATCAGACAATGCTGGATGGGGATATGTTGCAACAGCAGAAACAGACGGTTTGTTTTGTAAGAGATGAGAAATTTCTTCGTAGCGGGACTCGGATAGGTCGCTGTAGTTCATTATTGATTTTTCGCTCTTATGTCCGGTAATTTGCATTATGTGTCTAGTCTCAATTTTACTGTCTCTCAACTTCTGTACTGTTCTCTTCCTGCAACTGTGATTTGTCAGTTTTTTGTTTTGGTTCAAATCTGCTTTTGTGGCCATTGTTTTCATGAGTTACGACAATTTTCTCTCGCCAACCTTTTGTTTCTTGAACCACATTTCATTTTCTTTGTTTTCAGTATGTGGGATGGTCCGGTTTGCCAAGTAAAATGGGTCATCTGGATTACTGAAACCGGCTGGTCTCAGTGTGGCATATTTCTTATACAAACGGACTGGACAGCGCACAGGATCTGCAGCATTCTCAAAAATTTTAGGTACAGTACCTCTTACATGACTGTTTCCCTAGTCCTAGTCTTTGTGAGTCTTTCATTAAATTCTAAGTACTCACAGCCAAAAGCTGCATTTTTTAACATAACATCACCCCATTTTAATTTTGAATGTTCATCAACACCTCACATTCCAAAGAGAACTGCATTATTTAACCAAAGTGTATTTAATACACTTTCAGAAGTGTCGTCACCTAGTAATTTTTTTGCATACAAAATATCAATTTCATCGTCAGTTAAGCAGGCGGCCTTATTTGGCTTGTTTCCTTTTCAATGCTTTTTTTTAGATGAGTCACCTTTGACTTGAGTGCATCTTTCGTTAATACAAAATCATCACTGTTGTCATTTATGATTGCATGCCCATATTTATGACGCTTGAGCTTGCCATTTACTGAACCTATGATTTGTCGTATTGTTGTAGGTTGATATTCTTCACCATTTTTTTCTGGACAGAGCAAACAAAATTTGCTAACATTGGATCCAATTCTATGGGTAGTATTTTCTCCATATGTCTTTTTTTCTCCTTTAATTTCCAGAAAGCTCTGAATAATTTTTGTTTCCCTTAATGTTTTTTGTTGGGTGTTTTTATTTTCCATTTGATTGATGAATTTTAAAACTTCATCATTTGTCATTGATTTGAACTGCTTATTTTCATTCACCTTTACTTCTTTTTCAGGAGTCATGTAAAAAACATCACCTGTGTCATGTTGGGGCATGCCGGCAGTAATACCTTTAGTTTGGCTATATTCTTCCTGCTGTGTGATATCATCAGCTGAAGATTAAAAGAAAAGGACCATGTGTGAAGTGAAAAGACAATCAACTTATTAATGAAGATTTTTTTTTAAAAAAGCTCACACTTTTATGCGAAACATTCAGTGACAAGAAAAAATGTTGATAGACCACAGATCTCACACACCCTCTCAACAACAGATCTGTTATAATAATTAGATATGAATATAATAAACTCAACAATACCTTTTAACTCCTGAAAAATTGTCTCATCTACTTGATGGATCAAATTATCATCATCAGAGCCACTTTGGGCTCTTATTTCGTCAAAAAGTGGGATCCAAACAGCAACTCAAAGTCTGGAAATGCTTCCATCTTTGGAAGTTAAGCAGACGTCTTTTAATTTCAGATACTTTCTCTTTTTTCAATTTTATTCACCATTATTTAAACCAGAATTAACAACATGTTTTCTAAAATAAAAATAATGATTGAAAAAAAAAAGGCATTATTTGTTTTTATTTAATTTATTTGTATTATTTATTTTCTCGTCACAGTTGATATAAATAGATTAGTTTGGAAAGCTCAAAATCTAAAAATAGATAATCAGAAAAAAGAAGTTCCGGCTACTAGCATAATACAGCTTGGAAAATATTATGCTAGTAGCATTTTGGCTGTATTATATTAGTAGAGTTAAAAGTTGAATGGTAAATAATGGTAAGCCATAAGCAGCAGCATCAGTTAACATACCTGATATATATTATTGTCTACTATAGGCAGCGACATTGGTGTTAGGTTCACGTACCTGATATTTATTAAAGTATACTAGAGGCAGCAACGTCGGTGTAAGGTTCACGTTCACGTACCTGATATATAGTAATTACATGGTTAGTAGCTTAGACTGTCAGCTGTATTTTGGCGAGTGTAAGAAAAGAAATAAATGTGAGCCTTTGACGAGCATTTATTACTTTTCGTGACGAGCCAAAATACAGCTGACATTCTAAGCTACTAACCTTGTAATTTATTTATCATGAAACACCATTAGTTTTCGCTAATTTTTGTTAAAAAGGCGAAAATAAATTTATATTTTTTCATTGCACTTCCCCTTTAACAAAATACGGCAGTTAGCGAATGAATCTTAAGAACGTCGTTACGTGCTGACGAATCACCTATAGCAAGAAATAGTTCGATTATCAAAACAAATATTACGGCTTTTTTTTGTTTTTGCTATGGGTATCTTATGTTTTTTAACTAAAATATAGGTTTTTACCTAATAATGAATCAAATGATTCCTTGCAAATACCGTATTAAACCCGTCGATTGAAATTTCATACATGTATGTCGCCATGATATATGCGTGTGTTTACACACTGACCTTACAAGTAGACATGTGCACCGAACGACAATGCTTGGTGTGTTTTGCTGGTTGTGTTTCTAGATCGTGCATGATATTTAGGAACAAGTGTCAATGGATTACAAACAATGTTTGTGTTTCTTTATCATCGTATTTTAACACTGAAATTAGAATGGGAAAGTACCAAAGTTACATGAACATTATACGATACGTGGAGTTGTAAACTTTTCACACAGACTGAGAAAGACGTGTACAGTAGAGTTTACACAATTGTCAGTCGACACTGTTTGGGATTGAACTGTTTATCCGGTAAGTGTTGTGTTTTCAGTTTCTCACTGATATTCTTTTTTTAATTTTATAAAATAAGCGTCGATTCAAATGTGTAAATATTGTGATTTGGTGGTTAACAGGTGAAGTCTTCAGAAAAATGGCGTTGACAAACTTGTAAATACAGGGGAAATCATGTTTATTTTTCTTATTAATATTAGTCAATTCAGTAATGGCATTCCATTTAAGGTTTTTGGCGAGAAAACTATATATACAAAAATTGTGAGCATTTGATATATATTTATTTAAACATTAAACATACATGTAATTACTTTTAAGTTTTTTAATTAACCATAGAACTAAAAAAACAAAGTGAAAAACAGTAATAATTGTAATATTAATTCTAGTCTTCCTACTCATCTTATTATGGTTGATAAGGCGAATTCGTACTGTTTTCAAATTTCATCCGACTTGTCTCTGGTTTTGTTTTCTGATGATGGAGTATGCATCTGCACATGAAAGTTTTGAATGTTAAGAGTTGCTCCATAAAACAAGGAGTTAAATTGCTGAGCAACACTTTGTGAATGAAATGCATTGAAATTGCATGTACTTTGATCCAATAGTTCTGCGTCAGACGATGCTGGATTGGGGTATGTTGCAACAGCAGATACAGACGGTTTGTTTTGTAAGAGATGAGAAAGTTCTTCATGGCGGGACTCGGATAGGTCGCTGTAGTTCATTATTGATTTTTCGCTCTTTTTTCCGGTAATTTGCATTATGTCTCTAGTCTCAATTTTACTGTCTCGCAACTTCTGTACTGTTCTCTTCCTGCAACTGTGATTTGTCAGTTTTTTGTTTTGGTTCAAATCTGCTTTTGTGGCCACTGTTTTCTTGAGTTGCGACAATTTTCTCTCGCCAACCTTTTGTTTCTTGAACCACATTTCATTTTCTTTGTTTTCAGTATGTGGGATGGTCCGGTTTGCCAAGTAAAATGGGTTATCTGGATTACTGAAACCGGCTAGTCTCAGTGTGGCATATTTCTTATACAGACGGACTGGACAGCGCACAGGATCTGCAGCATTCTCAAAATTTTTAGGTACAGTACCTCTAACATGACTGTTTTCCCCAGTCCTAGTCTTCGTGAGTCTTTCATTAAATTCTAAGTACTCGCAGCCCAAAGCTGTATTTTTTAACATAACATCACCCCATTTTAATTTTGAATGTTCATCAACACCTCGCATTCCAATGAACTGCATTATTTAACCAAAGTGTATTTAATACACTGTCAGAAGTGTCGTCACCTAGTAATTTTTGTTCATACAAAGTATCAATTTCATCGTCAGTTAAGCAGGCGGCTTTATTTGGCTTGTTTCCTTTTCCAAACTTTTTTAGATGCGTCACCTTTGACTTGAGTGCATCTTTCATTAATACAAAATCATCACTGTTGTCATTTATGATTGCATGCCCATATTTATGACGCTTGAGCTTGCGATCTACTGAACCTATGATTTGGCGTATTGTTGTAGGTTCATATTCTTCACCATTTTTTTTCTGGACAGAGCAAACAAAATTTGCTAACAGTGGATCCAATTCTATTGGTGGTATTTTCTCCATATGTCTTTTTTCTCCTTTAATTTCCAGAAAGTTCTGAAATTTTTTTGTTTCCTTTTATGTTTTTATCTCTACTGGCCAAAGGCCAGAAGTGTTTATGCGATTGCGCGTTGTCTGTCGTCTGTCGTCTGACGTCTGTCGTCTGTTAGCAGCACTTTCTCTGAAACAACTAGGTCAATTAAACTGACACTTCACATGGGTGTTTCTATTGCATAGGAGACTATATAGAAGATTTTTTTTTCGATCTGAAATTCAAGATGGCCGCTGTTACTAAAAATAGTCCAAAACTTAAAAGATCTTTTTCTCATGAACGGCCCAAAAGATTTTCAAAATCTTTATGAAGTAATGATGACCAACTATAGTTTTGTTAGATATTTTCAAATGGTGTCCCTAGGGTTAAATATGACCCCGCCTCAAGGGTTCAATTATGAGACAGATGTCAATATAATAATTTTTTTTTTTTTTAAAAATGGAAATGATTTTGCCTATATCTTCACAGAAGCATTGTTTGGTGAAGGAGGTTCAGATTTATAAAAATGACTGGGTTCCACTGTCTCAAGGGGTCAGGAGGGGCCCTAAAAGTGTAAAAATTGGGAATTACTAAATTCGTTTTCTTAAGAACCAGTATGTCAAATTTGTTCATATTTTGCATAAATTATCCCTATGTGTAGGGGTTTGATTGCAGATAAGAATTTAGGGGCTAAAATTTATAGGGGCCCTGTAAGGGGACTTAGAATTTTACATAGGGATACTATGGGAAAACAGAAAATTCTCTTTTTCTTTCATCCGTTCTGAAACCACAAGCCAGTTAAACTGAAACTTCACATGGGTGTTTCTATTGCATAGGAGACTATACAGAAGACTTTATTTTTATATGAAATTCAAGATGGCCGCCGTTACTAAAAATAGTCCAAAACTTAAAAAATCTTCTTCTCATGAACGGCCCAACAGATTTTCAAAATGTTTATGTAGTAATGATGATCAGCTATAGTTTTGTTAGATTTGTTCAATTGGTGTCCCTAGGTTTAAATATGACCCCGCCCCAAGGGTTCAATTAGGGGACACATGTCATTATAATATTTTTTTTTTATTTCTTTTTTTTTAAATCGAAATGATTGTGCCTATATCTTCACAGAAGCATTGTTTGGTGAAGGAGGTTCAGATTTGTAAAAATGACTGGGTTCCACTGTCTTAAGGGGTCAGGAGGGGCCCCAAAAGGATACAAATTGGGAATTACTAAATTCGTTTTCTTAAGAACCAGTATGTCAAATTTGTTCATATTTTGCATAAATTATCCCTATGTGAAGGGGTTTGATTGCAGATAAGAATTTAGGGGCTAAAATTTATAGGGGCCCTGTAAGGGGACTTAGAATTTTACATAGGGATACTATGGGAAAACAGAAAATTCTCTTTTTCTTTCATCTGTTCTGAAACCACAAGCCAGTTAAACTGAAACTTCACATTGGTGTTTCTATTGCATAGGAGACTATACCAAAGATTTGTTTTTCGATCTGAAATTCATGATGGCCGCTGTTACTAAAAATAGTCCAAAACTTAAAAAAATCTTCTTCTCATGAACAGCCCACAGATTTTCAAAATGTTTATGTAGTAATGATGACCAACTATAGTTTTGTTAGATTTGTTCAAATGGTGTCCCTAGGGTTAAAAATGACCCTGGATGTTTCTATTGCATAGGAGACTATACAAAAGATTTATTTTTTATCTAAAATTCAAGATGGCTGATGTTTCTATTGCATAATAGAATTTCAAAAAGTGCTATGGCCACTATGAGTCAGTAGAGCGTCCTCAGGCCCTCTTGGGCCTCTTTTTGTTGAGTGTTTTTATTTTCCATTTGATTGATGAATTTTAAAACTTCATCATTTGTCATTGATTTGAAATGCTTATTTTCATTCATCTTTACTTCTTTTTCAGGAGTCATGTAAACATCACCTGTGTCATGTTGGGGCCTGCCGGCAGTAATACCTTTAGTTTGGCTATATTCTTCCTGCTATGTGATATCATCAGCTGAAGATTAAAAGAAAAGGACCATGTGTGAAGTGAAAAGACAATCAACTTATTAATGAAGAATTTTTTTAAAAAGCTCACACTTTCATGCTAAACATTCAGTAACAAGAAAAAAATGTTGATATACCACAGAGCTCACACACCCTCTCAACAACAGATCTGTTATAATAACTAGATATGAATATAATAAACTCAACAATACCTTTTAACTCCTGAAAAATTGTCTCATCTACTTGATGGATCCAATCATCATCATCAGAGCCACTTTGGGCTCTTATTTCGTCAAAAAAGTGGGATCCAAACAGCAACTCAAAGTCTGGAAATTCTTCCATCTTTGGAAGTTAAGCAGACGTCTTTTAATTTCAGATACTTTCTCTTTTTTCAATTTTATTGACCATAATTTACACCAGAATTAACAACATGTTTTTCTAAAATAAAAAAAATGATTGAAAAAAAAAGGCATTATTTGTTTTTATTTAATTTATTTGTATTATTTATTTTCTCGTCACAGTTGATATAAATAGATTAGTTTGGAAAACTCAAAATCTAAAAATAGTTAATAAGAAAAAAGTAGTTCCGGCTACTAGGATAATACAGCTTGGAAAATATTATGCTAGTAGCATTTTGGCTGTATTATGTTAGTACATTATAAAGTTGCATGATAAATAATGGTTAGCCATAAGCAGCAACATCAGTTAACATACCTGATATATATTATTTTCTACTATAGGCAGTGACCTTGGTGTTAGGTTCAGGTACCTGATATTTATTAAAGTATACTAGAGGCAGCACCCTCGGTGTTAGGTTTACGTTCACGTACCTGATATATATAAAGGTCTACTATAGGCAGCACACTCGGTGTTTGGTTCACATTCACGTACCTGATGTATATAAAGGTCTACTATACGCAGCACACTCGGTGTTGGGTTCACGTACCTAATGTATATAAAGGTCTACTAGAGGCAGCACACTCGGTGTTGGGTTCACGTACCTGATGTATATAAAGGTTTACTAGAGGCAGCACACTCGGTGTTGGGTTCACGTACTTGATGAATATAAAGGTCTACTAGAGGCAGCACCCTCGGTGTTGGGTTCACGTACCTGATGTATATAAAGGTCTATTATATGCAGCACCCTCATTGTTGGGTTCACTAACCTGATGTATATAAAGGTCTACTATAGGCAGCACCATCGGTGTTAGGTTCACGTTTACGTTCCTGGTATATGTAAAGGTCTACTATAGGCAGCACACTCGGTGTTAGGTTCACGTTCACGTACCTGATGTATATAGAGGTCAACTATAGGCAGCACACTCGGTGTTGGGTTCACGTACCTGATGTATATAAAGGTCTACTAGAGGCAACACCTTCGGTGTTAGGTTCACGTACCTGATATATATAAAGGTCTACTATAGGCAGCACCTTCGGTGTTGGGTTTACGTACCTGATGTATATAAAGATCAAGTATAGGCAGCACCGTCGGTGTTGGGTCAACTTACCTGATGTATATAAAGGTCTACTATAGGCAGCATCCTCGGTGTTGGGTTCACGTACCTGATGTATATAAAGGTCCAGTACAGGCAACATCCTCGCTGTTAGGTTCACTTATTGATGTATATATAGGTCTACTACAGGCAGCACCCTCGGTGTTAGGTTCACACATTGATGTATATAAAGGTCTATCAGAGGCAGCACCCTCGGTGTAAGGTTCACGTTCACTTACCTGATGTATATAAAGATCTACTATAGGCAGCACACTCGGTGTTATGTTCACGTATTGGATGTATATAAAGGTCTACTATAGGCAACACACTCGGTGTTAGGTTCACATCTCTGATGTATATAAAGGTCTACTGAAGGCAGCACCCTCGGTGTTAGGTTCACGTACCGGATGTATATAAAGGTCTACTATAGGCAGCACACTTGGTGTTAGGTTCACATCTCTGATGTATATAAAGGTCTACTATAGGCAGCACCCTCGGTGTTAGGTTCAGGTACCGGATGTATATAGAGGTCTACTATAGGCAGCACACTCGGTGTTAGGTTCACATCTCTGATGTATATAAAGGTCTACTATAGGCAGCACCCTCGGTGTTAGGTTCGCGTACCGGATGTATATAAAGGTATACTATATGCAGCACACTCAAGTGTTAGGTTCACATATCTGATGTATTTAAGGGTCTACTATAGGCAGCACCCTCGGTGTTAGGTTCACGTACCTGATGTATATAAAGGTTTACTATAGGCAGCACACTCGGTGTTAGGTTCACGTACCTGATGTATATAAAGGTCTACTATAGGCAGCACCCTCGGTGTTATGTGACGTACCGGATGTATATAAAGGTCTACTATAGGCAGCACCGTTGGTGTTAAATTTACGTACCGGATGTATATTAAGGTCTACTATAAGCAGAAATCTCGGTGTTAGGTTCACGTACCTGGTGTTAATAAAGATCTACTATAGGCAGCACCCTCGGTGTTAGGTTCACATATTGATGTATATAAAAGTCTACTGTAGGCAGCACCCTCGGTGTTAGGTTCACGTACCTGGTGTTTATAAAGGTCTACTAGAGGCAGCACCCTCGGTGTTAGGTTCACATACCTGATGTATATAAAGGTCTACTATAGGCAGCACCCTCGATGTTAGGTCCACAAATTGATGTATATAAAGGTATACTAGAGGCAGCACCTCGGTGTTAAGTGCACGTACCTGATGTATATAAAAGTCTACTAGAGGCAGTACCCTCGGTGTTAAGTTCACATACCTGATGTATATAAAGGTCTACTATAGGCAGCACCCTCGGTGTTAGGTTCACATACCTGATATATATGAAGGTCTACTATAGGCAGCACCTTCGGTTATAGGTTCACGTACCTGATATATATGAAGGTCTACTATAAGCAGAACCCTCGGTGTTAAGTTCACGTTTCTGATATATATGAAGGTCTACTATAGGCAGCACCCTCAGTGTTAGGTTCACGTACCTGATGTATATAAAGGTCTACTATAGGCAGCACCCTCGGTGTTAGATTCAGGTACCAGATATATATGAAGGTTTACTATAGGCAGCACCCTCGATGTTAGGTTCACGTTCACGTACCTGATGTATATAAAGGTCTGCTATAGGCAGCATCCTCGGTGTTGGGTTCACGTACCTGATGTATATAAAGGTCTACTATAGGCAGCACCTTCGGTCAAACAAACGCTATAATTTGCAAATATAACTGGCAAGAGTTATCCCATTTGATTAATTAAGTTGGTTTCGTGACTATAAAACCATACCTAAGATATCAACCAAGTGGACTTGATGGTACTTGCACGCAAAGCTTTAACCAAAATTTCTATCTTAAACAAGTGCATTAATTTTGCATTATACCCATGCAAGAGTTATCTAACTTAGTTATTGAAGTAGATTTGATGACTGGAAAGTATTGTGTGAAAACTTTATCCAGAATTTCTATGTCAAACAAGGGAAGTAATTTGCATTATATTCATGCAAGAGCTATCTTTTTTTGCGAGCCATATTATGACCCGTTTATTGTTAATACGTACATACAAACATAACAGGACAACATAAAAGTTCGATTTGAATTAGCATATATTTTTCATTCAATAATCAAACATGCATTTTTCATTTATTAATTAAGTTCTATAATTCTTTGTTTGTTCATTCATTCATGTTCTGTCGTTAATTCGTTAGCTCATTCATTCGTTTTTCATTCTTTTATTCGTTCGTATATTCGTTAAGTGAGACAATTACACTGATTCATTCGTTCATGCACACCTTCATTTATTAACTCTTCTTCCGTCTTGGTATATGACATATGTGTCTATGTATCACCTTCCTCTCATCTGCACATCGTCTTACTAATAAGAATATGTATAATTAGATGATGAGGGGCAGCTTAAGAAAATGAGAGGATGTAAAGTGAAGCCAGTTTGTATATAACCGGTTACCCATTCATTGTCCTTGTCGAAACGAAAGCCAAGGAGGTTATGTAGATAATGTCTAGTACCAACATTAAATGTCTCTTTAATTCACTAATATTCAAGTAAGATATTGTAAGTTACATGAAAAAATCATGGATGTATCATAGCTTCATCTACATACATACATAACTATTTTTATAATTGAGCACTTCTTACTCGATTTATATCGGTAAAGAATAAATTATTATACAGGTGTAGTTTTCGTCAAATTACGCATTTGTCGTCTGCAAGTCTGATAAATACTTAATTGCGCGAATAATAATTGACGAGAGTGTATCAGAGTTGAATGGCTCTTTGTCAAATTTAAAGCTGTTCCTATAATTCCATATATGTCACTTAGCTTCGAATATTACAGTATTTAGAATATTGCATTTCATAGGAGGCGTGTAAAAGCCAAGTGCTATTGTTTGCGCCGTTCGATGTCGAATATATCTATGATATCATTAATTATGATTTCTAGATATTTTATGACGGGTTTTATATTATCGCATCTAAAGAACAGATGGATTAAAGTTTCTCTTTCCGTTTGCACATATTAAATAATCCGTTCGATAATCGCATTATATTCAATCTGTGTTCCGTAAAAAATTACATTATGAAGAAATTTCCATTTGAACTGCTTGACTTTGTTAGACTGTACGAGCTTTTAATATTCATCCCTATATGCTTCCACTCGATATTATTTACTAAAAATTGCTCTTCCCATTTAATTTCTGTATTCGTGATGGGTGATGGATCAATAAGCAAATGAGAAGAGAGAGGAATGGGTGAATAAGCAAGTGATATGCAAGAGAGAGGAATGGGTCAATTAGCAAGTGAGTGTGCGAGAGAGAGAGAGAGAGGAATGGGTCAATTAACAAGTGAGTGTGCGAGAGAGAGAGGAATGGGTCAATTAGCAAGCGAGTGTGCGAGAGAGAGAGGAATGGGTCAGTTAGCAAGTGAGTGTGCGAGAGAGAGAGAATGGGTCAATAAGCAAGTGAGTGTGCGAGAGAGAGAGAGGAATGGGTCAATAAGCAAGTGAGTGTGCAAGAGAGAGGAATGGGTCAATTAGCAAGTGAGTGTGCGTGAGAGAGAGGAATGGGTCAATTAGCAAGTGAGTGTGCAAGAGAGAGGAATGGGTCAATTAGCAAGTGAGTGTGCGAGAGAGAGAGGAATGGGTCAATAAGCAAGTGAGTGTGCAAGAGAGAGGAATGGGTTAATTAGCAAGTGAGTGTGCGAGAGAGAGAGAGGAATGGGTTAATAAGCAAGTGGGTGTGCGAGAGAGAGAGAGGAATGGGTCAGTTAGCAAGTAAGTGTGCGAGAGAGTGAGGAATGGGTCAATTAGCAAGCAAGTGTGCGAGAGAGAGAGAGAGAGAGAGAGAGAGAGGAATGGGTCAGTTAGCAAATAAGTGTGCGAGAGAGTGAGGAATGGGTCAATTAGCAAGCAAGTGTGCGAGAGAGAGAGAGAGAGAGAGAGAGAGAGAGGAATAGGTCAATTAGCAAGTAAGTGTGCGAGAGAGAGAGCAATGGGCCAATAAGCAAGTGAGTGGGGGAGAGAGGAATGGGTCAATAAGCAAAAGAGTGTGTGGGTAAAGAAGAAATACATGCAGCAATAATGATTGATAAACATGTATCAACACACGTACAAAGACAAGATAGAAATAGGAAGGTACGAACTAAACAATGAATGACGAAAAAATGAAAGCCAAAATTGTAGTAGGTATGCCACAAATGTCGTATACCAGTAAAGTCATAATGCCATAAAAGTAACACTTAAAATCATTATAATCCAATATAAAGGTATCATTCACTCCGATATGTCATTTTGTCTCGATGTTCATGCATTAATTAAACGTTGTTAATAACAGAACGTGGTGCGCGTCTCTGTAACCATGTAAATATCACGTGATAAAATTGATTGGTTGAAAATGTGCAATGCATCGAACTGAATACACACTAGCATATGATTGCAAAAAAAAAACATAATTAGGAAAGCAAAACGTTTATTATGTGTGTAGTGATACACACGTTTCTAAAGAAGGGACTAGATTATATAAATGTTAAGTTTACTGGCGTATTATTTCGTCAGCACAAATACAGCAAATTACTACACAGACGAAGAGTTTTTCTTAATAAATTTTACTAGTAAGGCCATTTTTAAACTCATCTAAGAAAATCAAGCACAAATCTTTTTGGGTAGAGCCAGTACTAAGACGTCGCCCACGGTAATGGTACCTCTAAGCGTAACACGAAGTTAACGTTAAAATTGTATAAAATGTAATATGACGTTTTTATTCATGAATTTTATATAATTTATTTTACAAGAAAATAGCCGAATATCGGAATATCAATTACTGCAATGGAATCATGATTTTCTGCGGATATTAAATGGATCAAAACCAATGATATTACTGTACGTAAACTATGAGAATACAGTATATCATGTACATAACTGGCGGCGTCCATAGGTTTTTGCCATATTTAAAGAACGTCAAACCGTCGTTGTAAATATTTGCTAGAGGACATCGGAAATGCTTGATTCGAGGTGCAAGTGATTTTCCAATTTTTTCAATATTTTGGGACACTAACAGAAACTAAATTTACTTGTTAATATAATATTTAAAAGACAATATTCTGTGTTAAAAATATGGGGACAGACGTTATTTTTTAGCTCTACTGGCCAAAAGGCCGAAGTGCTTATGCGATGGCAGGCTGTCCGTCATCTGTCGTCTGTTAGCAGTATTTTTTCTGAATCCACTAGGCCAATTAAACTGAAACTTCACATGGATGTTTCTATTGCATAGGAGACTATACAGAAGGTTTTTTTCCGATCTGAAATTCAAGATGGCCGCCGTTACTAAAAATAGTCCAAAACTTAAAAAATCTTCTCATGAACGGCCCAACAGATTTTCAAAATGTTTATATAGTAATGATGACCAACTATAGTTTTGTTAGATTTGCTCAAATGGTGTCCCTATGGTTAAAAATGACCCCGCCCCGATGTTTCTATTGCATATTGCTATGGCCACTATGAATCAGTAGAGCGTCCTCAGGCCCTCTTGGGCCTCTTGTTTTGTAAAAATGCTAAGGGGCGGCAACTCATATAATCGACTCAACAACTCTCTTCGTAAAACAAGTAAATTTTATTCACATAATTATAAAGTTCGCATAAGTTCAAAGTCACAAGCTAACATTTTTAAACTCGCCACCGCTCGTTTAAACTAACCCTAGTCTAACTGACATGTTATTCTATCCGTGCCTGTACCCTAACTGAATGACTTAACTCTCCTTAAACCAGTCCCTGAATGAATAACAACTATTCTATCATTGGTCAATTCATTTCTACTTTTTAATTGGTCAGTATTCTAATTACATAACTTAAGGTACAGCCCACAATATTTACTTGTCAACAATACATCAAGATAACCCTAAGCTACCATTTATCTCCAGTAATCTGTCATCCTATCTATCAAACTGTCATAGATTCAAGTTTTCTTTATTTGTAACTTATCCATATAATGTTTCTCATTACATACACATATTATACATACATTCAATATATTTATTTACGTCATATGTAGTATCTACAATTCTAACCTCCCAAAATGTTACATAATGAACCGCGTGTTCCGTAATGACCGTTAAGTTTGTTGTAAATTGTATTATAAAAGGTTGTTTTGCTCATAATTTTAGATCTAGCGTAACCTTACTTGTTTTATAAAGACCGTAAGTATGGTCTAAATTTGATCTAACGTAATCTCACTTGTTTCATAAAGACCACAAGCAAGGTCATTATTAGATCTAGCATAACCTCACTTGTTTTATAAAGACTGTAAATAATGTCTCAATTTGATCTAGCGTAATCTCACTTGTTTGATAAAGACCGTTATTATGTTTCAATTAGATCTAGCGTAACCTCTTTTGTTTTACAAAGACCGTTAATATTGTTTCAATTAGATCTAGCGTAACCTAACTTGTTTTATAAAGACCTTTAATTTTGTCCCAAATAGATCTAGCGTAACCTCACTTATTTTTATAAAGACCTTTGATTTTGTCTCAAATAGATCTAGCGCAACCTCACTTGTTTTATAAAGACCTTTAATTTTGTCTCAAATAGTTCTGGTGTAACCTCAAGTATTTTATAAAGACCGTGAGTAAGGTCTCAATTAGATCTAGCGTAACCTCACTTGATTTATAAAGACCGTGAGTAAGGTCTCAATTAGATCTAGCGTAACCTCACTTGATTTATAAAGACCGTGAGTAAGGTCTCAATTAGATCTAGCGTAACCTCACTTGATTTATAAAGACCGTTAATATTGTCTCGATTAGATCTAGCGTAACATCATTTGTTTATAAATACCGTTAATGATGTCTTGATTAGATCTAGCGTAAACTAATTTGTTTTATAAAGACCGTCAATATTGTGTCAGTTAGATCTAGCGTAACCTCACTTGTTTTATAAATACCGTTAATAATGTTTCGATTAGATCTAGCGTAACCTCATGTGTTTCATAAATACCGTTAATAATGTCTCGTTTAGATCTAGCGTAACCTCACTTGTTTTTTTAACGATCGTGAGTAAGGTCTCAATGAGATCTAGCGTAACCTCATGTGTTTTATATATACCGTTAATAATGTTTCAATTTGATATAGCGTAACCTCACTTGTTTTTTGTAACGACCGTGAGTAAGGTCTCAATTAGATCTTGCGTAACCTCGCTTGTTTTATAAAGACCGCTAAAATTGTCTCAATTACTTCTAGCGTAACCTCACTTGTTTCATAAAGACCGTCAATAATGTTTCAGTTTGATCTAGCGTAGCCTCACTTGTTGTATAAAGACCGTCAATAATGTTTCAATTAGATCTAGCGTAACCTCACTTGTTTTATAAAGACTGCTACTAATGTTTCAATTAGATCTTAGACTAGAGAAACCTATTATATACTGTCACGTTAACAATTATTTGAACTTCCGCGTAATGTTACAATATTTAATTTCAAGACCACTTTCCAAATCATAAAACAGTGATTAACGATAACACGCAGTTTACATTTCATGCATAATATACCAGCGTTTTATGAACTTTAAATGACTAATTTGCAAAAAGATTAACCAATCTCATGTAATTTAATCGACATTTAGTCAAGAGATAATGCAAGTGTGCGGCTACCTTCTCCATATATTAAATCCGGGGTAAATTGTATTTCAACATTCGCGTGTATCACATCATATTCTGGTCTGCTAATGGTATATACGTAATAACAAAACCCATTCTAAATGTCTGATCAACATTCAGTGTACCACATTCATATCAGTTACATAAACAAGACATTTTAAGTATTATACAATATTTAATACAGGTGCAAGTACATACTTAATATTTAATTGAAATTGTATCAAATAGGGTAGTTAGCCCCAATACCTGACATGTTTATATACCAGGGCATATTATTGGTTATAAGCTGTCACCATATATCAGTGAATTCTTCCCGCTCGAAAGGTCTATGAACTAAGGAAAGTAAAATTACCTTTGAATTTAGCTATGTGAACAGAGTATTATAATGACTAACATGTAAAATCACATTTTAATGTGATTGTTTTTTATGTATTGGTTGTCGGGGTTATGACTGTGGGGAAAATTAATATAAATAAAAAAAGGCTCAAAACTCAATAAAAATCAATCGGAACGACAAGTCAAGAGGCTCATGTTCGATCCATTGCTGTATAGCAAGTTTCATTTGAATCGGGTTAACACTTCGGGAGAAGTAACGTTCACAATTGTTGGTGCAAAGTGTGACGGTGACGTATAACTGAAGTCAAAAGAGACAAGTGTCATGGCATAACTAAAAATAGGAATTGGAACACCATAGACCCATTGTTTTGTGCACCTGCTAGCTGACCTCTAATTTCTTACTACTGATGTCGAAAATTTGAATTTGCCCTGGTACTTCATGTATAATATAGCAAAAACGTGCATCACGAGGACAAACAGTTGTCATGGACACATTCAAATTTGCTATGTTAACAATCATGACACTTTTCAATCGAGTCATCAAAAACATGTAAGACATAAATGTTGAAACAACAGCGGATCTATTGGACATCCTGAGACTTTATTCTTTCCAAGTTATTGCGTTATAATGAGCGTTAACAATATAATTGTATAGTATCAGGTATTTTTTTCCATATCGTGTCGTGTTATAATGGCTCTCAGTTCAAAGTTCAGTAGAAGTCAGTTCAAAGTTCAGCAGACTGTCACGTGATTTGGGTATGTAAATATTTATCGGATGCGCATACGATTCAAGTTCATTTAGGACACAACCAAATCTTACTGCTCATTGACTAAATGTTCGTAGAGTGTATATGGAACGTTATTGGAAAAATGTTTTACGTTGAACAAAGTTAATTTGAAATTGAAATATTATGATGTAAATAAACTTTGTGGTGAATAACGAAAAGCAAGTTCTGGAGATATTTATAAAGACTACATATTCCAAAACGTACGTAGTTGTTTTAATTTAATTTCCACTAGAACATATATAGGACAGGGTTATGAGATAAATTGTAATTTATTAAAACAAACATATGCACATCAATGTTTAATTCATGGAATAACTGTATTAAAAATATGACATATCAATTAAATTAAACAAATATTTTACTATGTCATTAAATTATTTAAATATGTTTACGATCAATAATATCTAGACAAACACCGCATTACAGCCACAATAATAACAGCAAGAGCAATCAGAATGTAATGAAAACGGTAAAGAATCGAACCCGAACCCAACTCATTGCGACGTGTTTGGCCATGTTCGAATTTAATACTCATCCAGACAATATTATGTCCTGTAGATTCAGAGATTTGGATTAAATGTCAAAAACATTGAAACTGTGCATAGCTGTAATTGTTCGATTTATAATTATTTTATATCCTTATAGAACATATTTATTCAATATCACATATATTACCTCAGTATCACATATATTACTTCAATATCATATTTACTACCTCAGTATCGCATATATTACATCAATATTACATGTATAACCCCAATAATATAAATTACCTCAGTATCACATATATTACCTCAGTATCGCATATATTACATCAATATAACATGTATTACCTCAATAATATATATTACCTCAGTATCACATATATTACCTCGATAGTATGTTTTATCCCAGTATCACATATATTACCTCGATAGTATGTTTTACCCCAGTATCACATATATTACCTCAATATCACATATTACCACAGTAGCACATATAGTACCTCAGTATTATATATATTACCTCAATATCACATACATTACCTCAATATCACATATATTACCACAGTATCACATATAGTACTTCAATATTACATACAGTACCTCAGTATCACATATATTACCTTAATATTACATATATTACCTCAATATCACATATATTACCACAGTATCACATATAGTACATCAGTATTATATATATTACCTCAATATCACATATATTTCCACAGTATCTCATATAGTACCTCAACATTACATACAGTACCTCAATATCACTTATATTACCTCAATATCACATATATTGCCTCATAACACATATATTGCCTCAATTTCACATATTTTAATTCAGTATCACATACATTACCTCAGTATCACAGTGCGGATACACAGTGCAAATTGTTACTTCCCTTAATTTGTGACGTCATGCACAAACCTTTTGATATTATTTCAATTTGTCTTTATCGACTTAGATTGAATAAAAAAGTGCTTCGTTGTGTTATTTTTGGGTGAAACAAGGAAATATTTAGTGAGCAGGGATGTGGCAGCTTCGTTAAAATTATAACATTCCAAATTGCATATGGATGGATGGATGGATGGATGGATGGATGGATGTGGATGGATGGATGGATGGATGGATGGATGGATGGATGTGGATGGATGGATGAATAGATGAATTGGCGGCTTGGCCACCTATTGGACGGGCAGACGGACAAACATGTGTTGTTTTGGGTGGACCGACGTGCATGTTAAAAATAGCATTAAACATTTCATTTGGCATTTATCTATAGGCGTACGTTCATTTCAATTATTACGGGTGGGCGACCTGAAAAGTGAAAGGTTGTGAAGGACACCTCCCCTCCCGTTGGTTGTGATACGGGGGCTTCCATGATTGTTATTTACTCCATAACGTTTGTGAATTTGAAAAGTTTAATGAAGAAAAACTATAATATGTATCAACAAACAAACTTTCACCGAGCTTTAACACCGGTACCTCAATACCTCCTCAAGCAATGGAATCACAATATTGTAAGAGAGTATGGTGCGGATTTTGATAACTTTTATAAAACATGTCAGTAAGTTTAAGAGAAAATTATGGTTGTTATTTATGTTTGCATTTAACACACGCCCACTCGCATGTACATACACACAACACACAGATGCACGCAAGCACATACGCACGCACGCATGTACGCTCTCACAAACACATACGGACATGACAACAGCCCCCTCCAAAAAAAAAGAAGAATCTCAAACGGGTTTTAGAACCGGACCTTATGCACTGGAAATCATGACATAGGGGAGAATGTGACAGTGACACCCCTTCCCGCCGGTAGAGGAATGGACGGCTTCACTCGGATTTTTTTCATGAAACCAAATGCGGCATTCTTGTGAGTTTTTTTAAGATGAAAAAATGGTTGTTAATTAAAACGAATGTGACTTTTAACAGTTTTAATTTAAGCACATTGTCACACATCAAAACGAAACGCTTTACGGGAAAGCTATAAGATGTAGCAAAAAAGAAAAAAGTGAACATCAACCGGATTATATGTCATCGGTGGTGGGAGTACTGGAGACCGCTCTCACTCATGTAAATATTTAATATTTAAAAAAAAAGATGCTGCATTCTATTTAGTTTTACTCTATTATTACAAACTCATAAACACACAATAAACTTCATGTGTAAGATGAAATATAAAGGTAAGCCTCCGCCGGGTTTCAAACCCAATACCTTATGTACTGCTAGCCAAAGTGACCTTTAGGCATGTTACAGAGGACTTCCTCAGAGATTTGGACGATTCATACATTTCTTTAACATGCTCAGAGAACACCTTTGACCCACTCCTTTGGACTGACATAAATGTACACTTAACACGATGCTGATCTACTGGTCAATGACGTCCTACAAATAATAAAAAGTTAAATACAAATAAAATATAGATAAAGATGGAAACAAGCGATGTATACTTTTTTAAGACGTTAAAACTTTAAAGTTTTACCTGCATTTACTAGTACTTCGAACTTCGAACAGGAATAAACCTTCGCATTAATTTCAAATAAGAACAAATAAGAAGTAACTATATCAAACGATTTTATACACAGAGGCCTAACATGTGGACATTTTTGTCTCTTATTCAATCAACAAACAATAAAGAAATCATACATTTTAGTCAATTTCTTTCAGAAGCATCCGGTAAAAGAAGCTCTATAATAAACAATTTGATATTATATGATGAGAACCTGTAAGAGTTAAAATCAATAAAAAATTCTAGTTTATAGCTAATTATAACAATTAAACAAATAGATATGCACTCAGATGTGTGTGTGTGTGTGCATGTATGTATGTGTGTGTCTATATATATGTTAGTCTCTGTCTCCAGACTAAAATATTACCATTGTTCTTCGAAACGTAACTGGCAAACTTTCACACATAGCGATTTTGGACCGAGCTGGACTCGAACTCACGACCTCAGCGGCGCGAGGTAAATGACCGTTTGATCATTAGATAATATGGCCTTATACTACTCGGTCATTGAGGAACCTATTGACCTGACCTAAAATATACAACACCAATGATCCATGTATATTTAGTATTTTATAACGATCGACATTTCTTATACAATAATATTTTATTTAAAGTATAATTGAAATCGTGGATTATAAATTTGAAAACATGGCTATAATTAACAACATGGGGAAGTCCCTGCAAGCTTGAAACCATATAGATTACATACAATGTATTCCTTTGATAACCAAACAACACGCAGACGAGTAATCTTCCCTATGGAAGGAAAAACAAGACATATAATATTTTAAGTAAAATTGTTAAACTGTTTCTTGCAGTATTGAATTTTAAAAAAGTATTCAACGTATTATTAAGACAGTAACACAAAGCCGCTCGTTTTGCAGGTAAAATATTGCGGTTCACAGTTGCGACTAGAGTTTTGTTTTAAGTAAAATAAACACCTGAACACAGTCCCATAGCTCATTAAGCAGTGTGAATACATTATACACTACAAAGAGTATCAGGTTATCGCGTTTTTGCAAGTTTAGTCATACAATGCAAGCTATACTTCTGTACTCCATTCAACGTACCCTTGACAGGACAACAACTACATCCATACATAATAAACACAACGGATTTAAAACGTAAACATCCTGACAGTTACATAAGCACTTCATTTAGTCGCCATCGGGAACGGATGATGTCGACATCTCACTTATAACTTAACATTATTTTCAATAAGTCATTTATTCAACTAGTTAAAATCAGTAGATGATTTACTGAATGAAAAAGGGTGCTTAGCTAATTACAGAAACTATGCCATGCGGAATGTTTCGGATTTATGAATAAGTTGACTTTCCAGTTGATAATCTGTGTTGTCGACATTCGTAACTAATAATATGGAGGCTGGACAAGGAACTTACTGGCTTCTTAGATCCTTACTGATGTTTCTATGACAATTTGAATCAGTGACTTAATAAAGACGATGATGTCACCATTATGAGTGAGATGTCAACGATTTACGGTCCTGGTGACGACATAATGAAGTAGCTATCTGACTTTTATGATGGCCAAACTATGCTACCATACGTATCAGAATACTTTGAGCATTAGAAATTATTCAACGTAATACTATGAAGAAACTGAACATAATAATGCCCTAATACATTGTAATATATATGACAATTTGCAAACAACCATTATCCATTTATTTTTTTTTCTTAAATTTAAAAAAATCACCGTAAAGACAGTGATACTATGAATAGTAATTTCAATGTTTCAAATAATATACTTTAAAATGCAAAAAGTTTGTTTTGGTGAACTAGTAATTAAATATCGCCCTCGAAATGAAAGTCTGTGCCTCTTGTAACCATATAACCTCAGCGCTTGCTCGAGGACATAAACATGAAAATTCACTGAAACCAATAATTAGTATTCTATATCTTTAAAAAAATATTAATTGGTAATTTTAAATTTTAGCCTAATATGGTAATTCTATCGTATACATATAAGTCACAGAATAAGCCCTGGAATGCAATGACTGTTTGGACGCAGTAGTAGCAGTGTAGTTATGTATGGACACCACAATTGCGTTTTGCATAAACGTACATTATAAGGTTTGACCAAAATATCACTTTGCCTATGTTTCTCGTACAAAATACCCTTACAATTTCCTTAATAAAAACTACCTATCAACTCAACGTAATATACAAAAACATATTAATAATAACTTGTCACAACTTTTTATATTTTTCATTTAACCAGACAGTATTTCAAAATCAAAGTATATATCCTGAGTGTACGTTACTTATTTCAACTTTTGAGGGTCCTCTGCGGCCGAGTAGTCCAAGGTGCTGTCATATTGCTTATTTCTCTTCGCTGAGGTTCTACCCCCAATTAGGTCCAAAAACTTCATGTTGTCCACTTATATACGGACGGACGGTGGTTTTACATAGATTTATTCTGAGATCTCCCCAACAATAAAACTGGATATGCCATATCTAACCCATCATGTGTTGAAAACGATGCTTAACACCGTTGTTCAGTTTATAGATTGCCTTGTCTAAATGATAGTGGCTGACCATATAGAAATGATATTAAGAAAATACAAATGAAATCATTCTGACTGCATTTGTGAACAACGTAAACACTAGCGATTGTGTTAAGAATATGTATGTAAAAGTGATTTTATACTTATATCATATGTTTACGAATAAGGAACCAAGTACAATTATACACCATAATTGCAACTACTTTCTCAAACTTGAATAAAAATACAAAAACAAACCAAATACTACCCAGACAGCATAGAGTCAAACGTAAATGAAAAACAAGCAACACGTAACTCTAGATGTTTTAAACCTGTGCGGTATAGTACTTTTCTTTTTAAAAATATTTCTTAATAAAGCCAATTATTGACTGGAACCACCTGGATGACAGCTTAATGTGCATACCATAAACAGAAAGCTTCAAGACAGCTTTTTGTCAAATATATAAACTCTATCCCCGCCGTGTATGTATTTTATTAAGCCTTACATAGTATAGTTTTAGATTCAGATGCTGGCTTCTTAATAAACACGTCTAAGTTGATTTAAATTCTAATTTAACTATTCAGAATGCGGTATTTAAACCTGCTGATTAGAGTGAAAATAACTATTGATCTAGAGGTATTATCATAAGAAAGAACATACAAAAAATGGTTTGTTCACTAATTTACGGTTCTCTCGTTTCTGTACACTTATTTCTAGTCTGGAATATAGAACAAAACAGAACAGAACATATATTGTATTTGACTTATACATAGTACATCGTCATAACTATACATTTGTTAACAAATATATTTAGATGTCATGTGGAAACACACACACACACACACACACACACACACACACACTCAAAAAAAAAAAAAAAAAAATATATATATATATATATACATTTACTTTCATATAGCAGTGTTCGAGTGCTGAAATTAAATGAGGATGACAACATTCAACTATGTGTCAAAGACAATCTAATAGATAAAGCACATTTTATATATTTTGCTAGGTTAAAAAGAGTATTTCTATTATCTGACTTTAATAATTCTATGAATCGAAACATACTAGGTCTCTGAAAAAAATAGTTGCCTATATATTGTTGTCTTAAACCTAAAAGCAGGGACATATCAAAAATTAAAATGAAATTCATCTTCTAAATCCTGCGAATTACAATATAGACAGAAGCGTTCATTTCTAGGAGTTCTATTTTCGCATAACATCCTGTTTGTATTCTTAATGAATGTGACGATAATCGAATTTACAAATATATGTTCTCAAATCACATGGTGTCATATCTAAATATTGTTCGTAGGCAAAAGAAGTTTTAGCATTATTATATAATTCTAGCACCACACTATTTGATTTATTTGAATACCAGTATTGTAGGAAACTGTCAATAACTCTTTGTTTAAATAAATGAATAAAATTATTAATGACAATCATTGAGGGATCTTCTCAAATATATCGAAAGCCATAGTCAGATAACATTTGTTTAACATTAGACAACTAATTATTTTTACCTTTTATACAATCATCATACGCAAGTTTGTATACTTTCTGTAAAACAATATTATCTGTATTTATCAATTTGTACCAGAATTTTATAATTCTAATATAGCGTGATATGCACAGTTCAAAGCAAATGGATCCGGAATCGTCAATCAGAACATTACTCCCTTATTGCCGCATAGTTTCAAATTATTTTGTAGGCGGAAATGGTCGAGTCATAATCCGATTGCCGCGTATGCAAAACACCGATGAAGTTTTGTCGTGTGTGGCTGATTAACACCGCTATTTTGGAATGCTTTTTGTCATTATATATGAAGCTTTAATTCCTAGTTGCATATTGATGACAGTTATATTTTGTTAAGTATACATAACTGCGTATTGGTAAACCACATCTAATTTTAGTAACAAGACGTTCGCCAATGAAACAGGATGTATGTATTGTAAGGCACTTCAGCAAGTGGCAGATCTAATAGCAGGATTCAGCACTCGACAAGTTGTTTTTTTCTATAAAGAATCCAAAGAGGAGGTCACCAAGCTAATTGATTTTGATAAAATAGATATGGGTGGTATGACCTTAGTAAAATCAAAGTTGGATAAATTAGCATGTTCAGGTAAACAACTAGACTAAGATAAACACTTTTTACCAAAGAATAATTTGAATTTAATGAAACTGGCATGTTTATCACACAAATGCAATATTAATTCATTTACTTAAAATATATTCCCAGAATATTATATAAGTAAATAAAATAGTCGCGGTGTAGTGCAGCTCATTTATCTGCAACGTAGTTGGGTTTGGGATTTTTTACAACATGCACGGCATAGACTGTGTTTCTGAAATTTAAACCAACAATTGTATTTGTGAACAGAAATCTGTCAACCAACGAAAGATATGTTTTTTATGGTATTTGAAGGGTTCAGTAACATATCATTTGAGGATAACTGATGGATTTGTATTTAAAGTTTCAGTTGTTTGCTCCTGAAACGAAATCAATGGTCATACAACAAAACCCCATATTTATGTCAAATAGAACTCTTTAATATAAGTAATAATTAATTTTTAATAAAACAGAACCTCAAAACGTAGTAACACTAGGCAACTAGTGTTGCGTATATTTCGTAAAATCTTATTTGATAAAAGCAAACTTCCTTATGGCTCACCCTAACCAACCACCGGTAATTACATGAATATGAATGAAAGTATACAAATAAAGCATAATAGCATAATAATCTTCCATTCGGAAATACATATATAACAATGACATATTTGTTAGTTGTACGTGGCTTATAGAACAGTTATGTATTTAATACACAACAAGCATAGCATATTAATAAAATAATTGCAATCACAATTCAGAAATCAAAGCTAGCGCATATGAATAGTATTACTAACAATATACACAACAAATAACTGTTTGTTTAAAACCAATTTAAACCACAGCAGTGGCTTAGTGGTAGATCTTGCGCTTCGCATGCGGAAGCTCATGGATTCGATCTCCGGCCGAATAATGGCAAAGGCTTAAAACATCCTCGCTTGGCGCTCAACACTAACATGAGAATTTTAGGACTGGTCGGGCCAATGTCTTTATATTATGACTGTATATGTTGCGTGATACTCCAGTGTAACAATGCTTAGAAAACTACCTTAAGCAGACACATTCAAGATATGACTGAAAATTGTTGAAAGCAACGCGAAACACCACACAACACATAATAGCAATAAAACAATTTAAAACAAAAATTAATAAAAACACCATATTACGTCATGACATTATGTATTGCGGATGTAGCGCCATCACCATGTTGACCTACATGTTTTCATGTTAAGAATATATGTCAAAATATGTTTCCTGTCCTTATCTTAAAAAAATAGAGTTTATCCTTTTATTGAAATATAAACACATGAGACCATCATCTTCTAAAAAATGTGTAAAATTAAAACGTCAGATTATGATGTGACCAACCCCTCACCATACCCACCCCCCTTCACACACCTGGCCGTTATAATCCTATTATGATTTCCATTCATTTGGCATTCATGTGTCAGTGTAGTGAATTTCATATGAACTTCTATTCATGTAGCCGGGCCCGATTAGCTCAGTCGGTTACGCGTCTGACTATCAATCCAGGGGTCGTGAGTTCGAATCCCTCGCCCGGCAACAGTCTCTGTGATGATTGATATACGACATTGTGTCTCATTATCATTCGTCTCTCACCACTAATTCAAGTGGGAAAGTTATCAGTTACTTGCGGAGACGGGGTGTGCTCGAGTACTGGTTAATCCCAGGAAACAGTGGTTAGGTTAACTGAGCGTCTGTTAGCCCTCGATGGCATAAAAATGACGCTAAATATTCAATCAATCAATCAATCTATTCATGTAACACTATAACATAAAGTATACACGTTTAGGTGCGTTATTAGGTAGTTTGAAATATTTTCAAAATGGTTCATAGGTGCTGTTAATTCTTGCTGCAGATGAGGTGTAAAGCAAACGCTTTCATAGCATATTCTGCAATAAGACATCACTTCTGTTCAAAAAGTAACTTTTAGAGGATTGTAACAGATACAAAAAAACAACAATGAGGGTGTCATTGCATTGTCTATAAAACAACAAGCTTGTGAACCTACCAGGTACTGTGTATATATATGTGCACATACACATTCCTGCTATGAAAAAAAAATTATATGTGATTTTTACAGTGGAAATCCAAAACCTTATTTTATATCGAAAAATGAACAAAATTCAACTGTGCGTTGAGACGTTAATGTGTTACATGTAGTGTCGCGAATTTCGTATGGAATTATATTCATATTAACAGTTCTTTTACAGGATCATTTATCAGCTAAAATATCAGCCAATATTGAAAGTACAAAGCCGCGTCATTTCCGGTAATACATACCAAACTATGAAATGTTTCATTAATATGTTATTAGAAAAGGACATAATTCGGTGAATGCCTCTTCGAAGAATTTAAAATAAAACTCGATTCTATAACTAGCTATATAGCTAAGCAAAGTTTATCTGTACCTAAAGCGTGAAATGTATACCACAGATTGAAATAAAATAGCTCGATGAATATCTTTCAAGGAATTGACGACAAAACAAACTCCATATAAGGTAATATCGAGTGATTCCATAAATAAATTAACTGTTCAGATTTCTGTGTCTACAATACTTGTTCAAGGACACCATTTTACTATTTGAAAGGCACTTTCACCGAAATTTAAACTTAAATATCTTGCAAGGTAACACATTGTATTAAAAACCTGTAAAACAAGTTTACAGAGTGTCCTACTGTCTCAGCCTGTCCTACTTTCTCGGTCGGTCCTCATGTTGTTGTTTTTTTCAATTAGAACATCCAATGTTACACGGAAGTTAACCATCAGTTATAGTGTGAATATCTACCTCTTATTGTATTCAATGTAAACTTATGTGGAGCTAGCGAGAGACTGGTACCCAGGAATAAAATATAGAGAGTAGATAAAAAACTAAGCCGGGTATAATGCTTACGTGTACGTGGTAACTGATATAAATCTGACCCTTATGATATATAAATAGACCTTGCATGTGCCCAGATATTATATTACGTAATTGACAGATAGTGTTGTCGAGATGTTAGTTAAGTATCTTGGATTTAAGACGGCTGTATTTACGCTGCATAAGCTGTAATATAATATAGCTTGAAACTGTTTTTGTATAAATTATAGATGTATATTGTTCACAGATCAGCTGATCACTTTGAAGCACATTAATTTATCAATGAAAACTATTTCAACTTCATGAGATTACGCCGGAACCTACTGTTGGACAGTATCAAAAATTGAAAATAAGCTACAAAAAGCGATAACAACTTCAGTTTAAATTTTATAAATACTTGTACATACCAAATTAAAATCTTACTTAACAGCCGGCCTAAATCTTCTTAACAGCCACATACTCCTAATTCCACGAACATTTATACAAGCTTTCAAAGTCAATGTGAGTAGAACGGCTCTATTAATTTTACGGTAACATTTTAAATTTTCAGATTGGCGTCTCGACTTAATCATGATATTTATATGTAATGCAATAATAATAAGAAGAATTGACTCAAGAAAACCAAATTCAATGTGGGAAAACGAATAAGAAAATAATGTATGCTTTAGAGGTCGTATTCACCAACCATTCTTGAGAATCTTAGACTAAAGCTTCAACCTTAGATATCTATTTTGCCGTGACATATGAAGTAATTGTGACAGTTCATTCAACTCTATATTAGATGTCACTGTATAAAACGATCTGTACCTTGGTTATTATCACACGTTTGATATCCAAATATCACAAGGAGATCAGTACCTGTGTGGTTGTCATACGTTTGGTATCTAAATTGTATAAGAATATCACTACCTGAGTTGTAATCACACGTTTGATATCTAATTGCATAGGAAGATTCGTACCTGAGTTGTAATCACACGTTTGATATCTAATTGCATAGGAAGATCCGTACGGGAGTTGTAATCCCACGTTTGGTATCTAAATTGCATAGGAAGATCCGTACCTGGCATGGCTAACAATGCATGTGCGGTTACTACACGTTTGACACCTAATTAATACAGTATGTACTCATTAACACATTATCTTAACTAAACGCTAAGAGAGTCAGCCTAGGCCCATTTGCTTTTTGAATCATCAACATATGAATGTTTCGTCAAATTTGGATAAAAAAGTGAATATGTTCACTGGACATCATAACTGTCCACAAAATGGCCTCATAGTTTTGATGAAATGATGAAAAAATAGTGCAGTCAGAAAAGAGACAATCTAGTGATAATATTTGGTTGAATTCTGGCAGTTTTTCTAATATTCATTCATGAATTACATTTTTTCTTTTTTAAAATAATATGACTAACTTCAGGGCAAATATACGGCCTACCAAATATAAATGATTTAACCTAACCCCGGTATGGAACAGCCGTATATGAAAACATATATATGTAAGACAAAACTAGAATAAAGGTATAAACTATCTGCTACACAAGCAAGTTTTGAAATTTGAAAATAAACTTTTGAACAATCTGAAAAGAAGTTTTATCATCAGTGACTCATATCACACTTGGTTTAGAGACTAAATAATCAGCGATATTGTCTTTGTTTCCTCCGATGATACTGTCATGAACTGACGGAATGCTGGTTCAATCCTTGGTCTGATACTTTACTGATTTTTTTCCTTTGTGTATTTAGTAAATGTAACTTCGATTGAAGCCTATGTAATGTTACGTATGACTTTTTAGTTCAATTAGCAATGTGACTATGTCAACACTACATATACTGTCTAGGTCCCTTGTAACTTTTAAAAACAACGAACAGATTGTGTGACTTAAAGTTGGCTGTACTCAAATGAATAGTATAGATACGATTCTGCATGGTCGTATATGCTCCATTCCATCCGAAACAAGTTATTTTATGCAAGTAGTTCAATTCAATTCAAATTTCAATTTATTCAGGTATATCAATATACAACATATATATCATGATGATGATAAAATAACAGTAATAAATCAAGAAAATAAATAAGTAAAATAATTAATATAATCATCTAAAAATTAAAGATCCTATAACCTGGGATAACCCATTAAAGCAACAAACGCGCTTATTTCCAACGGGGTCCCTTCCCTTAAAATTGTGATTTTTAAAAAAAAAAAAAAAAAATATGATATACATGAAATGTTAAGAATGTAGACATTTGATATAAACTTGTTAAAATGTAACAATACAAAAAAAACATTAAATTATCTTATACCCTGAATAACTGAATAATACATATAAGTGGTTCACATTACAAGAAATATTTTCAACATATAGTTAAAAATTAAATATTCAAATTTTCTCTAGCCTGCGAGGAGATACATCAATATTTTTTAACTTCACGTTTAAAAGTTTGCTTATAAGTTAATCGTTAGGCAAATTATTCCAGTCAGTGATTGCATTGCAAAAAAAGGTGCCCGAATCGAAACTCTTAGCATGCGGAACTATAAAATTACTTTCACTAAACCGTGTGCGATTATGAATAGAAGACACCCTATGGAAGTTGTCATAAAGATATGTTGGCGCGGTGCCATGGAAAATATTAAAAACATGATTAAGTATTAGCTGTTTTCCTCTATCCTCAACCCTCAATACATTAACTGTTTCTAACATAGCGCAGGTTATACTAGACGTTGGTGATAAGTTAAATAAGAATCGTACAACTTTATTTTGAGTGACTTGTAGTTTGTGTTTTAACTTTTTAGTACGACCGGCATACCAAGACGAGCAAGAATAATCAAAATGACATTGTACTAAGGCATTTATTAAAGTTCTCTTAGTTTGAAGGTTAAAATAACGACAGTTTCGATATAAAAAAAGCAATCTGCGAATTAACTTTTTTAACAACGGAGTCAACTATCGCCTCACCGTTTAGTAACTTGTCAATAGTTAATCCTAAATATTTGACATTTTCCTGGGACGGAATTTCATGACCGTTGCATCTAACCGTAAATGACTGAACTTTTTGAAGTCTTCTAGAAGAGCCAAATAACATACATTCGGTTTTGCCTAGATGAAGGGACAGTTTATTATCAACTAGCCATGCAGAACAATTATCCATGATACGACTAAGTTTATCTGCAATAACATTAGGTTCACTATTTAAATACACTATCGCTAAGCACATGGTAGTTGTAATGAATTTAACTATTTGCTGAGGAAACTTATGTCTTTTTATGAGTTTACTATTCTTACTACCCAAACAGTGAGATATTTTGGAACACATAATTGTTTGACATGCAGTATTGAGCTCTTTCTGTGCGGATTCTTATTTCCTTGACGCACACGCTCTTTTCGTCGAGGGTGAGCGAATTATCACGGCTATCTTGTTTATTGTGTCTCAGCCAAACTTACATAGTATTTGTATTACTATTAGATATTGATGGTATCAATCAAAATGTTTAATAAAATTAGGACCAGGAACATTGTATGAGCGTCTCTCCTGTCGTTCCGTAAATACAGTATCTACCAAAAAAACAGTATCAAGTTTCTAGGAGTTAACCCATGAGTGCAACATTTCAAACGTTCAGCATAGACTACATTATCCGTGCAACATATATGATCCAGGTTACCGTGTTTCCCGTGTTACCACGTTAGTTTGCTTACACTAAGTATATATTACTATATTGTGTTCATTTTCCATGTGTTTAAATAACCTTAAATGTAATGGCTGGATTAATATAAAGCTTGATAAAATTATCACAATGAGCCAAAGCGGCCATCAGTAGGGCCCGCGCAATAGTAATGTATACACACGAGATCAATAAAATTGTAACTTCGTGATAAATAAACTAATGAGCATACAGTTTTGTCCTGAAATGAAATTTACTTCTTCATTGCGAAATTACGCATATCTGATATGACCCAGCCGTTTCAAGGTTATGCAAGCAAGTCCTTATAATAATAGTAAGACACATAATGCAAATGATAAGTAAACCCAGATATATCATTTTCAAGATTGCATTTATTTTGAAGTTAAAACAACTATTAGTTTCATTTTGTGAAAAAACGCATTTATATCTGTATTTAATATAAAAAGTAGCTCTGCCATGTAAATTAGAAGTAAACATGCAGTGGGCTACCATGAACGATTAGACCAAGTTTATTGCAAAAGCTTAACTGTAATATATGTACACTAAACAGCACGCAACCAAGACATAATATATATATGTAATTGTTATTAAAATTTTTTTTTTCAAATAATCCGTCTGTAAGGTTAATATTACAAAATACAGAGAATATTTTCAACCAGATTATTGTATTTGCATGGTTAAGTTTAAATTGTTATAAATAATATAAATAAATGCATCTTTCAACTTAATAATTTGATGAGAAAAATGTTTTATGAACGTTTTAATTGAATGCCATAAGTATAAAGAGTAATCATAAAGATAAAAACAACAACATACATACATGCATAACTGAAATTGCATTTAAATGATACCATAAACGCACACCACGTTATTTTATAATAAAATAAACTATAATGTAGTACCGAACAAAGTAAGGTATCTGAATAAATCTACCATCCTACCGAAGTAATACCAGGCAAACCTTCTCACATGAAATATTTGGACCAGACTTGACTCAAATCCACGACCACAACCATCACAGCAGTTCAAACCTTTTATTGAAAAACATTTAATTAAAAAAAGACTTGCACGTACATTGTACACGTGGCTATTGCAAAATTCGGTCCCAGATGTGGCAACTGTATTTGTAATAAAGGATAACGACCTTGTATAATTTATATAAATAAAACACACATGTCTGTAACCGTAAATTATGTCACTTTTTCTAGTAAATAGACCTGATATCTGTCCTTTCGCGCCGTTTTTAAACATAACATTTTAAGCCGGGACCCGTGGTAAATGTTACGCTGGGACACGGGGAAAATGACGTTAAATGTGATTTATTACTAAATTAAAATATATAGGTCAAATCAATAGCATAGTTTATATCCGTCAACTAAAAATATCGTTCCACGACCTTTATTTTGATATATAGTAAATATAATTCCAAAAACGATCAAGTGTTCGGGAACAGTTTTAATTATTTCGGATATTAGTTTTATAACGCAAGTACCATTACCGTGCGCAACGTCTAAGCATAAAGTGCCTTGCTGAGGATATCGCACAATGTCGTGGCGGTGGATCGGACCCACGACTCGCCGATCTCGAGTCAGAGGGCTAGCAGACTGTCACTTAATCTAAGCACTCTTTCCTCGGTACTCAAGCTCACCAATCTTCATAAGTAACTGATAACTTTTCCACCTGAACCATCGGTAAGGGACGAATGGCAATGCAATGCAATGTCGTATCAATAATCACGGAGACTGGCACGACCCCTGAATTGGCCCTACTACTAGTAAGGGCATATAGTAAAAGTACATGAAAAAGTTGTACTCGTAGTAACAGTTATATTGTTACATGTTGTAATAAATAGAGTGGTGGAGATATCGAAACAGCTGCAGCATTAGTAGTAGTAAAAGAAGTAGTTGTTGTTTTTGTGGTATAAGTAATACTACTGGTAGAAGAAACAATAACCGTAGCATAAGGAGCAACAGCAGTTGTAATAGAAGTACATGTATTAAAAGCAACAACAGCAGATGCAGCAATATAAGTATAAACATAAGTAACAGTTGTAGTAGTATCAGAAGCAGTGAGTGTCAGAGGGGATGAAAGCGGCAACAGATGTTTCTACAGTAACAGTAGCAGTTTTAGTTTGTAGAAGTGGCAGCAAAAGTAATACATAGTTAAGCAGTTGGAATGAGTTCGACAGCGGTAGTTATTATAATACATGTATAATACTGTAGGGGAAGTAGTAGCAGAAGTAGAAGTAAAGGCAGTTGTAATAGTAGTACCAATAGTTGAAGTTGTTAGGTCAACTTCTCTAACTGCTACTTCTACCCCTGCTATTACTACATGCAAAGCTAGAACTTCTACTGCTTTAACCACTACTAATTAATGCTGTTGTTATTCCTTTTGCCGCTTCTGGTACTACTACTTCTACTGCTCTAACCACTACTATTACTACTGTTGTTATTCCTATAGCTACTTCTGGTACTACTACTACTATTATTTCTACTGCTCTAACCGCTACTATTATTGCTGTTGCTATTCCTATGCTACTACTGGTACTTCTACTACTTCTCTTACCGCTACTATTACTGCTGTTGTTATTCCTATTGCTACTACTGTACTATTACTACTTCTACTGCTCTTACCGCTACTATTACTGCTGTTGTTATTCCTATTGCTACTACTGTACTACTACTACTTCTACTGCTCTTACCGCTACTATTACTGCTGTTGTTATTCCTATTACTACTTCTGCTACTACTACTACTTCTACTTCTCTAACCGCTACTTTCACTGCTATTGTTATTCCTATTAATACTTCTGCTACTACTACTACTTCTACTTCTCTAACAGCTACTATTATTGCTGTTGTTATTCCTATGCTACTACTGGTACTACTACAACTTATACTGCTCTAACCACTACAATTACTACTGTTGATATTCCTATTGCTACTTCTGCTACTACTACAACTTCTTCTACTGCTCTAACCGCTACTATTACTGCTATTGTTATTCCTATGACTACTTCTGCTACTACTGGTACTACTACTACTGCTCTAACCGCTACTATTACTGCTGTTGTTGTTCTTATTACTACTACTACTATAGTTGAAGTTGTTAGGTCAACTTTTTCTGTAACTGCTACTACTACCCCTGCTATTACTACATGTAATGCTACAACTTCTACTGCTCTAACCACTACGCATACTGCTGTTGTTATTCCTATTACTACTTCTGCTACTACTGGTTCTACTAATACTTCTCTAACTACTACTATTACTACTGTTGTTTTTCCTATTACTACTTCTGCTAATACTGGTACTACTTCTCATGCCGCTGTTGCTACTTCTACCACTGGTACTCCTGTTGCTTCTGTTACTACTATTGCTCATACTGCTGCTACAACTAGAACTAACTCTGCTGCTGCTGCTCCTACTACATAGATGTCTTCTACTACATTATATTACTGCTAGTACTACTACTATCGGTACTGCTAACTCTTTGATCATACTTGAGTACTGTTTCTGCTACCATATTGGTAGTACTACTATTACTGCTAAAGCTGACTGATTCTAACTCCAAAGCCATTACTACTACTAGAACTTCTGCTACACCGGCTGTTTCTACTACTACTTCTACCGTTGCTATTACTATATCTTCTACTGCTACTTATATAACTACTATTGCTAATCTTAACATTACTACTACTACTGCTATTGCTGCTATTACTACAACTAATAATAACAATTAAACTAAGATTTATTCTGCTCTAACTCTATTACTGCTGCTGGCATTACTACTACTCCTTCTATTGCTGCTGTTACTACTCCTACTTCTTATATTACAACTACTGCTTTTGTGATTACTTCTTATACTTATCAGTGCTATATCTACTACTACTGCTACAATCTTCGACATGAAAATAAAACTTTAAAATATAACACATTAAATTATGCTTGCATACATAAACATAAAGGTCAGGTTGCAATATAACGTAATAAACTGGGACAACGTTCTGTCGTGGCGACATTTACATATGAATGGATGGCAGACAGATGTAGGCAGGCAAATGTAGTTTGTGTTTACATTCTTGAATAAAAAACAAGAAACATCAATATAAAATAACACACGGCCCCTTCGTCGCAGGTAAATTAAATATAATTTCTGATTGCACAAGATATAGTCACTGTGGTATATGTCCAAAACAAGATAAATTATGTAAATAACGCCTCCAATATAACAGCGTTCCTATCCATTAGATATAAAACTGTTCAAACATATTGAATTTACTGTATGTTTCTTATGTTATGTGTATGTAATAAGAAACATATGTTTAAAGTAAAAATAAAGAAAAAATCTTGATTCTTGTAAAATAGGACGGTTTTGATATTGATATATCTCTATTAATGTGTTCGTAATGGGTGTGTGCTTTCTTCATGCTACCATATCATAATGAACTTAGCACCTTTTTTTAAAAAAAACTAGTTAACCTATTATCATATACGATCATGAAGAGTAACGAGTTATTTTTATTTTGTGTCCTAACATTAAATTTTAATAACGTTGTTCTACTTCCCAAACTAGCTCTTCAACATGATCGTGCATAATGTATAAAACTACGCGTGAGTATACTACTACGCGTGACGTTCAATTAATTAAAATGACGCTAAAAAGTCAATCAATCAATCAATCAAATAAGTAATGTTATCCGTCCCATAAATTACGAACCGTGAAAATGTTAATCGTGAAATTTCAGTCTAGTAGATTTGTGTGATGTATATCCGATGATACCAACAAACAATGCGTGCGATTTCAAGAATACTTTTCATCGAGGTATTAGCCACATACAGTCGTATGCAATGCAGTAAATTATATTGGAAAAAATAGCTGCTTAATGTGCTCAAATACATCGGTGTGTGAATGCATGTTGCATTGATTACTATGATTTGTGTATATAGCAATAGAAAGAAAATCGAACATCAGTTTATAATTTAATGCCCCATAGAAAGAATGGCATCAAAATGTGGCTACCAAAGACAGACATGTGATATTTTAGTGTCTGAAAGCTATACATAAAACGGACTTCGAGGACAAATTCTCGAATGAGTTAAAACACTGAACAAGTGCATTTCTGTTAAAAGAGATAATTTTGAAGATATAAACCAAATATTATCATTGCATTTTATTACCAATATAACTTATTGAACGCCCCTCGTATATACAGAATTATCATACAAATTATTTTTGTGTGTTATGATGTTTTAATTCATAATATATAAAAATATACGGCTGTCACTTATTCGCTGCGCTATATCATTAAATAAAAAAACTTATAAATTCAATACACATCATTATTATTTTAGCTATTCAATAATGCACGCAATTGCACCAATCATTGTCAAACGTTCGAGAGTTAAAAGGGTACTCTACTCTTTATTCTTTAATTCCAGCGGTGATGTCACTCAAATTCCAACCCCAAATATGTACTTTAATAGGTTGTACTAATAACATTTAAATGAAAAACTACGTTTTTAAAAGTATGGGCTGTCTACAAATATTCTATTGCCCATTGTATTTAATATAATGGTTCACGTCATATGCTAAAAGTCATAATTATCACAGAGTGACGTGTCCGCCAGTACATCATATTACACTATCCCAGAAAATGATATCTCCCGAATCGGGTCTATTAACCCAAAAAAGCAGGAGAATTCTAATCCTGTCTCACAACACTCATAGCAATTAAACGCAAACTAAACTTTGACGCCATCAAACTTTAAGTTGAATGAGCTGACCAATGAACCAAACGTGCTCAAATGTGGCTTCCCCAACATTTCTATTTAACGGACCCAATCGGGAGAGCTGGGTCCTTCAACAGACTAACTTCATATACATGGGACTGGTGTAATATCCGGACGAATCGCTGACCGGAGATAAGTCTTCTTCTTCTTCCTGGTAAATTGCAGTGTCCACTCTGAGGCATTGACGTGCTTTGGTATAAACGATTGAATATTACGGCCAATTTGATCATAATTAACGTGTGATTGTAACCACGTAAATGTTCAGTTATAATTATTTTAACACTATTTAGAATTAATAGTTAGTTTTTCTCATGTTAATTCTAAAAATAGAATCCGTACCGTATCGCCCCCCTGTTGCTGCTCTTTCGAAAAGATACGGTGCGTATTGTTTTACTAAAAGTCGAATATTGTTAAAATCTACTTTATAGTCTTGCAACTCCACTGTCGTACAACAACTACAAATGTCTACATCTGAATTCCTGCTAGATAAACTGCAATGCACTCTGAAAAACAATACTCTTACTAATGCAAGCATTACAACTATGTGTATCTATTTATTAATTTAAAGACCGCAGCGTGGTCTAGTGGTAGAGCGTCCGCATCGCATGCGGAAGGTCATGGGTTCAATCCTCAACCGGGTCATACCAAAGACTTTAACAATGGTATTAGAAGCTTCCTCGCTTGACGCTCAGCATTTAGAGGACAGTTCTATGTCTGGTCGGCCCGGTGTCAGTATAATGTGACCGGGTTGAGTATCATACCATGTGTCTGCGGCATGATACTCCAGTGTGACAGAGCTCAGAATACTGTCTTAAGTAGACACTGTCGCGACATGACTGCAAAATTGTTGAAAGCGACGCTAAACAGCATACAAAAACAACAACATTATTAATTTAAGAAGGCATAGTCATAAACTGTTTCGAATGCTTTAACGTGACACTTGTACATTGATAATGACCCTTTAATTTAATGTTGTGCACATCTATAGAATCTTTATAATATAACATATTAAGCGAATCTATCTCGTTTTGACCTAAAGTCGGACAGACGTTTAGGCTGACATTATGACTTATAAATAGAAAAACAAACAAATAACACAAAAATTGGTGTTTCATTCTATATTGCAATCAATTACAAACGAAAAGTCGGTAAAATAACCTCGCAAGTGCATTCTGTATGCACGTTGACCCCAAAATAGAATTTCACAATCGACAGACAGATAATTAGTCAGATAGGATGAAAGTATCGATAACACTTCATGTTATCCTGCCGAATATAGTTTACCTACTTATGACTTAAAATTGTTTTTCCGTGTTGACGATTAGGGTATATTAACAAAGATGGTATCATCTCAAAATCATCGGTTTAAGGTTCTATTATGTTATAACTAAACCCTTCGTATTTAAAGACGAATAGCAGATATTTTGAATATATCCCTGTTTAACCATACAATGAATGTTCGGCATATCATTTGTTGTTTTAATGTTTCGAATGACCTGAGCTAGCGAAACGATACCCCTTAACGATAAAGATATATATAGTTACATGTACATGTAGTTTAAGTACGGTTTGTAGTTAATCATACACAGTTGCAATGGTGCGATAGATATTTTCAGTTTACATACTTTTAGCTGGTTTTGCAACACATTTAATGTTTAAACTTAATTACGTACACAACCGTCTTCTGTTTGATATTGGTAAATACTATTGTCTATATAATCCACCGTACATATTATTAGGTGTTCTACGTACTGAGCAATACTTAATTCGGTGCAAGTCGGATAGGTCAGCTTTGCTAGATCCCAACTATGATATCATGTATTTAACGAGACACTAGATCTAGGTATCAATTGCTAGTGATACTCGTGCACAACTCATATATGTACTAGATTGTATTGCTTGTGTCTAACGGTGAATAAAATTACATTTTAATCAATGTTTAAATATTATGTATATAATAGTATCTGTTGTGTTCTGCTCTAATATATTCTCAGCTTTTTGCTCTGCTCTGTTGTACTTTGTAACATTCCATAATAGTGTTAAGCGAAAATGATAGGGTGAATGCCTATTAAAGATTAAATTAAATACTGGTTGATTGGTTCAATAATTAGCGTCATTTTTTTATGCTATCGAGGTCTAACAATCAGGTAACCTAACCACTGTTTCTTGGGATCCTTGAAGGTTAACCAGCACTCGAGCACACCCAATCTCCGCAAGTAACTGATAACTTTCCCACTAAAATCAGCGGTGAGAGACGAATGATAACATCAACCATCACGGAGATTGTGGCCGGGTGGGGATTAGAACTCACGACCCCTCGATTGATAGTCAGACGCGCTAACGACTAAGCTTAACGGGCCCAGCAAACTAAATACTCTCTGGTTTCGTGAACATTGTAATACTTATTTAGGGGTTTTCACTGTAGCATAATTATATATATGTGTTATTATTTCACATACTTGTAAACTGAAGGATATTTCATTTGAAATAGCCCTAGTTAAGTCTTATGCCAGGAAAAGAAGAAACTATCTGTAATACTAAATAAAGGACATTAATTAAAGTTGACAATTGTATATTGGGAATAAATAATTACATTTGTAACGTATACATTCACTTTGCTGACCTTTTACTGTTGGGTTCATACGTTTATCTTATAGATAACACTGTTGTATTGATGGTGTTATTCACATTATATAACTCAACCAACCACTCCCACTAACACGGTTCTTTATTTATTCTGAACTCAAGACTTTCGAAAGATAAAAATACATGTAAAAACAATGCTACAAGTACAAACTGTACAATTGTAACTTAATATTAATAAATAGTGTACTCGTCAATTTAATACCAGCCATATACTGCGACTATTCTCTATCTAAGACGCATCAAAATATACACTTAGATCTGATATACATAATCATATTGGCGATAAAATTATAGTTTACTTCAAACTATTAGTAAGTGCTAATTAATGATTTACTATTTTAAATATAATAAAAGGTATGTTTCAATCTTATTCAGATTGTTACCTTTATCTATTAATTTCGTCATGAACAATTAAAAAAACAGTGACTTGAGGAAAAATAAACACTTTATACAATGTTTGGTGAGCAGGGTAATGCTTTATTGATATCGCACACTCCTTTAAAGCTAAATCTACTATTCATTCAAGCCTGACAAAACACTGCGTGAACACAAAAGAATGGGTGTCCTGGTTAAATTACAGTCGAGCACATTTTGTGCAACTCGATCATTATATTTAGTAAACATGTACGGATATGTGTAAAATATTTACAACGCTATAGACCTGTAGTTCTATTTTTTTCATAAAGACAGTTGTAGTAGAAAATTAAACAAGTAGTATAACAGTAGTAGCAGTAACAACAGTGATTAATAGTGGTAATAGGAAAAGCACCAGTAGTAGTAGGTAGCAGCTTTAGAAGAAGCTGTAGTAGTAACAGCAGCAGTAGAGGCAGTATTAGTAGTACATATAGTAGCAATGGAAGTAGTATTAATAATAGATGCAGTGCAGGTACTATCAGTAGTAATAGAATTATTGATTATAACAGAAGCAATAGTAGAAATAAGGGACAATGGCAATATAATAGAAAAAGTAGAACTAGTGAGACTTTTAGGTAGGAAGTAGTAGTTTGAATAACAGTAGCAGAAGTAGTAGTAATAGTAGAAACAGTATGTTTTGATGGCAGTAGAAATAGCAATAGTAGCAGTAGTAATACAGTAGCTGTTGTTCCTCCTGTATATCAACGACATGCATGGGAGAGCTTCGTATACAAACAGACTATTCGCAGATGAAAGCCTGCGTTACAGAAGAACCAAATCAGAACGCAACTCTCACATTCTGCTGGAATTGGCATTCTGCAGGAATACCTAAGAAGCCTGGAACAATGGGAAGCCGACTGCTCAACCCATCCAAGCGCGAGGTCAAACGGATAACCCGCAGGAGGAGGTCCATCGCCAAGTAGTACACTATACATGGACAGACCCTCAATCTCACCCTGAATGAAAGATACCTGGTAGTGACCATCAATGCTGCGGAACAGTCATATTGATGCCATCAAAAAGAAGGTCAACAGCAGCCTCGACTTTTTGAGAAAAAAAAATATAGCCAGCTGCCCAACCGAAGTGAACGCCCAAACTTACAAAACACTGGTTCGCCCTATCCTCGAGTATGCGACTCCGGCCTGGATCCCCGTTACCACAGCTAACATTAACAAACTGGAGGCAGGCAAAAGAATGGCAACGCGATTCACGTATGGAGACTACAGGAATACAAGCAGCACCAGCAACACGATGGACAAACTTCAGTGGCGGCCACCTCTGCAATAGAGAAGAGAACATTCTAAGCTTGCCATGATATACTGGATCAACCACAACTTGATATACATTCAAACAGTCATATAAGTCAGTCACCTCCACCCACTGTACCATTTACCAGAGAACTTTCCTCCAGATACATGCAGCTTTTCTGTGGACGGACATTTACAGACACAGTTTTTTCCAATCTGGTATCCGCCTATGGAACTAGTTGCCGGATCGCATAGCCAGTTCCAAGACCATAGAAGGCTTCAAGTCCGGCCTGGCCGCCCATCACTAGTCAACGCCATCCATATTCTTATCTGTTTTTAGATATTTAATCTGTACATTTTTTGCACCTCACAACGACAAGTACGTCTATGCCTAAGAGTAGGCCCTGCACTTTACCAGGAAGAAGAAGAAGAAGAACGAGTTTTTGAAAGAATGTTTTGGTACTGTTGCGGGGCGCGTGACGTTAGTACTCCCCTTGTAAAGGCTAATAAGCCCATACGATATTAAGACGCTATAGTATTACTAGAGCTAAAGTGCTGCTATAGTTGTACCTGGACCTACTGCTGTTGTTCCTGTGAATGCAAATGTGTCTGAGATTGTTGTAGATATGGCTGCAGTTACTGTTACTTCTTCTGCTTATTTGCCTAGTTTACGCTTAGACCACCGCTGCGGTTACATTTTAGATGCTTGGGACATTATGTTTATTTTTATTCCAAACTTACAGATCCATTTGATTAGTTTGACACACTGGGCACAATCTCTCTCTTTCTCTATAAAATTGAAACTGTTTCTATTGAAATGTTTGTATAAATATGCACTATTGTAATATACTACTACGTCATGTGTTACTATTAAACACATGTTCCTACTAGTATTAAATGTTGAAATAAACTCTCCGTCTGCATATTTGCGCTAATGAAATAATACACTAGTTTATGCAAATTGTTTGTGGTGTATTCTTTAGAAATGCATCATTGCATACGTATAAAGCTTTTGTCGACTGGTATTCATCTAATTTTTGGCAAATATAGAATCGTGGGTATTCGCGTGAGTGCGTTTCATGCTTTAAACCAATCCATGTAACTGCCTAATTGTATCACGTGATATGTGTATGATATTACAGATATTTACAACGTAATAAAGTTTGTGGATAAGTTCAAACGATTTTGAAAAGTATGCACGAATATGGGGTAAAACAGGATTAAAAGCTTTATATTTCGGAGTGAATGTTAACTTTATATATATATTGGATAATAATGTTTTTAAGTGCTATTTTAACGTCATTGTGACTTACCCGGGTACAAAAACGTAAGTAGCATAAATACTACAACTTTGACGATTAGTTATTCTTTATTCATTCTTTAGTAAGTTAGTTCTCACCGTTTGGTTAAAACGTAATTATTTGCTAATATATTACAAGTCAATTCAATACTTAGTTTAACAATGTGAAAAACATAAGTACATACAGTATAAAGCAATACATAATTAGAACATCAAAATACAAAATACTAACATATTACAACCATACAAGGAATATTGAAATAACAAAGACAAAGGGACCTGGCAATTGCATTCGTTGTTTGCTCATTTGTTGAAACATGTACATTCATTCAATTTTTTAATCAATTTTTTTTCATTACTCGGTCACTTGCTCACCAGCCCGTCCATGTAGCCACTTATATTGCGAGAAAAGTCTCTACCGTAGTTTTTTACATAACCAATTCAAACCCTTTTTATATGTTAGTAAATATAGACTATACTTTAAAAGAATAAACCCACGTGATCAATGGCGGCGAGTGTTTAAAATTTAAACAAGGTGAAGGAAATAATGTAATTTGGTAACGTTTTCGAACTTTTTGAGGCGGCAGCTTTCGTGCAATGATTGAGTTAGTAATGATGACGACCCGGTTATAAATGTGATCGCACAACTTCTTCCATGAGAGCCATGTTTGCCGATTCTCTGAAGCTACCTGTACTTTTATTGCAGTATCACCTTTAGTGCAATGCTTGTTTACATTGACTTTGTCTCTGTGTGAATGGGAATCGATATATGAATGAACTATACAAGGTCACGCTATATTTTTTAAATAGTATACTGTTCAAAAAAGATATAGTCCCCTTCAGATAATGAGTGACTCGTCTACGCCGAACAAACCCAACGAGAAAAAGAGAGAACTCTCCTCCCCCGAATTCGATACTGAACTTAAGAAAAACAGAGTATCGTCAGCCTCGTTCGACGCATCCGAAGTTTCTGAAATCTCTGCGATGGAAACAGAAACAAAAATATCATTGAGTGAGGGCGACATTAAAGGTATTGCAGATGTCCTAAGAAATACCTTCCAACACCAGATCACTGAAATGATCACCTTTATCGTCGACGGTGTGGTAAAGGGCCTCAACGAAAAGCTGTCTGCGCTTCAGGACGAAAACACAGAGCTCAAACTAACTAATAAGGAGCTCGTGTCCAAAATAACTAAGCTTGAGTCCGCTGCAGATGCAGCAGAACAATACAGTCGCAGAAACTGTATTCGAGTTTCAGGCATCAAGGAATCCCCAAGCGAATCTACCGACTCTATTGTTCTTGAACTGGCAAAGGCTGTAAATGCCAACATATCTCTTGATGAGATTGACAGGAGTCACAGGGTCGGAAGCACAAAAGCATCAAGACCACGTGACATTATCGTTAAGATGGCCACATATCGAGCGCGACAAAAGCTCTTCAATCAAAGGAAGCTCGCTAAAGACCATGGCTATGCAAAAGTCTATATCAACGAGGACTTAACCCGTTATCGAGGATCGTTACTTTATCAGGCCCGCTGTCTGGTGAAGTCCAAAGTTATACAGGGCTGCTGGTCATCAGATGGTACAGTTCTTATAAAGGATCTTCACAATAATGTGCATCGGATTATGACTGAAACTGACCTATTGCCTTTCTCACAGTCAAAATGATGTACTCAGTGATATGTATATTTCTAATATCTATGAATTTAGCATAGACAAAGTCATCTGTGTACTACTGACATTTTACATTGCTAATCTTTTTAAAGCATTATACATAAACGTTTGACCAACCAAGTCCAGTATGCTTAAGAAAACACTACCATATATGGATAGACAATTAAACCGCGACTGGATGTACATACAGCGCACTGAAGACCGGCATGTGATACGTGCTTGTTATACTGGCAGTGTTATATTAACTCTTTCCCAACGCATTGATTTACCGACTATAAAATTAATTGTAATTAGCAAATTGATGTCAACAAGATGATTATGAATATAACATTGAACTGATGGAATTGTTCTATAAATTACTTGTTTATGGTGTTTATACAGAGTATACAATGCTTATTATTATGAACATTGTCGGCTCGGCTGCAGTAACAAAGATGAATGTTGACATTAATTATTACTATTTTCATGATGTGTATAATTTTGGAACGATGATTTTGGTAATGATTATTATGGCGGTGGGAAATGACTTACAAGAATGATACATAATTATGAGTCAATGTGTGTGATTTTTATTATAGCAATGTGATGACAATATCGTGTCAATGTAGTGTATTGGGTCGATGACACTACATGATTATTATGATGATAAAGGTGATTATGTAAACTGTTTGAAATGACGATGATGATGATGATGATGATGGCGATATGTGTTAGTATTATGATGATGTAGGTGATAATGTATAATGTTTGAATTGATGATGATGATGATGATGATGTTGTTGTTGTTGATGATGATGTTAATAATGATGATATAAATGAGTATTATGTTGATATAGGGATAATGTAAAATATTGGAATACGATGATCATGATATTGTGTTGATGTATGTGATAATGTGAACTGTTTGGGATGATGATGGTGTTGATGCTGTTGACAATGAAAATGATGATGATTATGATGCTGACGATGAGATATGTATTGATGAGTATTATTTTGATGTAGGTGATATAAAATACTTGGGATGATGATGATGATGATGATGATTATTGCTAATGGTGAAGTAGATGAGGACGATGATGAGATATATACTTATGAGTATAATGTTGATATAGGCGATAATGTATATTGTTTGGGATGATGATGATGATAATGTTGATATAGGCGATAATGTATATTGTTTGGGATGATGATGATGATGATGATGATGATATTGATGATTCATATGGGTATTGTGTTGATAAAGGGATAATATGTAAAATGACGACAATAAGATGATAATGATGGTGATATATACGAGTATTATGTCGATGTAGGTGACACTGTACAATGTTTCGGATGACGATGATACATATGTGTATTATAGTGATGTAGATGCTAAAGTATTATGTTTTGACGATGGTGATGATAATGGTTATTATGATGATGATGATGATGATGATGATGATGATGATGATGATACACATAAATAATATATTGATATAGACGACGGTGTATACTGTCGGGATGATGGTGATACACTATGAGTATCTTTTCTGATAAAGATGAACATGTCCAACGTTGTAATGGTGATGAAGCTCATGAGCAATACGTTGATGAAAATAAGTATGTAATATTTTGGGATAAAAGTGAACATAGATACGTTTATGAAGCTGCTTACTTATATTACTGGGTGAAGTATAACGTTGGGATGATGATGTTTCTTATCAGTATTATAATGAAGAGTATGAATTTAAGCGGAATGTTTTGATGATGTTTACCATTATTTTGTTGATGAAGCTTGGTGTGTTTAATTATACAGTACTAACGTTGCTTATAAGTATTGTAATGATGAAGTCTTTGTGCATAATGTAGGGATACTGCTTTTGATTAGTATGTTAAATCAGGTACTCACACAATACTTTCAGATGATAATGATACTATTGTTATTATGTTGATGTAGGTGATTATGTATATCGGTGGAAGGAAGATATAAATTGTTGAGTACTATGTTAACTACAATAATTATGCGTATTGTTGGGATGATAATGATACTATTGGTTATTATGTTGATGTATGTAGGAGATTATGTATATCGATCGAAGGAAGATATAAACTGTTGAGCACTATATTAACTACAATAATTATGCATATTGTTGGGATGATAATGATACTTCTTATAGTGATGATGGGAATCAAGATTACAGTTGATTATCCTTCATTCAAGTTACATAATTAGTTATTTCTCACTCGTGATCAGTAATTATGAGTTAATATAAAATATTTATTGCCTCTTTTTTACCAAAACATGCTTCTTAAAGCGCTTTTTATTTTTTTCTTAAATACACTTCGATTAGGACGTTCTGGACTACCGCGAGAGAGATGGGGGGAACAAATGGAGCAATATAAATGTCATGCAATTTTGTGCTTGAAGATCGCATTTGTGTTGGTGTCGGATTTGTTTTTAATTTATCTTTCAACAATCTCATGACCAGTTTGAAAACGTACTCTGACGCCAACACTCTGTCGATCTGCATTAAATATAAGTTTGCAGCGTTGTTGCAACTATTAATGCTAATGTCACTGTACCAATGTCCATTGTGTCTTTTATCGTTGCTCATTAATATACACTGGAATTCACAATGTCATTCTGCGATTGTACACCCATACAGACACTTAATCAAAGGTAAAACATACACAGAAAATATAGACTTGACTAAATGCATTGCATCTATGATATTTGCGATCACTTTCCTAACTTGGCTATCAGTCATATTGTTGTTATCAGGAGATGTACACCCAAACCCAGGCCCCATTGAACTACTTACATCTGATACAAGCTCTGTCAGTAGTACTCAATCCACCTCATCTCATTGTAATTTCGAAGCTCTAGATTTTTCGAATAATTTGTCGTTAGTACACTACAACGTTCAGAGTATAAAGCACAAATTAGATATCATCTACTCCGAATTATATGGTTTTGATATACTTACTTTTACTGAAACATGGCTCGATGATTCTGTTTCAACTGATGATATGATGCTTCCTTCTTTTAAAAAACCAGAAAGAAAAGATCGCATTGGAGACAACCACGGAGGGGTCATGTTATTCATTAAAGACACAATACACTACAAACGTAGACACGATCTTGAAATCAACCCACTTGAATGTATATGGGTCGATATATTACTCAATAACAAACGTTTACTATTAGTATTATTCTACAGACCTCCTAGCTCTAGCTCTGTTTACACCAATATAATAGAAGATTCTATTAACCTTGCAGTCGATACTGGTATTAAGGATATTATAATCACTGGTGACTTAAACTATAATATGCTAAGTAATACTTCATCTACAAAAATAGATAATTTATGTCAACAGCTAGGTCTATACCAGACTATTACTGAACCAACTCATTATACTGAGAACTCCAAATCTTTGATTGATATTTTACTTTTAAGCAACAAAAACAGTCTGATAACATGTGGGGTGGCAGAACCTTTTTTAAACCAAGATATTAGATTTCACTGTCCAATATTTGGTGTTTTTAAATTTAATAAGTCGAAACAATTTACTTTTAAAAGACAAGTCTGGAAATATGAACGTGGCGATTATGCTTCATTCAATAATGAAATTAACGAAACAAACTGGAATAAAGTTATCACTGACGACATAAATGTGTATGCTAGCAACTTATCTGCAAAATTAAAGGAAATTTCTTACAAATATATTCCAAATAAAACTGTTGTAATTAAACCACATGAGCCGAAATGGATTACCAGTGAAATAAAGCGCAATATTAGGGTTAGAAAAAGATTATACAAAAAAGCCAAGAGATTCGATTCAATTTATAGCTGGAACAGGTTTAAAAAATATAGAAATGACGTTGTCAAGCTCATACGCAAAACTAAAAAGTTATACTACGAAAATTTAGCTTCTAAATTAAATTCACCGTCTATTTTGCCAAAGGACTGGTGGAAAACATTAAAATCATTTATCAATTCAAATGATAAACCAGCTGTCCCACCACTAAACGATAATGGAAACATTGTCTCTGATAACAATACCAAAGCAAACATATTAAATAATTTTTTCCAGGAACAGACAATTCTTAATGATGACAATATTTTACCACCAATCGTATTACCAAGTGATAACAATGATATCATTTCATTTATTAGACTATCGCCTAACGATGTAAGTAGTATCTTAAAAACACTGCCAACAGGCAAAGCCTCAGGTCCCGATGATATCAACAGTTACGTCTTGCGTGAAATAGCTAATGAATTATCGACGCCTTTATGCAACTTATTTAACGTTTGTCTGACCAAAAGTGTTTTCCCAAAAGTCTGGAAAGAAGCATTTGTATGCGCTGTTTATAAAAAAGGAGACCCTTCTTTGGTTAATAACTATAGACCTATATCACTGTTAAGCGTAATTGGCAAAGTATTTGAAAGACTTATTTTTAAACACATGTATAATTTCTTTCGTGATACTAATTTTATTTCGTCATTTCAATCAGGTTTTGTTCCTGGTGATTCAACAATTAACCAGTTAACTTATCTGTACAATATGTTCAGTAAAGCTATTGATGACGGTAAAGAAGTTCGCGTTATATTTTTTGACATAAGCAAAGCTTTTGACAGAGTTTGGCACAAAGGTCTAATAGTCAAGTTAAAAGCAGCAGGAATGTCAAATCAACTTATAAATTTGCTAAATGACTACCTACAAGATAGGCAACAATGTGTTGTTTTGCCTGGTACCAAATCTGATTGGACACTAATCAAGGCCGGAGTGCCTCAGGGGTCCATTTTAGGTCCGCTTCTATTTTTAGTCTATATTAATGACATAGTATCTGATATCGCATCTAACATTCGTCTTTTTGCAGACGATACAAGCCTGTACTTTATAATCGATCATAATAACAATATAGACAATGCTGCACAAATTTTGAATTCCGACATCAACAAAATCACTGAATGGTCAAAACAATGGCTTGTAACTTTTAATCCATCGAAGACTGAATCGCTTCTTATATCTAGGAAACGTAATCAACCCGTCCATCCACCACTATATATGCATAACCAACAAATATCAGAAGTACAATCACACAAACACTTAGGTATACTTTTATCAAACAACTGTACCTGGCACTCTCATATTCAATACATTATGGATAAGGCATGGTCAAGAATAAAAGTCATGAGAAAACTGAAATATCAGCTTGACAGAAGATCCCTGGAGACAATATATACATCTTTTATCCGACCACTGTTAGAATATGGTAACACAATCTGGGATAACTGCACTAATTATGAAAAACACGAGTTAGAAAAAATTCAACACGAAGCAGCACGCATTGCAACTGGAACAACAAAACTTGTATCAATTAATAACTTAAACACAGAAGTTGGGTGGGAAAGTCTAGAAACTCGAAGGACGAAACACAAATTAATTATTTTCTATAAAATGGTAAACCATATGACTCCTCCCTACTTATCTACACTAGTACCATCCCAAATAGGTGAAAATTCCCCGTATAATCTCAGAAATAGTTATGACCTACAAATTCCAAGTTCGAGAACAGCGCTCTACTATAATTCTTTCATGCCATCTGTTGTCCGTGATTGGAACAATCTACCTATTGAAACAAGACAAGCCGTTTCTATAAATGCCTTTAAACACCAGCTAAATAAAAATCTTACCAAAACATCAAAACACTTTTACACAGGCACAAGAAAATGTCAGGTCTTGCATACTCGTCTTCGTACAAATTGTAGCACGCTGAAACAACACTTATTCCAAAAAAATATTGAAAATTCTCCACTATGTACATGTGGAGCAATTGAAAGTACAAATCATTACCTCCTCGTCTGTCCTATTTATCATGTCGAACGCGCTACACTTCTTGCATCAATCTCTCATATATGCACTGTTACCCTCAACACACTTCTCTTTGGAGAACCTCATCTCCCCCACAATACAAACGTCGAAATTTTTAAAGCTGTCCACAAATATATACTCTCGAGTAAGCGTTTTAATAACGAAAATTAAAAACTTATCTAACAACGCTGTAAAGCTGTTGACTTGTAAATAACAATAATAATAATAATAATAACAATAATAATTATAATAACAATTATTATAATTATAATAATAATAATTTATATGTTGCTGTCTGTTTCCCTTGGCTCGCTCGCCTTAGTCCTGAACTCGTCCACCTTTTTTTCTGTTTATTTTGTTTTTAATTCTAATTTATATGATTAATTATAAAATTTTGTTTTCTTTCAAAACTTAACAAGACATACAACTATCGATGTAAAAATCATATATCTTTTATAGAACTCTATTTTGTTAATATATCAAAACTAATCTAATGAATCTTCGCCACCTTACACAAATGTTTGTATAAGTTACTGAGGAGAAAACTATATAAGAAATATTTTCTTTCGTTTCAATCCTTTTACTAAATATGTTGTGGAATATGCTGTACATAATTTATGAATAAATATGTTTAAACCAAAAGAATATAACGTCGTGTAATGTGTTCTTATCAAAAGTAATATTTTATTTAACCTGTTCGTTCACAATATCGTTCATGCATTCATTTATTAATCGTTCATTTCATTGTCTGTTCATTTTTTCGTCCATTCATTATTGAACTTGTTCATCTATTTCTTTATCCATTTGACTTTTATTCAAATTATACATTTGCTTATTCATTCTGAATTGTAATTGTTTATATGCTCGTTTGCTAGTTCACTGCTTGTTCGTTATCTTTTTTTGATAATTTATTCAGTGGATGGGTTGATTGATAACAACCATTGATTAAATGGTTTAGCAGTTTAACGTCTAAAAGAAGTCAACATTTGGAAACAATTCATAATGCTAGTAATATAGCACACTTTGAATCTATTTCATATATAATATTTATATATATATATTTCGCCATATTTAAACACTTTAGTTCAATTAATACTAGTTTACCAATAAACTGAGATCCTGATATGTTTATATAGTTCTGAGTGCACTTCGTTTTAGGTTCATTTATGTTTTATACTAGTATTTTGGGTTACTCGTCTGTAGACAAAATCAAAACGATTTTCCTATTTAATACTATTGGTATTAAGGTGTGTAATTAACTCACAGAGCATGCGCGTCCATGCCACCATGATACTTCCAAGGCCTTCCAAAATAAAATAAAAAATTCCACAATGTCCGTTTTCTGTTAAAAGTGTTAGACATGAACAAACCAGTATTATTTTGCATTATAATGAACGAAAAATGAACATTTCTTTGCGAGTCTATTTCACAGGTAATGGTTTTTATTGAAAGCCAGGAGAAAACATTGAGAAAATATTAAAGATACCTTGGTTCATTTTATATTTTTCTAGTAAAATTTATCTATATTTGAGAATCAGAAAACACAAAAGAATAAACTACTTCTTAAATTTTATAAAACAGGAGTTTTCAGTTTTTTGATTTGTTGAATATTAGTGTAATATATTTCTCATTTGCATATATTTCATAAAAAATTAAGCAGATTCAAATACAAACTAAAATATTATGTCAATTATATATATAAATATACAGAAAGAATAAGTAACAAACTTATATGTGAATTCAAGAGAAACAGATATGTAGTGCAAGGATCTTTTTGTTGTTGATTTTTAAAAATCAAATATTAAAAAGTAATAAAATGAAACAAAAAATATTTGTAGAAAACGTAATTGTTCTTATTTTTGTGGCTATTTTGTCCCTTTCATGTATTTGGACTTAATTAATCAACCACCTTTTTACTTGTATTCACCTTAAAACATTGTCATACAACAAACAACAACACAATAGATATGAATTTTAACAGTTTGCAGATTATATATCATAACATGAATTTCAATATATGGCGCCATTTTGGCGGACCTCTGGAGTTTGTGACAAAACGTTACAACAACGTTTGAGATAACAGCCGTTATTAAAAAAATTGTTTCGAACTCACCATACATTTTACCTCTAGAAATAAGTTTGAAACACTTTGGATATTAACAGTAAATAAACAATCCCCTAGCTCTGAGCTTCTGTGCCAATAATTGCTAAACATATTGAATAACGAGGGTCGGTCAATAATCCTACACATGAAGTCATTCTATACTAAAATAAAATTTAACAAGACTGTGATTGCAAAACTGTAGACAAATGAGTTATTCGGGGATTCGAGAACATTCCTGAAAGTGATATACTCAAACGCACCAACAATCATACCTAGCTTACCACGACGACGCCTCAACTGAACACACGTAATTATCAAATGCATAAGGGTGGTATTCTATGAACGTATGACGAACAAGGGACATTATTTACATTGTACTGCTGATATAAACAGAAAACTACCATTTAACAACTTCTCAAATGTTCCGGGACGGTTGCAGGTTATTTTTGCCAGTTTTCTAGTAAATCCAGTGGATCAGAAAGTCATTTCACCCTATTTCTGTTGGTGGGGGCTCGTGTGTGTGTCTCGTTGTTTAAAAAACAGTCATATTTATCATTCATTCTAAAAAGAATTGTACGAAAACTCGTATGCTCGGGCAAGGGTCCACCAGATTTTAAGGTCGTCCAACACACTCAAGCATTATTTTTCGAAAACGTTTATGTTATAGAGATTTTTTAAAAAATCAGTTGCGGCGAAGGTGGTGCGACCCTGACCGCCTGTCAACCCTCTAGATTCGTCAGTGAAATTTTTTTGCTATTATTTATAAACTAAATGTAATCTGTAATGATATAATTCATTAACTAAAAGTAGTAATACTTAGTAACATTTTGACGTTCATGCTTTTTATTTGTCCAACAGCCATGTGTTTTGTGTATGTCAATGACTTCCAATAAGAAGACCTACATGTAATATTTCCTTTAACTAAATGTAATCTCCACGCTTGCGTGGGTCCTCTCCTACTATCCTTTATATCAATGTTATTAGCATGTTAAAATGTGTATCAGAAATTGAAATCTGATCGTTTTATTTACTTCAAAATGAATGCACTCGAAGTAAATGAGAACATGACACAGGATAAATTAGATACCTGCGCGATTGTTTAGTTAAGAATTTATAAGGTTTAACTAACATTATAAGAACGTTCTAACGTCAGAGTCATATAACACAGGTGTGATTATGCCGACAAAAGGTGAACATCTGATTCCCTTTTAGAGACATTTTGATGGATAGTATAACCTGTAACCATCAAAATCTGATAATCGTACAAACACTATGTAACAATAAACGAAAGGGCCATTATGGTCGTCATAATTCGTTAAGAATTCTATAGCACGAATTCGCATCAATTATTGACATAATGAATTTGATAAAATATTGACCAGATGTTAAGCTCATTTATTAATTCACAAAATATGTAACCAACTCTGTCCAAAACGTAAGTAATAAAGGTGGGGTCGTTATCAACAGATAGGGTCATTAAACACCCGTCTTCACAGGTAATGTTCTCACTTAAATCTGCGGTAAGAGAAGGATGGCATTGAGACAAATGTTGTATTTCAATCAACATAAAGACTGCTGCCGGACTGAGATTCGAACTCACGGCACCTGTGTCTTTATAAACATAAGAGACAATAACAACTGTTTGGTTCGTTATAGGCATTACACCACTGGCAACTTCCTCTTTCTGTTTTACCATATTCGTCTCGGGTGAACATGAAAATTATTATCAACGATTAGAACTAGGATCATGGAAGATGCAACAGTCAATAATAAATGTATTCAATTGAGTATTCACCCTTCCATCCCTAGCATTGTATCCAGTAGTCCCTGTACTTTATAATAACCGATTTGCACTCTTCCAATAAATTATTTTTACTAACACTCACATAAGAATCACGCTACAAAGCGCACCTTTCTTTTAAAGTGTCTGCATCTCAATAATCGTCACTTATCAGCTAGTGATACATGTAGCTGTTAATAAGGTATTTCTTTTGCATGTTCATAATTAGTTTTAACCATACAGTATCATATACATGTATTATATTAAATCCGTCTCGGTAAATTCTAAAATTCCATCGCACATTATATCATTAAAACAAGGTTCTTATTTTATGAAAAATAAACCAAATTTATATTCTTGCCAGTGTTTCCCTCCATACAGTAACCTCATATTTTGTTTTCTCCGCCGAGTTGCAACGATTTGACTGATGAATTATTGTGATAGCTGTATGTCCGTATTTCGTTAATTACGTATTGTTACACGTTAGTACCGTTGTTTTTATCTTATTGTGGCCTATTGGAGAACGTTTTCATTTAGCAACATTTTCATAGAATCCACATGACATGTTTTAAACACATGATATATAGTGTCCTTACATGCTTTATTTACAAATCATAAACATTGGGTCATATTTGATATATACAGAACACAACCTCCATACTTCTTATAATCTAGCCCTAACTCTTTGATCTTTCCAAACAGTTTTTTTAATCTTGTCATTGTCTTGTCTTGTCATTAAATTAAAACGAAAAGTATCATTTTAAATTGCTTTCATGTTTTACATGTATCAATTCTTTCTTTTTTATTATTTATTTATATATTATCTCAATATGATCAATAATTTGGCAGACCAGACCTTACCTAGAATATTACGTTTCATTTAATGATATTCATGTTTACTTTTAAAAATGCAAGATATTTGATTTATTTTATGCATGAAATAATCATTTTATCTAGAAATGGGCTGCGTTCGTTCGTGTGTGCGTCCCATGCTGTCCTCACCGCATATCCTTCAGTTGTGATTGGAATTTTAAATAACTTGGCAAAAATGTTCACTAGGACAAGACGAAGTGTCATGCTAATGACTTTGGTCTGTTCTTCAAATGTCAAGGTCATAGTTCAAAGGTTTGGAAATCCAATGTATACACTGTGTTTCCTCTTGTCCGGACCGTATCTTCTTTAGATTTGTTTGGAATTTTAAATAACTTGGCACAAATGTTCCCTTTGACAAGACGATGTGTCATGCGAATGACTGGGGTCTGTTCGTCAAAGGTCAAGGTCATAGCTCAAGGTTAAGTGTTTGGAAATCCAATGTGTACACTGTGTTTCCTCTTGTCTGGACCGTATCTTCTTCAGTTGTGTTGGGAATTTAAAATAATTTGGCACAAATGTTCACTAGGACAAGACAATGTGTCATGCAAATGACTTTTGTCTGTTCGTCAAAGGTCAAGGTCATAGCTCAAGGTCAAGTATTTGAAAATCCAATGTGTACACTGTGTTTCGTCCTGTCCGGACCGTATCTTCTTTAGTTGTGATTGGAATTTTAAATAACTTGGCACAAATATTCACTATGACAAGATGATGTGTCATGCGACTGACTTGGGTCTGTTCGTCAAAGATCAAGGTCACAGATCCTTCCGTCTGCTGCTCTCCAGACCTTATCTTCTTTAGTTGTTATTTGATTTTTAAATAACTTAGCACAAAAATTTACTATGACAAGACGATGTGTCGTGGGAATGAGTCTGTTCGTCAAAGATAGTTTTTCTTTTGTTTTGGAGTTATAACTTACATATTTATGGTTCGATTTAGAACATCACACCAGTGTTCATAGGGACAAGACAATGTGTCAAATTACAGTAGGCTACGTATTTCAGTTTGCGGCATTAACATGTGATTTCTGTGCTCGGTGACTTTTTCATTTTGCATAATTTAAATCCACTTCTCTGGAAATGCCTCTAAGGGGGATATGACAACGTTAGTTGTAACCTCTTGTACAGTTTAAAATGAATAGACCTTTACAGTGATCAACGTGTATTGTTTTCATTCATATCTTGGTATGGTCAGCCTTATATGTGAATTGTTAAAGTGTTGTAATTCAAAGGCCCGATTAACTCTGTCTGACTATCAATTCAGGGGTCGTGATCATTAATACCCGCCCGGCAACAATCTCCGTGATGATTGATATACGACAATATGTCTCATCACATTTGTCTCTCACTGCTGATTCAAGTGGGAAAATTATCAGTTACTTGGTAAATGTTGTGCTTGAGTATTGGCTAACCTTTCAGGATCTCAGGAAACAGTGGTTAGGTTAATTGATCATCTGTTAGCCCTCAATAGCATAAAAATGATGCTAAGTATTCAAGTAATCAATATTTAATAAAAGAGGAATATACGTGCTTCAAAATTTATCATTTAATAAACTGGCTAGGAGCCCATGTAAAATACAAAAAAAAAACTTACAAGAATAACAATAAGTTAATAAATTCAGTTATGCGGTTTATTTGGTTAATACAACCACTGTAACCACTGTTCTATCAATGTCCGACACAAATCCAAATTTAACCGAGATATTTAAATTTAATTTCAGGGGTATCGCATTATCATATACACATCAACTTTTGTAAGTTTTAAATTTTAGATAATTTTAAACACGCAATAAGATACGCAAATTGTCTAGCATATAGAATACGGTTATAAAAAGTCTTAACATGTCATTAGACAAACATGTTATTTTCCTCCGTAAAATATATCCTACACATTAACTATTTAATAAGATTCGGTTACGGTTGTGATGCTCAGATGGTAAATAATGTGCACTCTAGTTTATAAACTTAATATTGTATAGATTATGAAAACAATGTGGACCAATATCAGCCTTTAAGTATAACACAGTTTGACCTTGGCATGTTGTTTGACTCTCAGACAGCTGATTGTTACATGTATCACTTCCCCCTTTAATGGCATAATCCAAATTAATGAGGAATGTCTTCTATAAGAATTTTGCAAGTTAATGTCCATAAGATCTAAGTCGTGTTCTAAATTTATTATTTCAGTAGACTTAAAAAACTGTTTATTGAATGATATCATATTACAAAGTGTAAAACAATACGATACATGGAAATCTGCCGTGGTACATTGTAGGTGTATTACAATATGATCAATGTAAATCAGGCGTTGTATATTGTAGGTGTATAACAATACGATACATGTTAATCTGTCGTGGTATATTGTAGGTGTATTACAATATGAGACATGTAAATCAGGCGTGCTATATTGTAGATGTATAACAATACGATACATGGAAATCTGGCGTGGTATATTGTAGGTGTATAACAATACGATACATGGAAATCTGGCGTGGTATATTGTAGGTGTATAACAATACGATACATGTAAATCAGGCGTGGTATATTGTAGGTGTATAAAAATACGATACATGTAAATCTGGCGTGGTATATTGTAGGTGTATAACAATACGATACATGTAAATCTGGCGTGGTATATTGTAGGTGGATAACGATACGATACATGTAAATCAGGCGTGGTATATTGTAGGTGTATAACAATACGATACATGTTAATCAGGCGTGGTATACTGTAGGTGTATAACGATACGATACATGTAAATCAGGCGTGGTATATTGTAGGTGTATAACAATACGATACATGTAAACCAGGCGTGGATCATTGTAGGTGTATAACAATATGATACATATAAATCTGGCGTGGTAAATTGTAGGTGTATAACAATACGATACATGTCAATCTGCCGTGCTATATAGTAGTTGTAAAACAAAACGATACATGTCAATCTGGCGTGGTATATTGTAGGTGTATAACAATACGATACATGTAAATCTGGCGTGCTATATTGTAGGTTTATAACGATACGATATATGTAAATCTGGCGTGGTATATTGTAGGTGTATAACAATACATTATATGTAAACCAGGCGTGGTATATTGTAAGTGTATAACAAAACGACAATTGTAAATCTAGCGTGGTATATTGTTGGTGTATGATACGATACATGTAAATATAGGGTGGTATTTTGTAGGAGTATAGCAATACGATACATGTAAATCAGGCGTGGTGTGTTGTAAGTGTATAACAATACGATACATGTCAATTAGGCGGGGTGCATTGTAAGTGTATATCGATACGATACATGTAAATCTGGCGTGGTTTTATTGTAGGTGTATAACAATATGATACATGTAAATTTGGCGGGGTATATCGTAGGTACCAATATGATACATGTTAATCTGGCGTGCTATATTGTAGTTGTAAAACAATAGGATACATGTCAATCGGAATGGTATATTGTAGGTGTATAACAATACGATATATGTAAATCAGGCGTGGTATATTGTAGGTGTATAACAATACGACACATGTAAATCTGGCGTGGTATATTGTTGGTGTATAACGATACGATACAAGTAAATATGGTGTATGTAGGTGTATAACAATACGATACATGTAAATCAGGCGTGGTGTATTGTAGGTGGATAACGATACGATACATGTAAATCAGGCGTAGTGTATTGTAGGTGTATAACGATACGAAACATGGAAATCAGGCTAGGTATATTGTAGGTGTATAACAACACGATACATTTAAACCAGACCTGGTATATTGTAGGTATTTAGCACTACGATACATGTAAATTTGGCGTTGTGTATTGTAGGTGTATTACAATATTATACATGTAAATAAGGCGTGGTATATTGTAGGTGCATAACAATACGATACATGTTAACCAGGCGTGATATTTTGTAGGTGTATAACTATATGATACATATAAATATATAAATTTGGCTGGTATATTGTAGGTGTATTACAATATGATACATGTAAACCAGGCGTAGAATATTGTAGTTGTAAAACAATACGATACATGGCAATCTGGCGTTGTATATTGTAGGTGTATAACAAAATGATACATGTAAATCAGTTGTGGTATATTGTAGGTGTATAACAACACGATACATGTTAACCAGGCATGGTATATTGTAGGTGTATAACGATACGATACATGTAAATATGGTGTGGTATATTGTAGGTGTATAACAAGACGATACATTGTAAACCAGGCGTGGTATATTGTAGGTGTATAACAACACGATACATGTAAACCGGGCGTTGTTTGTTGTAGGTGTATAACGATAAGATACATGTAAATATGGTGTGGTATATTGTAGGTGTATAACAAGACGATACATTGTAAACCAGGCGTGGTATATTGTAGGTGTATAACAATACGATACATGTACATCTGACGTGGTATATTGTAGGTGTATAACAACACGATACATGTAAACCAGGCATGGTATATTGTAGGTGTATAACGATACGATACATGTAAATATGGTGTGGTATATTGTAGGTGTATAACAAGACGATACATTGTAAACCAGGCGTGGTATATTTTATGTGTTACAATATGATACATGTAAATCTGGCGTGGCATATTGTAGGTGTATAACTATACGATACATGTAAATCTGGCGTGGTATATTGTAGGTGTATAACAAGACGATACATTGTAAACCAGGCGTGGTATATTGTAGGTGTATAACAATACGATACATGTAAATCTGACGTGGTATATTGTAGGTGTATAACAACACGATACATATAAATCTGGCGTGGTATATTGTAGGTGTATAACAACACGATATATGTAAACCAGGCGTGGTATGTTGTAGGTGTATAACAACACGATACATGTAAATCTGGCGTTGCATATTGTAGGTGTATCACTATATGATACATGTAAATCGGCCTCGGTATATTGTAGATGTATAACAATACGATACATGTAAATAAAGCGTGGTATAATATTGGTGTATAACAATAAGATACATGTATATATTGTGTGGTATATTGTAGGTGTATAACAATAAGATACATGTAAATCTGGCGTGGTATATTTTACACTTATAATATACCACGCCAGGTTTACATGTATCGTATTATTATACACCTACAATATACCACGCCGGATTTACAAAATAAAATCTGCTGAATATTCTGATATAAAAACAGTCAAAATACGATTATTAGTAGACAATTAAAGACAATACGTATATAAAAATATACTTACTGGCCACGAAATTAAATGTTATTGCACTGCTTCGTCATTAACGGATTAATAGTGCTGGCATATTTATTAAAAGTTGTTTAAAAATGGCGCGTTCAAAACATGTAGTTGTGACGTCTCATTGTGTGTGAAACATTCAACATGTTGCACATTCGTCCCCGTTTTCCCCCACTTTTACTTCTACTACTTGCTACTGCCACAACCCTGTTCTCCCCTAATTATAACTTTTACTTCTACAACTTGCTACTGCCACATCCCCGTTCTCCCCTAATTATAACTTTTACTTCTACAACTTGCTACTGCCACACCCCCGTTCTCCCCTAATTATAACTTTTACTTCTACTACTTGCTACTGCCACATCCCCATTCTCCCATTATTATAACTTTTACTTCTACTACTTGCTACTGCCGAATCCCCATTCTCCCGTAATTATAACTTTTACTTCATCTACTTGCTACTGCCACAACTCCGTTCTCCCCTAATTATAACTTTTACTATTTGATACTGCCATATCCCCGTTCTCCCCTAATTATAACTTTCACTTCTACTACTTGCTACTGCCGCATCCACGCTCTCCCCTAATTATAACTTTTACTTCTACTACTTGCTACTGCCACAACCCCGTTCTCCCCTATTTATAACGTTTGCTTCATCTACTTGCTACTGCCAAAACCCCGTTCTCCCCTAATTATAACTTTTACATCTACTACTTGCTACTGCCACAACCCCGTCCTCCCCTAATTATAACTTTTACTTCTACTACTTGCTACTGCCACAACCCCGTTCTCCCCTAATTATAACTTTTACTTGTACTACTTGCTACTGCCAAAACCCCGTTCTCCCCTAATTATAACTTTTACTTCTACAACTTGCTACTGCCACAACCCCGTTATCCCCTAATTATAACTTTTACTTGTACTACTTGCTACTGCCACATCCCCGTTCTCCCCTAATTATAACGTTTACTTCTGCTACTTGCTTCTGCCACATCCCCGTTCTCCCATTATTATAACTTTTACTTCATCTACTTTCTACTGCCGCATCCCCGTTCTCCCCTAATTATAACTTTTACTTTATCTACTTGCTACTGCCACAACTCCGTTCTCCCCTAATTACAACTTTTACTATTTGCTACTGCCATATCCCCGTTCTCCCCTAATTATAACTTTCACTTCTACTACTTGCTACTGCCGCATCCACGCTCTCCCATAATTACAAATTTTACTTATTCTACTTGCTACTGCCACAATCCCGTTCTCCCCTAATTATAACTTTTGCTTTTACTACTTGCTACTGCCACAACCCCGTTCTTCCCTAATTATAACTTTTACTTCTACTACTTGCTACTGCCACAACCCCGTTCTCCTCTAATTATAACTTTTACTTCTACTACTTGCTACTGCAAAAACCCCGTTCTCCCCTAATTATAACTTTTACTTCATCTACTTGCTACTGCCACAACCCCGTTCTCCCCTAATTATAACTTTTACTTGTACTACTAGCTACTGCCACATCCCCGTTCTCCCTTAATTATAACTTTTACTTCTACTACTTGCTACTGCCACATCCCCGTTCTCCCCTAATTATAACTTTTACTTCATCTACTTGCTACTGCCACATCCCCGTTCTCCCCTAATTATAACTTTTATTTGTACTACTTGCTACTGCCACATCCCCGTTCTCCCCTAATTATAACTTTTACTTCATCTACTTGCTACTGCCACATCCCCGTTCTCCCTTAATTATAACTTTTACATCTACAACTTGCTACTGCCACAAACCCGTTCTCCCCTAATTATAACTTTTAAATCTACTTCTTGCTACTGCCACATCCTCGTTCTCCCCTAATTAGAACTTTTACTTGTACAACTTGATACTGCCACATCCCCGTTCTCCCCTAGTTATAACTGTTACATCTACTACTTGCTACTGCCACATCCCTGTGCTCTCCTAATTATAACTGTTACTTCTACTACTTGCTACTGCCACATCTCCGTTCTCCCCTAGTTATAACTTTTATTTCTCCTACTTGCTACTTCCACTTTTACAAACTGCTACTGTAGAATAAGCTGTTGTTGCTTTCGTCCCCTCAGTCACTCACTGTTTCTGAAACTACCATAACTGCTACTTATATTTATAATTATGTTGTTGCCCCTGATGTTGTTGCTGCTAAAACTATTACAACTGCTGTTGCACTTAATGCTACTGTTATTGTTCTTAATACTAAAATATTGTTTATACCTCAGTAACTACACCTACTTCTTCTTCTTCTTACTTTTCTTCATATCTACTACTACACCATTACTTCTACTTATTATATCACGTATGCTGCAACTGCTTCGCTTTCCCCACCAATGTACTTTTTTTTTTTACAACATGTCACAATATTACTGTTCTACGAGTACTAGTAGATCTATTTCATGTACTTTTATTATATGCTCTTACTTATAGCTGGGACAAGTCAGTGGTCGTGCCACTGTCTTCGTGATGATTCGTCCCTCACCGGTCATTCAAGTGGGAAAGTTTTCAGCTACTTGCGAAAATGGATGTGCTCGAGTACTAGTTAACATTCAGGGATCTCGGGAAATAAGGAATATGTTATTACTGTTAAGTGGTCATTTGGTAGCCCTCCATAGCATTAAAATGACGATAACTAACAAGACTTTTACTATTCAATTCAATATTATTCTTACAAAAAAAAACAACACCCAGTCTGCGTATTTATTTTTTCGTTGTGAAAAAACAATGGCGGATCTGAGATTTACTCTTTAAATAAAACGGCGCACGCCCCCCTCCCCCTCCCCCATTAACTCTTACATTTTGTGTTGCACCCCCTAAGTACATCTCCTCTAAACCGAAATCCTGAATCCACCCCTGGTGTTTGTGATAATAATGCAAAATTACATTCTTTACAAATGTGTGTATTATAAACGTTTTGCTTTACCGATTATGTTTTTTTACAACCGTAAGATTGTGTGTATATAGTTCGATGCGTTGCACAATTTACACCAATCAATTGTATCACGTGATATGTGCGTGGTTACGAAGACGCGCACCACTGTTTGTTATTAACAACGATTATTTAATGCATGAACATTAGAACATGCTATGTCGGAGTGAATAATATCATTATATTGAATAATACTGATTTTAAGTGTTACTTTTATGGCGTTGTGACTTACCCGGTATACGAACGTAAGTGGCATTATTACTACAACTTTGGCGTTCATTTATTCTTCATTCATTCTCCAGGTCTTTATATTTCTTTTGTGCTTATATCGTGTGCTGATACATGTTTATTAAATTTTTTTTCATTATTGCTTCATTTATTTCTTCTTTATTCACTCATTAATAAATTATGGTCGCTCGTTCACTCATTCATTTCGCCATTTTCATTAATTGCACATAAATAGACCATCCATCCATCCATTTATTTATTAATCATTTCGTTCATTCATTTATGTATTCATACATGCATTCGTTCATGTATTCCTTTATTCATTCATGCATTCGTTCATGTAATATTTTTATTCATTCATGCGTTCATCATCCCTTCATTTTTTCCCTCAAAATTATCAATCCATACATCTAAAATCTCCATTTTCAATCCATTTTTATGACATGAAATACATTAGTTCATTTATTAATGTATCTTTATTGCATCATGAATGATTGATTGATTGATAACATCATTCATGTTTTCATTATACCATTCCTCCATTTATTCGTCCGTTTATTCATTCATTCCATATTAATTCTTTCATTAATTTATTTATTCATTCTTAATTCGTTTTATTCGTTAAAAAATTCGTTCGTTCATTCATCCAATCATGATTTAAGCTGTTTTTATTTTTTCTTCAATCTCATAAATACAAATACATGACTATTTATTTATTATTCATTGATTCAATCATTAATTTATTCAAATATATTTAACCATTTATTCATGTATAATTATTATTTTTTATTCATGAATATATTCATTCATGTGTTCGTTCATTCATTCATTCATTTGTCCATACTTCTTCTTTTAAAGATATTAAAACTTACCTATCAATCAAAGTTTTCACTTATATATCGACACGTTTACCATAATTACACAATTTCTTTCATTCATTTATTGGTAGACTGATAACTGCATCCATTCATTCAGTTTTTATTTATTCTTTCTTTCGATCATCATTCTCCGTTCTTGTGTTTGGTTCTTCCTTTTTTCTTTCTTCTTTCAATTATCCAGTCCATATCTATTAATTTATATATTAATTAATTACTCTTTCATCAATGTATTTATATATTCGTTATTCATTAAATTCGTTCATTCTTTCACTCATTCATTCATCCACAAAAACATTATTTCATTTATTAATAAATCAACGATATATATCTTCTAGGAGTACATCAATCAGTGCTCTATTTGTATAATAATTGGTTATTTTTCAACAAACCTTTGTAAAACATACTAAAGACTGTACCTAGTTATTGGTCAAGACTATTACTACATAAAGCATGCATTGATCCATTTCTATAAAGTTTGACAAAGGAAATCATTTTGAATAGATATAATCTTTACCCGTCATTCTATTATAAATATATCAATGTAAATTTGTTCAAGTATAAATCGTAATTATACATAGGTATTGCACAATAAAAGGCTGTTCCTATTCATAAGGACATAACATAATATCAAATGTCATCCGCTGGCAAAGTGTGTGTATATGCGCTTTACAACTGAATTGATAAAGGTTAAAGTATTACAAAACACCAAGTATTTGTCTCCCTTTGTTAGTATAACTGTAAAAAAGAGTGTAGGTCAGAAGTATTCGGCATTTTTAAAACTTAACCAGACATGTGTGTGCTTTTTAGCTCTACTGGCCAAAGGCCAGAAGGGCTTATACGATGGCGAGTTGTTCGTCGTCTGCCATACGTCGTCCGTCTTCTGACGTTCACTAGCAGCACTTTTTCTTAAAGCACTAGGCAAATTAAACGCAATCTTCACATGGATGTTTCTATTGCAAAAAAGACTATACAGAAGATTTTTTCGATCTGAAAGTCAAGATGGCCGCCATAACTAAAATGGTCCAAATTTTAAACAATCTTTTTCTCATGAACCGCCAAACAGATTTTGAAAATATTTATGTAATAATGATAACCTACTATAGTTCAGTTGAATTTGTTCAAATGGTTTCCCTTGGGTTAAAAATGACCCCACCCTGAGTGTCATATTAGGGGACACTTGTCATAATAAACTCTTTTTTTAAAGCAACTGGTTTTGCCTCAGAGAAGCATTGTTTGGTCAAGGTGGTTCAGATTTGTAAAAATAACTAGGTTTTTAATGGGTCAGGTGGGGTCCCAAAAGGGGTAACATTGGGAATTACAAAATTCATTTTCTTAAGAACCGGTTGGTCAGATTTTTCATATTTGGCATGCATACATTATCCCTATGTGTAGGTTTTTTTATGAAGATAAGAATTAAGGGGCACACATTTATAGGGGTCTTGTAAGGGGACTTAAATTCTGTATAGGGTAACTATAGGTAAACAGAAAATACTCTTTTTTTCATCCATTAAGGAAAAATTAGTACAATTTGAGTTCTGAAGCATCGTCTAGTCATAGGAAATAAGATTTGGTTCAATAAGGGGATTGACTTTTAATAAGGGGCCAGGTGGGGTCACAAAATGGTTAAAATTGAACATGGTCATAAATCTTATTTTTAATTCATATTTATTAAGATTATCACAATGAGTATGGGTTTACAGTTTGTACAAATCAAGGGTCTTGTAATTATATGGGCCTGTAAGGGAACTTTGAGTTTTATATTGGAACACTATTGGAAAACGAAAAATTCGCTTTTTTTCATCCATTTGGGCAAAATTACTATTCAGTTTGAGTTCTGAAGCATCGTCTAGTCATAAAATAAAGTATTGTTCAATAAGGGGAATTGGTTTTCTAAAAGGAGCCAGGTGGGGTCACAAAATGGCTAAAATTGAACATGGTCGAAATCTTACTCTCAACAACCAGTCAGTCAAATTTGTTACTATCTGATATAAATTATCACTATGATTAAGAGTTCGAAGTTTGTACAAATCAAGGGGCACTGGGATGTATAGAGGCGCTGTAAGAGGACTTCGAGTTTTACATATGAATACTATTGGAAAATGGACAATTCTCATTTTGTCGTCCATTTATAAAAATGTGTTGTTCAATTTGAGATCTAAAGCATTTTGTTCAATAAAAATGATTGCATTTCCATCAGAGGGGTGGGGTGGTTGGGTGCAATATGGTTAAAATTGGGAACTTTCATAAATCTTGCTCTCAATAACCTTTCAGTCAAACTAGTTTATATTTGATATTAATTATCCTTACATCAGCAAGGATTAAAGAGTCTACATATCAAGAGGCTGGGATAAATTGGGGCCCTGTAATGTGACTTTTACTTTTACATAGGAATATTATAGGGAAAACTGTTTTTTTTTCGTTTTTGCATCCATGCGTACAAAAAAAGCGTACAAAAAAAACTTCAGACAAACTTTCTATGAGAAATTAAATAAAAATCATTTAAAATGACAGCCACGCTTGCTAATTCAACTGGTTTATCTGTGGCGGCAAATAGTGAAGTGTGCATCGTTAATGGGCCTTCCCAATCATGTGATTGATTCTGACATAACATATTAAATAAATATTGTACATCTGGATATTGTAGAGAAAAATAGGGTGAAAATCTAGGCCCAAGAGAAGGTGAGGTGGTCATAAAAGTAGAACAAAACATGTTATATGCAAAAACTTTCGTTGAAGAGGTCACCGGCATATATTATCAAAAGCTGAGAAACCATGATGGCGTCAAAGATTGCCACCGTTTTCTTCAGTAGTGGTATAAAGCACTTATAAAGTTATAAAAATAAATAAACATGGCTAAATAATAAATTAGACAGTTGATCCATTCTAATCAATTCAATGACATTTCATAGCAAACATGGTATTAAATGAGCCTTACATGATGTCAAAATGCAGGTCAAAAGGCCAAACCTGACCGAAAAATACATTTATAATTCACCGACACGCTAGTATTTCATGTTAATATAAATTAAAAACATCTCAATATATGTTCCATATACGTAATGTATTGCTTTAGAAATCCTTGTATAACATTTTAAATGTAAGGTTCAGGAATGAGATAAATCTAAAATGGCACCGACGATGACCACCAAATCTTCCAATTGTTGCATATAATGGTAAAATGTATTTTTTTTTATTTTCTGTGATCAATTTAAATTAAAATAGTTTATTTTCTGTATCATTATATCAGATGCTTAAATTTCAGTCATGTACACAAGCCTTAAGATTAAAACAAGGAGTTGTAGTTAAAACTTGAATGTGTTAGGCGTGCACATATGGAATTTCAAATATTCCCCTCCCATTTGCTATGTTTCACTGTGTGATCACTGAGTCCTTTTTTCAACACTTAGTTACTATCGTGACTATGTTATATGCGTCAATAGTGTAAATAGGTTGTAGCAAACACTTTCGTCATCATTAACATATATCTTACACACACAAGCTTGTGTACATGCTGAGCGCCATGCGAAAAAACTGCTTATACTATTTTTATCTGATAAGGCCGTGAATCGAACCCACGATCTCCCGCATGCGAAGGGGTAAATTATATCTGAATATGTCGTGTTCGAAAATTGTGACAACATAAATGAATTCTGATCCTTATCAGACCACAAAATCAACTATATCAACTTGATAAATGTAGATGAACTCACAATGCTGTGTTCAATATACCCAAAATTATTACCTTGTAATGTACATGTACCCAGTGTTCGTTCATGCACACTTGAGACTGATGACTCGGACCCACACGTGAAAATAAACATGGTCATAGCATGAGTAGATTTCTTTCCACTGAGTGTATGCTCATTATTATCCCGGTTATCTTCTGCAGCCAAAATATGCATTCCTCTATCTGCACTTGAGTTCATGTTCAGTGGAATTAAACCACCAGAGGGTGTGATTTCTTTTTGTTTAATTCATACACGCTCTTCTATTGCAACATTGAACTCTTCTGTCAATATTTCAGCTACACTTGTACATAATTAATGTTTCTGTCAGATATATGTCACAGTGTGTACGTAACCTACTAGGAGAGGAATTTATGTAAGCGGTTCGGTTAGCTCAGACGGTAGAGCATTCACCCTGTAAGCGAAGGATCCCGGGTTCGAGTCCCGGACTGGTTGTATATTTTCTCGTCCTGATACATTTGGCACCCAACGGGGGGGACTGTCACTTATATATAGTCCGAGAAACATTCACATGATTCTCTGGTCTCTATGGAAATTCGGGACGAATTCCAAATTTGTGAGGGGAATAATGTCAGTGTGTATGTAACCAACTTGGAGAGGAATTTATGTAAGCGGTTCGGTTAGCTCAGACGGTAGAGCATTCGCCCTGTAAGCGAAGGGTCCCGGGTTCGAGTCCCGGACTGATTGTATATTTTCTCGTTCTGTTACATTTGGCGCCCAACGGAAGACTGTCACTTATATATAGTCCGAGAAACATTCACATGATTCTCTGGTCTCTATGGAAATTCGGGACGAATTCCAAATTTGTGAGGGGAATAATGTCAGTGTGTATGTAACCAACTTGGAGAGGAATTTATGTAAGCGGTTCGGTTAGCTCAGACGGTAGAGCATTCGCCCTGTAAGCGAAGGGTCCCGGGTTCGAGTCCCGGACTGATTGTATATTTTCTCGTTCTGTTACATTTGGCGCCCAACGGAAGACTGTCACTTATATATAGTCCGAGAAACATTCACATGATTCTCTGTTCTCTATGGAAATTCGGGACGAATTCCAAATTTGTGAGGGAATATGTCACAGTGTGTACGTAACCTACTAGGAGAGGAATTTATGTAAGCGGTTTGGTTAGCTCAGACGGTAAAGCATTCACCCTGTAAGCGAAGGGTCCCGGGTTCGAGTCCCGGACTGGCTGCATATTTTCTCGTCCTGTTACATTTGGCGCCCAACGGGGGATACAGTGTGTACGTTACCTACTAGGAGAGGAAAATGTTCGTCTGAAAAGTAGAATAACTCACAGAAGAATATTTGTCTTTAACTTCAAATCTCTCAAAAACAAACGTTCGTTTGAGAGTTAAAAATGTCAAAAAGGAATGATCGTCTGTTTCATAGTTTCTCTCGAAGGACATAAGTCAAATATCTCACAGAGGAGCGTTCCTCTGAAAAATCAAATAACTCAAAGAGGATTATTGGTCTGACGTGAATATTCGTTTGGAAACTGGAGAATATTCGCCTGTAAAATCAAATAAAATTGCCTTTTCTGTACTAAAACTTTATTTTGGAAGGTCTAAATTACCATATTTGTAAATGCCTATGTAGTGTTTTATACATTTCAGACTGCCACAGATTATCAACACGCCATATTTACCAGACTCATTTGTGTCTTGTTTTAACGATGAAAACAGCAAATTTGTTTTGCATTTGGCGCTGATTCTGTTACTGTGCTACTAATATTGTGCCATTACATGTAACCATGGAAACTTGTCCAAGTTGGAAGGAAAAAGACAACTGCTATCGATCATCCAAACTTCTTGTAGAGGGCGGTGGATATTTAACGATGGAACTCCTTCTTCAGGAAGGTGTATATAAAGGGGGATTTAAAAAAATGGACGATTTCTTAGCTGATACGAACACTCACAGCAAAATTAGTAGTCTCAAACTAAAAAAAATTATTAAAGATTCGCAGTACGACATTTTGTACCCACCTAGCAAATGTGACACTAGTATCGCGGAATGGGACATTACCCTGACCACATGTGTTCTCACGAACTGTGTAACATTAAATAAATCGCAAAATGATGCTGTTCAAGACATTAGAACACTCCGTAATACACTTTATGGACACAATACGCGAATGGCTATGAGTGAATCAGATTTTCAAAAAGTTTGGACAGACATAGCATTCACCCTGAACAATGTTTCATCGCTTTTATCTAATAGCTGTCAACAAACATTAAAAGATATGCTTTTATCAATTGAGGAGGAAATATTATCAGCAGAAAAAGTTATCGACACGTTGAAGGCTTGGCATGATTGGGATAATAAAATAGAAACTATTCTTACTGAAATGAAAACTAAACAGACTGAAATGAACGATACGATTATGGAAGAACTGGCTGAAATAAAAAATGAACAGATTGAAATGAAGCGATCTGTACAATCATTTCAAGACACACAATCAAGACAGCAGAAAGAAAGACTATCGAAGTCACGCACGACGAAAAGGGGTTTTCAAAAAATGTCACGCTTTCAAGGTAATAACGTATACATATGTTTAAACACACTGTGTTATAGTCATAAAAGTTTAATTAACATAAATCAGAATATGCTGAGTGCATGATGTATGTTATTTATTGGTTAACATACACATTCGCACGCATATATGTAAATGATGAAGTTGCTTAATCCGCGTGTGATTTACTGGTCTGACGTATCAAGGTAATACACCTTTTATGCTCTATATTTATTTTTTCATACCACTCTAAGTCAAATATACATAATTAAATACCTGAATTTTTAAAATTTATTTGATATTTAAATACAATACTACATAACAGGAACAACATCATGAAATTATAAGATACAAATAATACAAATAATACAAAGTTATATATAACATACAATTACATGTATCATGTTTTATCGACGATAAAACCGTTAATATGAAAGCTCTGTCTGCGTATGGGGACATCATTGATATAATGGTTAATCGGCTTAGATGCCGAGGTACTTTCTTGCTCCTGGAGCGATTCCATTGGTTGAGGAAGTAGGTCAACATCTACTGACGATTACGCCGTTCTATGTAAAATGGAACGTTTTATTTTTAAATATCTGAGCGATTTTATTGGTTGAGAAAGTAGAACAACATCTAGGTCTTTATTGCTTGACAGTCTAACAGAGATTAATTACACCTCAGTACGTCAACACAAGATTTCTGCTGGTCTTGACCATTGGCCTTAGCATATTTGCTTATCATGAAAGAGGAAGTGGACATATACTGCGTTTCTGTACTTACTGCAGTAATGAATAGAACATAGTCCAAAGACACGTTACAGAGATTAGACACTTTATTAATATTAATACATACTCTGTATGTATGATTATATTCACAAGGTAGAAACGGAACGTCGTATCACTGTAAAAATCCTGAAAAAATGTTACATTTTTGTTAACGTATATAATACAATTTATAACTTCGTAACTGTATTTTATTCGTAAATAAAACTACGCTCAATTTTTCTTTATTACGATAGGTACCATGCTTGACCATCGACGGCATGCTTCTGAGATGTATAAAGAGACAGTAGGTAGAACTACGTTGAATAGAAAAATTGGTAAGTAGGCGATTCAATCATACGTACATAGACACATACACGCACAATTTTGTTTGGTGATTAACACATTTTCAATTGGCCATCATATTTTTCATTTTTCATTGTGTGAAGGACTAGGGACTGAATGACAGCAAATTCCTTCTAAATCATTAAACAGGCGAACGCCCTGGATGCATGTCCTTATCCATCCTTTCATACCTTTAATTAATATTATCTCGTTGCTCTTTTTGTCTACAAATCTGGCCCGTAGTTACTCTGAGGCACAGGGAGTTCTGTTTTTGGGCTAGGTATAAAAAAATTGAGGCACTATATTTAATATCCTTGTTACATTTTAAAACTAAATAAATTATGATACTCAGATGAAGTATTGGTCAGGCAGTATACGATGTCTCAATTTATTTTGCTAGGGATGGAAAACTTTGATTTTATTATTGCTGCTGTTTTGACCTAGCATATTCTAGACTACACTAGACCATTGTCTGTAAACTAGCCTACAATCAAAAGACTGTGATTGACTACAAGCTCACACTGAAGCTAGAAATAAATCAGTACTTTAGAAAAGATTCGTTCTGAAAGCACGTGGGGTTTATTATACCAACGTTCCGACAGTATTGCATCCTCACTGGACATTATCCCATGTAAACCACGAACTACGGGAAGACAAAAACACCGTGCGCATGCTGGCAATTCTGAGGTTGTTACTGACTACTTCCGAATAAATTAATGTTACCTGTTTCTAGATCATATTTTACCACTCATTTGATTTAATCAAAGGTTTTCCGAATTACGTGATGTTCTGAACGGATGTTTGTTACTACCAGGTAACAAAAGTAGGCCAACACCAGAAATTGGATTTTTTTTCTCTTAAGAAATGTTTATTACAAGTAACTTCGACAAGAACTGGATCGTTAGAAAAATGCAGTACCTTTTGATGATATACCAACAAGTATTATAGACGTGTTAGATAAGTGCAATTATGAATTGTATTACATACATACATACATACATACATACATACATACATACACATAATATGCACATACGCATATATATATCCACTAAGACTTTAGACTATAAACTTGATCTTATGATGGTCATAAGTGCATATCTGTATTGTCATAAATGAATAACTTGAATTTCAAGGGTCCTTTAATAGGATATAACAATGTAAGATTTTAAGTATGGTCCACCTTTTTTCATCGCAGTCCCCTCTTCATTCTGGAGAGAATGTTGCTCTTTATTTTTCGCGATCGTGCTTGAAGCCAAATTATAATGTGTCGGAGGTATTCATCGACTTTTATCATATTATTTTTAAAAATAAATAAAACAAATGGAAGACAAGTAAAACTCAGGGGTGGTAAAATTAAACTATAATTATTGCTTATCAGTTAAAAAGAAATTAGCAAAATAATTCACCAACACTGTCTTTTATCATTATCAACAGTTATGTTTTTCTGAAAACAACAAAGTGAATGACTAGCCCATATTGCCTTAATATTAATTAATTCTGCATGACATATAGGCCTATGCACCTCAGAGGGCAATATATCGGTACCAATTCATATAAATGGATCTATAGTTGAAATAATCTTGTACCAGCATGCACAGTTTATCTCAGTTAGATACCCTTTCATGAAAATGAAGAAAATAAATCCCCTAGGGCGTGCCAATTTTGCCCCAAGAGTCATGGTTTTGAACAAATTTGAGAGAGGACCACAAACTGAGCCTATTTGTCAAACATCTAAGATCAACGCCTTGTACTACAAACCTTAACCTGCTAAAACAAAATTTCTAAGTCTAAAAGGGAAATAATTTTGCAAAAATGCAATCAAGAGTTATGATTTTTGTCTCAATGTGTTTCCTAGAGGATGTTGAATACACAAGTGAGGTTTCATTCCTGTCCAATGATAGGATGATGAAATAGGTACCAAATCAAAAACTTTAACCTCTGAAAATCTCTAACAAAATTTTCAAAGTCCAAAATGGCCATAACTGTGTATAAAATGCAACCTAGAGAAATGGTTATTATCTCTGTTCGTTCTGTCGTATATCAATCATCACAGACACTGTTGCCGGGCGGGGGATTCGAACTCACGACCCTTGGATTGATAGTCAGACGCTTAACCGACTGGATAATCGGGCCCTGCCCGGTGGCATAGATATCCTATCTTATAAAAAAGTCAAACCTGAAAAAATTAAGTCCAAAAAAGGGCCATAACTCTTCCAAAAATGCAACCTAGAGTCATGGTTATTATGTATGTTCGTTCCATTAATGATACTGAACACACATGTGAAGTTTCATTCATATCGTATGGGTGGTGGCATAGATTGATTGCTAATTTAGAGTCATTTTTATGCCATCGAGGGCTAACAGACGATCAGTCAACCTAACCACCGTTTCCTGGAATTAACCAGTACTCAAGCACACCCCGTCTCCGCAAGTAACTGATAACTTTCCCACTTAAATCAGTGGTGAGAGACGAATGATAATGAAACACAATGCGTATATCAATCATCACTGAGATTGTTGCCTGGAGAGGGATTCGAACTCACGAACCCTGGATTGATAGTCAGACGCGTAACCGACTGAGTTAAACGGGCCCTGCCCTTCGGCATAGATACCTTACATTAAAAAAAAACTCAAACCTGAAAAAAATTAAGTCCAAAGAAGGGCCATAACTCTTCCAGAAAAGCAGCCTAGAGTTATGGTTATTATGTCTGTGAGTTTCATAGATGATGCTGAACACACGTGAAGTTTTATTCATATCAAATGAGTGGTTGCATAAATATCTTACCTGATAAAAAAACTTTAACCTGAAAAACCAACGCCGAGGCCGAGGCAAGTACAATTATGATGATGACCTATTCATAACATACTGCTACTATATAAGATACGCTTAGCAACGTTAGCATTAGGGATTACGCCCTGTGTGAATCCGGGGTGTCTCATTGTGAATAGAACATGATCCACTGCCTGAACCCTTGACTCATAGTAAAGAACAGGTACACAAATATATTAAGCTATTATTTAGCTTCTTCTGAACCCCTTCCGCTTGTTGCTTAATATGTTTATTGAATGTACATGTATGACTACCATGTATATTGTGAATAAAACATTGTTTAAAGGGTACCGCATGCCAGAATATAAATGGCTATTTATCGTTAAATAGACATGTTAATTACACAAAAATCCACAAATTTTAATTGAACGAAATTTATCAAAAGAGAAAAATGATATTAAATATCATGATTTCAAGCGTTTTCTAAATATTATGGGCGAAGCCATTTTATAGTTCTTTTATGTTTGAGGTATTCGGTGACGTCATTGCAGCACTTCTGTTCTAGTTCTCGCGCAAAATTTATTGTGTCGTTAGTGACCTCTCTCTACTGAAACTCTTATGTATATACACTAAATTACGTAAACAGTTTCTAGATAGATATACAACGGATTAGCGAACATCGAAGGAAGACAATTAAACACGAAAACGATTCTGAATTGAAGGACTTAACCCATAAACATTGTTTTCTTCAGCGTAATAAGTGATGTGTATCCTCGATTTACAGTCAAAACGGCCAAGACCAAAACAATCATTGACCATGTTGACATTTAATCTTGCTAATAATTGAACCTTTGTGTTTGCTTACTCGCGCATGAGTGATACCTCCATGATGACGGCCACTCGAACTGGTGACGCCAAGCGCAAAACGCCTATACTCTGGGGTAGGACCTTAGATTGCAGAATGAAGCGTACAAATGCCTTGGCATACCACTAGCCAGGCATACAATTTCTGATGATTTCAGGACGAAGATTACCATATATGACATATATATGGACTTAGTGTATATTATCTTGTGGGAAGCTCTTTAAAAACGTGCTTATAACACTTAATAGCTCAAATGATTTCTGAAATTTAGCTTGTAATTTTATATACTCTTCAAAAATACTGCGAAATGAATGTAGCTAACTTTCACAATGTTATAATTGATTAAACAGGTGCGATAATCCAAAAAACAATAAAAAGAAGAGGTTAGTGCCAAAACATAAGGTGTGAAAACGACATGGTATCTAAAATTTATTATTAAAATACAAATAAAAGCCATTTAATTGTGACATGCTCGAATAGCTCAGTCAATTACGTATCTGACTATCAACCCCGCTGTCGCGAGTTCGAATCCCCACCCGGCAACAGTGATGATTGACATACAAATATGTGTCTTATCATCGTTTGTCCCTCACAGTTGATTCAAGTGGGAAAGTTATCAGTTACTTGCGGATATGGGGTTTGCTAGAGTACTGGTTAATTTTTTCGGGGTACCAGGGAACAGTGGTTAAGTTAACTGAGCATCTGTAACAGGGCTGGAATATTTCACTAGTCCGCTCGCCATGATGAGTGAACATTTGGTCGGCACAAGTAAGATTTAAGAAACTGACCTCAATTAAGCATTCAATTAAAAATTATGGAAAGTGAGGACGAGTAGCTTTTATGAGAAATTTCAAGACCTGTGTAAGCCCTCGATAGTAAAAAAAATTACGCTAAATATTCAGTCAACCATTAATTGTTCATAAACTCAGTTTATTGTTTTTGACAAACAAACACTGACCTTTTATAACTTTTTAAATTTTTTCGTTTGTTATTCTATAATGACCCCTTTATTTAATTTTCGACCTTTGGAAAACTGTGACGTAATCACTTACTCATCAGCGTTACATCAAAAGTGTTATGTCGGCGTACTTCTAAGATAGTAGGCAAACACCCTGACTAGTAATTCTGCAAAGTGTTACAATAAGAGAAAAGAAGAAAGGGGATTTAAACCTATTTTTTTATTTAGTGCATGGTTGTAATTTATCAATTAAAATTTTGTGCATGGTGGTATTTGATTAATTAAAATTTTACCCAAATACACAAACATAGAATAATAATCTACGCAGTAAGCATGTTGTACAACGCACTTATGCATAATGTAACAATGCGAAAAACACAGTTTGCATTGTCAATTATGACGACAGGTGCCGCTAGAGGCATATGAAAGAATAACGACTGGTCCCTAGTGGAATCGGCGTTGCTTTGTTTTCATCGTTGGTGATATGGAACATATGGTCAGCTACCACCATTGAGAGGAGCTCTCTGAACGGCTGAAAAAAGTATAGGGATGTTCAGGGTGTATAGTTTTATAGTGAGCTTAATTTTATTTGGATGAAAATGTAAAAATGGCAAATGATCACACTAAAATATTTCTATATTTTCTATGTTTGTGTCAATAAAAAATTAAAATTATGTTTCTGTGACTGACTTTATTCATTTTAGCAAGGAAACTGTGCGGAAAGTAAAATTAATGAAATTTACTTTGTTATGCCCCCCTCCCCCCCCCCCCCCCCCCCAAAAAAAAAAAAATTGGGGGTAGCATATAATAATCGCAGCGTCCGTCCGTCCTTCCGTCCGGTATTTCGTGTCCGGCCTGTATCTTTGTCATGCATAGATGGATTTGTTGATACTAGCTACAAATGATCAACATAACATGACCACGTGTCGCGAGTAAGACCAAAATCCGTACCTCAGGTCAAGGTCACAATTTGAGTTTGTTTGACAACACTTCGAGTTTGTGTGAGATTTCGTGTCCGGCCTGTAACTTTGTCATGCATAGATGGATTTTATAAATACTTGCTACAAATGATCAACATAACATGACAACATGTTGTTAGTAAGACCCACATCCGTACCTCAAAGGTCAAGGTCACAATTTGAGTTTGTTTGACAACACTTCGAGTTTGTGTGAGATTTCGTGTCCGGCCTGTAACTTTGTCATGCATAGATGGATTTTATAAATACTTGCTACAAATGATCAACATAACATGACAACATGTTGTTAGTAAGACCCACATCCGTACCTCAAAGGTCAAGGTCACAATTTGAGTTTGTTTGACAACACTTCGTGTTTGTGTGAGATTTCGTGTCCGGCCTGTAACTTTGTCATGCATAGATGGATTTTAATGATACTTGCTACAATTGATCAACATAACATGACGACGTGTCGCAGTTTAGACCCACACCCTTACCTCAAAGGTCAAGGTCACACTTTGAGTCTGTGAGATTTCATGTCCGGCCTGCAACTTTGTCATGCATAGATGGATTTTTATAAATACTTGTTATAAATGATCAACATAACATGCCGACGTGTCGCACTTAATACCCAAACTCCCATTTCAAAGGTCAAGGTCACAATTTAACTTTGTTTGACAACACTTTCAGTCATTTTGACAATTCTTGTCCGGTGTGTCATCTATGGATGAATTTTAAAAACACTTGGCTCAGTTGATCAACATGACATATTTAAGTGTAGCATGTAAGACCAAGAACCTTTCCTCAAAGATCAAGGTCACACTTTCAATTTGTTTGATATTGTGTGTCTGGTCTGTGACTTTGCCTTTAATTCGGCTGAATTTATCAAGATGACATGACGACGTGTCATAAGTAAAACTTACACCCATACCTCAAAGGTCAAGGTCAAGTATGTATGACAACACTTTGAACCTGTTTGAGATTTCAAGTCCGTCCTTTAACTTTATCATACATGGAGGGATTTCAAACACTTGGCTCAATTTATCAACGTTTGATCTGTAACTTTGTCTTACATTTAGGCATTTTAGAATAGCTTGACACAAGTGATAAGCATGTCATGATAATGTTTCAGCAGCATTTAACTGTTGAAATACCCAGACCATTACATCAGATGTCAAGGTTACACAAAGGTCAAGGTCACACTTTAATGTAAAAAACATGAAATTGCATGTCTCGTCATGAAACATCAGTCCATTACTCTTTATATTCATGGATACATCGCTACCTATTATAACATAATTATATTGTTATTTTTTTCAACGACCATTTTGGGGGCATGCGACACTTACCAGTGACATTTCTTGTTTCATGCTGAAAGAGGGGATACCCAACTTCAGGGGGCAAAAAGTGGTTAATATTGATACTTTTGACCCCATTTGGGGCACATTTTAATTTGATTTTAGGATAATACTTTACTATAATGTAGGACTTTTGGTGAAGCACGTGGTCAAGTGGTAGAGCACCGAGCCCATGATTGGAGAATCGTGGGTTGGATCCTCCACCACGGCTCTGTGTGGTGTTCATGAGCAAGACATTTTTCCGCATATACTTAGTACTGGTTCTAACAAGGAAGACATCAAGCGTTGTTTGCCTAAATTATAATAACTTGTTTCACAATCGAAGTAAAATAAATAAACGCAATGGTGGTGGCTGATCTTAAAGAAACCTCACACATACCTTTTGGGGTCACCTACCACCATTGCGTTTTCCATAGACACATTATAACGTTTGACCTAATTTCACTATTTCTACCATTCGTCGACAAAAAAGGCCTACATCATATTAAAGTACTATTCTAGACTCAAATTAAAATATTTTAATTGTGATCATATGCCAGTTTGATATTTTCATCCAACCAAAATTAAGCTTACTATAAAAATATATACCCTGAAACGTCCCTCTACTTTTTTCAGCCGATCAGAGAGTTCATCGCAATGGTGGTAGCTGACCTTGTGTAAGGCTGTATTTAGAGTCGCAAATTCTGATGACTATTTACAGCAAATATTCCCATTCGCAACTTCTTGAGTTGTTTACTGGGGACCTGTCTGTAATTTTGCAGCGCCACTGAACGTTATAAGGGGAGGTTGGGATTTATTACGATGATGACGTTCAGCGGCAGCACGGTCGAAATAGTCCGGTACCCTGTCCAAATACATTCCCTAAACTCATTATAAAGGGGGTGAACATTGGAATAAACAGATATTCGTGACTGACTGCAGCCGAAACACATATCGAAACATACATCAAATTCTAAAAATACATTTTACGCAGCAAGTAATGTTTAATCGGGCACGAATAGACAAGACGTATGTAACTTTTACAATGATAGGATATAGTAGGATAGACAAATAGCAAAGTTATAAAGGTGAAATGTTTCATTTCCCACAAAGAACTGAGAAGAAAGAAACATTTACATCCATTGCACAAAGAACAAACGACAAATTTCAGACTAAGAATTATGGCGGTGATACCCTTCCATATCCAACACACTATACATCACATCATGCTCGAGTTTATTATTTTTATAATCAATAGGCAATTTAGTTTATTGATATATGGGTTTTCACAGTCAGCGAGGTCACTATTCTTGAATAGACATTTGAACTACCTCTACTTCGTAATGAAAAAAGATAAATAAAAAGCTTTGTTCCTTTATTTATTCATAAATATATGAAAATGTACGTTTATTTTCCTTCTTATGCTTTGCTATTGTATGTTATTCAACAGCCGAGTTTTGTTTTTACTGTTAAAATGGTGGACTGGTATACGATTTGAGAAAAAATATACATAAAATCATATTACATAAATTTATACTTGTAAGTTTGCATTGATATTGGACCCCTAATTAACTGAAAATATTTGAATTAGTAATAAACAATAATACTATGTGATATTACATCCTATCATAAACCCTGTGGTCATAAAACCTGGGGTGATTTATGCTAATTATGGTACAATATGCACACTGTGGTAGGGTATTTCTCATTATCACATGGTGTGAATGTGGTGTTGGTGAATAACACAGTAACACACACTTTGTGCAATATGCCTGTGAACATTATATTCCATATCACACTCCCTGTAAGGAGAATCATTCATATATGTTCAGGGAACCTGTAGAAAAGATAATCATCATATATCAAATTGGGTAGTAACACAATTTGAATAACCAAAAGACAGTGCCAGTTATGTAAAACAACAACAAAAGAAACCTTATCCATGTGTCATCTAATTTTACTAAAAAGGGTATGAAATCAAAATTTTATCAGCCATTTCTCAGTGTGCATTAATGGCCGCACCAGCTAAACACGATAAGAAAAGAGATATAAAATTATTTCTTATTCTCTCTAAGACAGATAAATATACGTAACAGGCCATTTTCCCTTAAATTCCATTCCTGGTCTAAATAGTGTTTTTTGATAATTTATTGACTGAGTAGCAAACAGTATATACCCTGATAGAATAGCATGAATGTGCAGGCTCGTCAGACGAAGGCACCATTACAAACTTTTCGCAACTGCAAAAATCTTCACATGTGTGAACGACTGTGCCGTTTTACTTTTTCTCTCGGTTTCTAATTCATTTAACTCTGCTTCCGATAATTCTGGTTCAAAGTTGTAGGCCACAAGTCCTTCTCCGTTATCAAAATCCATTTTAATATTCTTGCGAGTACTTTTGCCGGTGACTATAATTGTGCGTTTCTATAGGCCCTATCTGCTGTAGCGTATACATTAATTTTGTGTTAAACCGAAAGTGCAGTTGTGACGTCACGCATTTGTCCAATATGGCGAGTTCCACCACAAAGTCGATGTGCGAAAATGATAGTTACAAAAAGAGCCAATATATCTTTATGGACTCGAATTCATGCATATTGATACTATTAATAGAAAACTGAACTCATACCTATTCATATTATCCTGTTTTATACACAGGGTTGCGTTCCCCTTTATATTAAAGTTTAAAAACTTGGAATGAACTGCATCACTTTGAAGATGAAAGTTTTGGTGCCATATCTCTTTGATTTTTATCTAGATGTTAATGAGATGTGAAACCAAAATGTTGGCGCCGTATAGTGTAATTTGGTGTGCCATGAAACCCATTTCAATTCAATTATGGTTAATATTGTTTTGATGAACATAATTTATTAAATTTTTAATTATGATACATTTGGAAAAAATATTTAATATGACTGTATGAACTATTGCTGTGTTCGTATAACATCAATAATCTAATGTTCGATTAATAATTAGCAAATTATCACAATTTGTTATCAGATAGACGTTGTTGAATGCGTAATCTTAAATGTTATGAATTTCAGTCTCAAAGAATTAATTTTAAGACTTGTGTTACACAGTTGTAAAATGGATTATGTGGATCTACATTCATGAACGCGCATTGCCTGACACTTGCATGATGTATCAACTCATCTTTTTTTAAACAAATATATGTTGAGACTAAAGATCTAATAAAAACGATGACTTTGTGAATTTTGTGATTTGTTGTCGTTTGGTGATTATTTACATAACTCATTTTTTTTATAGATTAAAAATATTATTCAAAATCAATACCTCCAAATGGGCAAAATAATTTTTGAAATGCAGGAAATGCAACCCTCGTCCAAAAATAACTTTGTTGGAGCATGCCGCCCACATACCTTTAGAATCGGCCTCCCTGTTTTTTTAAGGTCTAGCTACGGGCCTGCAAATTCATCGGGTTCATCTGCGTATGGCGTCATTTGTTTCTTTATATTATGTTATATATATATGTGGAGCTATTATACTCGACCCGGCTTCGGTATTTCAAAGTTTTTAGCACACCTGCCCAAATCTCAGTAACTACTACCCATGTACCGGCGAAATTTCACACGTGTTTTATACTAACATGTTTCGCAAGTACATATCTTAGTAATTACTAAACATGCAACAATACATATTCATACATGTCTTAACTACAATAGGACTCAAAGAGACAAGTGGGATTCCGATTTGATTTAGTTACTGTATCGTTTTTCAGCAACTTTTCAGTCATATAGCGACGGTGTCTACTTTGAAACAGTATTCTAAGCGCTGCTGTTCAAGAATACATGTAGCATGCCTCAGACACATAGTATGATACCCAACTCAGTCAAATTTTACTGACATCGGGCCGACCAGATTATCTGGGCGCCAGCAAAACAACTTCTTTGGTACGACCCGTCCAGGGATCGAACCTACGATCTTCTGTTTGCGCTGTTTTGGTTTAAAATAAATTAATGACCCCTTTCAGATTGAGAAAATTTTGTTATTCGTCTAACGAATTCATAACTCAGTAGCTGTTACCTGTACACAACGACACTTCACATGTGTGTTTACCATTATTCAGGACACTCAAATGGATAAGTGAGATAACTCGCGTTTATTTGCAGGCCAATTTATTACAGTGTTTACACATAAAATATTTAATCATTATTGTGTAGCAAGCTCCTATTACCTACTAGTCATACATCAATGAAACTTCACATGTGTTCACGACCATAAGAGTACTCAAGTCGTCAAGTAGGATATATACCTTTTAAAGTGCTTAAAGATATAGCAGTCTTGAATATCATGCATTAATCAACTCTCCCTGCTGCTTTTATGGGCGCTGTTTTAGGTCGAATTATTGGCCCCTTTTAATCTTATAAAAAAGGAAAACTTATAGAGATAAATACCATAAGCCCTAATCGTATTTTGTTAGAAACATATCTTTTTTTTATTTTTAGAAAACTGGGTTAGCATTTCATTTCATTTTTATGTTTACGTGCAGTTCTCAATCCTCCCATACATATTACTGTGAAACAAGCTTGGAGAGCATGGTCCAGTGGTAGAGTATCGGTACTATGATCGGAGGGTTCGATCCTCCGCCACGGCTATGTGAAGTGTCCTTGAGAGGGACTTTTCCGCATGTGCTTAGTACTGGTTCTACCAAGGAAGGCTTCGAGCGTGATTTGTATAAGTTGTAATAACTTGTTTCACAATCGAAGTAAAATAAATAAATTTAAACTATACAAGTTTCCAGACAGAGAAGTCGAGCATACTGTCCTATACCTCTTGTTTTATAAAAACGTTAAAATTGTGAATACCTGCATGTCCAGTTATCATGATACATAAAGACAATATACCGTTTGAAGTCAGAGTAAATTGAAGTATATAGATACTACACTGTCGAATACCACTGAATAGATTTAATACATTCTTATTCTTAATTGATATATTGAACTGTGCCAGATGTAATATTCTTTATAACAAGCACTATAGCCTTAATAAATCGAGTCTACTTTACATAAAATTTTAAATCGCATTAAAATAACTTAAACCTCAGTATAAGGACTGGGTTAGCACCTGTCACACTACTAAAACGCTCAAATGTTTTAGTAACGCATCGCCTAGCATTTAGAATATACAATGCAACAATTAGAACCACTTGAAACACAGACTGCAGACAAAAAGTAGTTCCTCCGCTAAAACATACAAAAGCCCAGCGGTAGAAGTTAAGATTTATTTATAATTTGTGTTAGCAAAGTGAGTCGAGTTCCAGCAGTATAATATTTATTTTCGTAATATTCAAATATGACAAGAAAAAGCTTTAACACCCATACAAATCATGCAGACTATTATCAAAATTTAAATGGCCGATCTTGTTAATCTTGATAAATGAATATTTGGAGTCTTGGGGTTTACTGAATGTTACTTATGCCAGTACTGACTATATAAAAATATAGTTGGCGTGATGGGTTTCATTAACATTCCCAAATAAACACACACATGAACAAGTTCAATAAATCAAAGTCTACTTTTTGTGTTATTATTAACGATTACAACAGCAGTATTATGCCATCTGTGGCAGTCGTAAAAACGATCCCTGTACTTTGAGGTGACGTTGTTACAACGTATTGCATATTATTTCAAACAACGTTGATGACGATGGTTACTGTGTACCTAAGTATTATGTCATCTGTGGCGGTCGTAAAAAAAAGATCCCAGTACTTTGAGGTGACGTTGTCACTACGTATTGCATATCATTTCAAACAACGCTGATGACGTCGGTTACTGTGTACCTAAGTATTATGTCATCTGTGGCAGTCGTAAAGAAACGATCCCAATACTTTGAGGTGACGTTGTCACTACGTATTGCATATCATTTCAAACAATGTTGATGACGACAGTTACTGTGTACCTAAGTATTATATCATCTGTGGCGGTCGTTAAAAACGATCCCAGTACTTTGAGGTGACGTTGTTGCTACGTATTGCATATCATTTCAAACAACGTTGATGACGACGGTTACTGTGTACTTAAGTATTATGTCATCTGTGGCGGTCGTAAAGAAACGATCCCAGTACTTGAGGTGACGTTGTTACTACGTATTGCATATTATTTCAAACAACGTTGATGACGACAGTTACTGTGTACCTAAGTATTATGTCATCTGTGGCGGTCGAAAAGAAACGATCCCAGTACTTTGAGGTGACGTTGTTACTACGTATTGCATATCATTTCAAACAACGTTGATGACGATGGTTACTGTGTACCTAAGTATTATGTCATCCTAGGCTGTCGTAAAAAAACGATCCAAGTACTTTGAGGTGACGTTATCACTACGTATTGCATATCATTTCAAACAACGCTGATGACGTCGGTTACTGTGTACCTAAGTATTATGTCATCTGTGGCGGTCGTAAAGAAACGATCCCAGTACTTTGAAGTGACGTTGTAACTACGTATTGCATATCATTTCAAACAACGTTGATGACGACGGTTACTATGTACCTAAGTATTATGTCATCTGTGGCGGTCGTAAAGAAACGATCCCAGTACTTTGAGGTGACGTTGTTACTACGTATTGCATATCATTTCAAACAACGTTGATGACGACGGTTACTGTGTACCTAAGTATTATGTCATCTGTGGCGGTCGTAAAGAAACGATCCCAGTACTTTGAGGTGACGTTGTTACTACGTATTGCATATCATTTCAAACAACGTTGATAACGACGGTTACTGTGTACCTAAGTATTATGTCATCTGTGGCGGTCGTAAAGAAACGATCCCAGTACTTTGAGGTGACGTTGTTACTACGTATTGCATATCATTTCAAACAACGTTGATGACGACGGTTACTGTGTACCTAAGTATTATGTCATCTGTGGCGGTCGTAAGGAAACGATCCCAGTACTTTGAGGTGACGTTGTTAATACGTATTGCATATCATTTCAAACAACGTTGATGACGACGACTACTGTATACCTAAGTATTATGTCATCTGTGGCGGTCGTAAAAAAACGATCCCAGTACTTTGAGGTGACGTTGTTACTACGTATTGCATATCATTTCAAACAACGCTGATGACGACGGTTACTGTGTACCTAAGTATTATGTCATCTGTGGCGGTCGTAAGGAAACGATCCCAGTTCTTTGAGGTGACGTTGTTACTACGTATTTCATATCATTTCAAACAACGTTGATGACGACGGTTACTGTGTACCTAAGTATTATGTCATCTGTGGCGGTCGTAAAAAAACGATCCAAGTACTTTGAGGTGACGTTGTTACTACGTATTGCATATCATTTCAAACAACGCTGATAACGACGGTTACTGTGTACCTAAGTATTATGTCATCCTAGGCTGTCGTAAAGAAACGATCCCTGTACTTTATGGTAACGTTGTTACTACGTATTACATATCATTTCAAACAATGCTGATGACGACGGTTACTGTGTACATAAGTATTATGTCATCTTTGGCGGTCGTAAAAAACGATCCCAGTACTTTGAGGTGACGTTGTTACTACGTATTGCATTTCATTTCAAACAACGCTGATGACGACGGTTACTGTGTATCCTAAGTATTATGTCATATGTGGCGGTCGTAAGGAAACGATCCCAGTACTTTGAAGTGACGTTGTTACTACGTATTGCATATTATTTCAAACAACGTTGATGACGACGGCTACTGTGTACCTAAGTATTATGTCATCTGTGGCGGTCGTAAAAAAACGATCCCAGTACTTTGAGGTGACGTTGTTACTACGTATTGCATATCATTTCAAACAACGCTGATGACGACGGTTACTGTGTACCTAAGTATTATGTCATCTGTGGCTGTCGTAAAAAACGATCCCAGTACTTTGAAGTGACGTTGTTACTACGTATTGCCTATCATTTCAAACAACGCTGATGACGACGGTTACTGTGTACATAAGTATTATGTCATCTGTGGCCGTCGTAAAAAACGATCCCTGTACTTTGAGGTGACGTTGTTACTACGTATTGCATATCATTTCAAACAACGCTGATGACGAGGGTTACTGTGTACGTATAAAATATTTTATAAATTATTTGGTTTATAAAAATATAAAATAAATAGTTGAAATAATATAAGGCAATAAGCACCGCGGTCAATGAGTTGTTCAAAAATGACTACAGCGCTTCGTATTTGATGATACTCGGTTTCCATTGGCTATTCTTCACGTGATGAGGCGGGGCTTTGTTACCTCTGGCTTTCGGAGACACTTGAACAGTCAAAAAAAAGGATCACAGTATTGCAAAAAGCCGCCGATCTAGTTTGTTACCGATTGTTTGAGAAACTTTAAAGCTTATTTAGTGTTGTCTGAGAATAGAATCACGTTCACGATACGGACTAGAAACAGTAATCATGTGGTTGGTAACAATGTTACCTTTTTAAGTAAATATATAGTTCAGTGCAACATAACATTTAATATACATGTACATGTTTACGTTATTTAACATACTTCATACTATTTAACATATTATCTAGGAAATATTAAATTGTCCTGTTCATGAGTTTCCATTAATTACTTTTGTTTTGTATCTGTGGAGAGTGAGTCTTATATGTTCTTTATCTGATATGATAACTGTGTGTACTTTGAAGTGAATGTTTTATGACTTTTCGACATTAGTATATTTAGTGTGCATTTTGATCATGTCTTTGTTTAAAAAATCTAAATAACGATTTCGCATTTGCCAAATTTATGCAAATACATATTCTCGTTTTGGTTAAAATCATTGTTTAATGAAATAAGTTTAAAATGTTCTAAAGCACCTTTTTCTTTGTATTGATCTGTTCTTAACCTCTGTCGTCTGTAATAATATATTTATCTAAATATAGACCAGCGAGTGGGTATTTTGATATAGAAACAATCATATCAACATACAATATGTCACGATTAGTATATGCTCATTGTGCGTACGTGCATGCGGATGTGTGTGTGTGTTTGCGTTAGTATGTATGTATGCTCTTTTCATTAATTACACTTTATGTCATTCATATTTACCTGCCATAAATATACTTCCAATATACCTAAACTATCTTTTAAATTGCAAAATATAGTTGTAATGGAACGGCCGTTTCTAATGTTGAGAGAACTTGTGGCCAGACCCTTTTGCCTTCAATTGTATTTGATTGATATGCATTACATATATTGTAATATGTGTTTATATGGCAATACAATACGTTTAAACTAATATAAAACGATATAATACCGACACTCAAAGTAATCGAAATATTCTGCCAATCGAAACTTTTTGAAATATACTTAACTTGGTTCAATATTGTCCGATTTCTTTTCTCTTGCCCTACACATATTGACAATTTATGAACTATTCAAGTAAATTGTTAATAGCTTTTATTGTTTTCAGAACATGCTAAATGTGTGCTTAATAAACACCACCTAGATTTAAAGGAGGGCAATATTACACACACAACGAAGTTGACAGAAGTTGTCACAGATAAACTATTTGCAAACAACATTGTTGTGTTGAAAGGGATTCCAGGGGCTGGAAAGACAAACGTTGCACGCACCTCTATGGTTAAAGTTTTATCTACCAGACAACAAATTCAACCACTGATTTTAAACGATGTCAAAGATATTGAAGCTCTTCTAGATCCACATGATTCGTTCGTATTGTTGATTGATAATATACTCGGAGACACAAGTCTTGACGAAATGGCCCTAAATATATGGAACAATTATGCAGAAATATTTTTAACTCAAGTTTCCAGTCGCAAATCTTTCGTGATTATAACATCAAGAACATCTGTTATCGAAAAGTGCAAGGGAACTAAAACTCATCAATTACTATTTGATACTCGGAATGTAGTTGATTTGGGAGAATATCTGGATGCTACAGAAATGAGAGCGATTTTAAATGTCTATTTGAATTCCCATAAAATGTCACTTCAAAAATCGACAACAGATGATCTTATCAATAAACAGTACTATGGTGTTGGGTTTCCACTTCTATGTAGATTGATTACATCAGATCTTGATGATATCAAAGCATTCTTTTGCAAACCACATAATCCAATCAAAGACATGATGTTGAAACTTCCGAAAGATGACTGTGCAAGTTTTATAGCATTATTAATGACATTATTTGCAAATGGCAAACTTAATAAAATGCAATTCACGGAACAATTAAATCATTGCTTTGAAGCGGTTAGAGATCACTTTAAGACTAGTAAAATGGACACAGGACTGCTATTTGACGCAGCACATGCGTTAGTGGGGACGTACCTCTGTTATGACAAAAATGAACTGATTTTCTCTTTTCTTCATGAAACAATTACCTCGGCAGTATTTAAGGCTGGTTTTGATAAAATTCCAAGCATTCTAATCGAATATTGTCCTTTAGAATATGTTGTTGAATACATTCGGCCTTCTGCTCAGACAGTACTCTATGACAGAATACTCAAACGTTATGTAGATTCATTGTCGATACCCTCTCAATTAGATAAGATTTCAATTATAGCCAAATCATCACTTTGGCAAGATGATGTATTTGTAAGTAAAGCATTACAAACCAGTCAAATAATCGATATTGTTCTAAACGATGGCAACGGCAAATCTCTTTTTTGTTACTTTTCCGGTTTAGGTTACACAACATTATTAAAAGCTATCTGTAATCATCCAAGCTTCATTAGGCAAGTTAAACAGGAGCAGATGAATGAAGCCGTTTTAGATTCAATCAAATCAGCACAGGTTGGTTGTGTCGTGGTTTTAGTTGAAAATGAAAACTTCAAGATAACAGGTAATATGTTATTTGAGGCTGCCTCACGAGATGAATGTTTGATTCTTAAATTGTTGGCATATATATTCGGAACAAAGCAACTAATAGAATTGTCATCTCCAGAAAAAGGTAAGTCACTTTTGCATGTTGCATTAGAAAATAGAAAAATAAGAAATGTGCAATATCTGTGTAAGGTGAGTTCACAAATGAAACAAACAAAAGACAACAAACTCTGGAACACGGCACATTATGCTGCTAGCCAAGCTTGTTTAGATTTATTGAAGTATCTTTTGTCAGAAGAAATAGACCCATATGAAAGAACAAGGAGTGGAGAAACTCTGCTACATTTAGCATCTGGTATCAAAGTTGTAAAATACAACCGTGAACGTAACAAAGCTTTACTAAAAATAAAAGATGAAAACGCTGCCGTAAAGCAATGCACAGAAGAATGTTTACAATATCTGATCAACCGAGGAATCGATCCACATGACACGACAAACGATGATGAGACTCTGTCACACACCGCATCAAAAGGTGGAAATATGGAAGTCGTGAAATACCTGTGCGAGACATATAAACATATGCTACTTATGAAAAATAATTATAACGAAAACGCTGCTCACTATGCAGCTATCTACGGTGAAGTAGAATGTTTACAATATCTGATTAAGCAAGGAATAGATCCCCAAGACAAGACCGTTAGTGATGAGACTCTGTTACACAAAGCATCACTAGGTGGAAATATAGAAGTTGTGAAATACCTGTGTGAGACATATACTAATATGCTACATAAGAAAGCTAATTGTAACAGAAACGCTACAAACTTTGCAGCCGAGAGGGGTCCAGTAGAATGTCTACAATATCTGATTAAAAAAGGAATAGATCCTCAAGACAAGAACGATAGTGATGAGACTCTGTTACACAGAGCATCAATTGGTGGAAATATACAAGTTGTGAAATACCTGTGTAAGACATATACTGATATGCTACGTATGAAAGATAATTGTAACAGAAACGCTGCTCACTATGCAGCCAACAGCGGTACAGTAGAATGTTTACAATATCTGATACAGCAAGGAATAAATCCCCAAGACAAGAACGATTTCGATGAGACTTTGTTACACAGTGCATCATTAGGTGGAAATATACAAGTTGTGAAATACCTGTGTGAGACATATACTGATATGCTACATATGAAAAATTATTGTAAGGGAAACGCTGCTCACTGTGCAGCCAACAGCGGTACAGTAGAATGTTTACAATATCTGATTAAGAAAGGAATAAATCCCCAAGACAAGTTCAATTTCGATCAGACTCTGTTACACAGTGCATCATTAGGTGGAAATATAGAAGTTGTGAAATACTTGTGTGAGACAAATAAAGATATGCTACATATGAAAGATAATCGTAACATAAACGCTGCTCACAAAGCAGCCTACAAGGGTACAGTAGAATGTTTACAATATCTGATTGAGCAAGGAATAGATCCCCAAGACAAGTTCGATTTCCATGATACTCTGTTACACAGTGCATCAAAAGGTGGAAATATACAAGTTGTGAAATACCTGTGCGAGACATATACTGATATGCTAAATATGAAAGCTAATCGTAACAGAAACGCTGCTCACTTTGCAGCCAACAGCGGTACAGTAGAATGTTTACAATACCTGATTAAGCGAGGAATAGATCCCCAAGACAAGACCGATAGTGATGAGACTCTGTTACACAGAGCATCATTAGGTGGAAATATACAAGTTGTGAAATACCTGTGTGAGACATATACTGATATGCTGGATATGAAAGATAATGGTAACAGAAACGCTGCTCACTTTGCAGCCAACAGCGGTACAGTAGAATGTATACAATACCTGATTAAGCGAGGAATAGATCCCCAAGACAAGACCGATAGTGGTGAAACTCTGTTACACAGAGCATCATCAGATGGAAATATAAAAGTTGTGAAATACCTGTGTGAGACATATACTGATATGATACAAATGAAAGATAATTGTAACAAAAACGCTGCTCACTATGCAGCCAACAGCGGTACAGTAGAATGTTTGCAATATCTGATTAAGCAAATAATAGATCCCAAAGACAAGACCGATTTCGATGAAACTCTGTTACTTTGAGCATTAATAGGTGTAAATATAGAAGTTGTGAAATACCTGTGTGAGACATATACTGATATGATGCATATGAAAGATAATTGTAACAGAAGTTCTGCTCAAAAAGCAGCCAACAGCGGTACAGTAGAATGTTTACAATATCTGATTAAGCAAGGAATAGATCCCCGAGACAAGACCGATAGTGATGAGACTCTGTTACACAGAGCATCATTAGGTGGAAATATAGAAGTTGTGAAGTACCTGTGTGAGACATATACTGATATGCTACATATGAAAGATAATGGTAACAGAAACGCTGCTTACTATGCAACCCAAAGCGGTACAGTAGAATGTTTACAATATCTGATTAAGCAAGGAATAGATCCCCAAGACAAGACCGATAGTGGTGAAACTCTGTTACACAGAGCATCATCAGATGGAAATATAAAAGTTGTGAAATACCTGTGTGAGACATATACTGATATGATACATATGAAAGATAATTGTAAAAGAAACGCTGCTTACTATGCAACCCAAAGCAGTACAGTAGAATGTTTACAATATCTGATTAAGCAAGGAATAGATCCCCAAGACAAGAACGATAGTGGCGAAACTCTGTTACACAGAGCATCATTAGATGGAAATATAAAAGTTGTGAAATACCTGTGTGAGACATATACTGATATGATACATATGAAAGATAATTGTAAAAGAAACGCTACTCACAATGCAGCCAACAGCGGTAAAGTAGAATGTTTACAATATCTGATTAAGCAAGGAATAGATCACCAAGACAAGACCGATAGGGGTGAAACTCTGTTACACGAAGCATCATTAAGTGGAAATATAGAAGTTGTGAAATACCTGTGTGAGACATATACTGATATGCTGCATATGAAAGATAATTGTAACAAAAACGCTTCTCACTATGCAGCCAACAGCGGTACAGTAGAATGTTTGCAATATCTGATTAAGCAAGGAATAGATCCCAAAGACAAGACCGATTTCGATGAAACTCTGTTACACTGAGCATTAATAGGTGTAAATATAGAAGTTGTGAAATACCTGTGTGAGACATATACTGATATGATGCATATGAAAGATAATTGTAACAGAAATTCTGCTCAAAAAGCAGCCAACAGCGGTACAGTAGAATGTTTACAATATCTGATTATGCAAGGAATAGATCCCCGAGACAAGACCGATAGTGATGAGACTCTGTTACACACCGCATTAATAGGTGGAAATATAGAAGTTGTGAAATACCTGTGTGAGACATATATTGATATGATGCATATGAAAGATAATTGTAACAGAAACGCTGCTCAAAAAGCAGCCAACAGCGGTACAGTAGAATGTTTACAATATCTGATTAAGCAAGGAATAGATCCCCGAGACAAGACCGATAGTAATGAAACTCTGTTACACATTGCATCACTAGGTGGAAATATAGAAGTTGTGAAATACCTGTGTGAGACATATACTGATATGCTACATATAAAAGATAATTGTAAGGGAAACGCTGCTCACTATGCAGCCAACAGCGGTACAGTAGACTGCTTACAATATCTGATTAAGCAAGGAATAGATCCCCAAGACAAGACCGATTGCGATGAGACTCTGTTACACAGAGCATCAATAGGTGGAAATATACAAGTAGTGAAATACCTGTGTGAGACATATACTGATATGCTACATATGAAAAATAATTGTAACAGAAACGCTGCTTACTATGAAGCCGGGAGCGGTACAGTAGAATGTTTACAATATCTTATTCAGCAAGGAATAAGTCCCCAAGACAAGACCGATAGTGGTGAAACTCTGTTACACATTGCATCATTAGGTGGAAATATAGAAGTTGTGAAATACCTGTGTGAGACATATACTGATATACTACATATGAAAGATAATTATAACAGAAACGCTGCTCACAATGCATCCAACAGCGGTACAGTAGAATGTATACAATATCTGATTAAGCAAGGAATAGATCACCAAGACAAGACCGATTGCAATGAGACTCTGTTACACAGAGCATCAAAAGGTGGAAATATACAAGTAGTAAAATACCTGTGTGAGACATATACTGATATGCTGCATATGAAAGATAATTGTAACAAAAACGCTGCTCACTATGCAGCCAACAGCGGTACAGTAGAATGTTTGCAATATCTGATTAAGCAAGGAATAGATCCCAAAGACAAGACCGATTTCGATGAAACTCTGTTACACTGAGCATTAATAGGTGTAAATATAGAAGTTGTGAAATACCTGTGTGAGACATATACTGATATGATGCATATGAAAGATAATTGTAACAGAAATTCTGCTCAAAAAGCAGCCAACAGCGGTACAGTAGAATGTTTACAATATCTGATTATGCAAGGAATAGATCCCCGAGACAAGACCGATAGTGATGAGACTCTGTTACACACCGCATTAATAGGTGGAAATATAGAAGTTGTGAAATACCTGTGTGAGACATATATTGATATGATGCATATGAAAGATAATTGTAACAGAAACGCTGCTCAAAAAGCAGCCAACAGCGGTACAGTAGAATGTTTACAATATCTGATTAAGCAAGGAATAGATCCCCGAGACAAGACCGATAGTAATGAAACTCTGTTACACATTGCATCACTAGGTGGAAATATAGAAGTTGTGAAATACCTGTGTGAGACATATACTGATATGCTACATATAAAAGATAATTGTAAGGGAAACGCTGCTCACTATACAGCCAACAGCGGTACAGTAGACTGCTTACAATATCTGATTAAGCAAGGAATAGATCCCCAAGACAAGACCGATTGCGATGAGACTCTGTTACACAGAGCATCAATAGGTGGAAATATACAAGTAGTGAAATACCTGTGTGAGACATATACTGATATGCTACATATGAAAAATAATTGTAACAGAAACGCTGCTTACTATGAAGCCGGGAGCGGTACAGTAGAATGTTTACAATATCTTATTCAGCAAGGAATAAGTCCCCAAGACAAGACCGATAGTGGTGAAACTCTGTTACACATTGCATCATTAGGTGGAAATATAGAAGTTGTGAAATACCTGTGTGAGACATATACTGATATACTACATATGAAAGATAATTATAACAGAAACGCTGCTCACAATGCATCCAACAGCGGTACAGTAGAATGTATACAATATCTGATTAAGCAAGGAATAGATCACCAAGACAAGACCGATTGCAATGAGACTCTGTTACACAGAGCATCAAAAGGTGGAAATATACAAGTAGTAAAATACCTGTGTGAGACATATACTGATATGCTGCATATGAAAGATAATTGTAAGGGAAACGCTGCTCACTATGCAGCCTACAGCGGTAAAGTAGAATGTTTGCAATATCTGATTAAGCAAGGAATAGATCACCAAGAAAAGACTGATAGTGGTGAAACTCTGTTACACAAAGCATCATTAGGTGGAAATATACAAGTTGTGAAATACCTGTGTGAGACATATACTGATATGCTACATATGAAAGATAATTGTAAGGGAAACGCTGCTCACTATGCACCCAACAGCGGTACAGTAGAATGTTTACAATATCTGATTAAGCAAGGAATAGATCCCAAAGACAAGACCGATAGTGGTGAAACTCTGTTACACACCGTATCAATAGGTGGAAATATAGAAGTTGTGAAATACTTGTGTGAGACATATACTGATATGCTGTATATGAAAGATAATTGTAACAGAAACGCTGCTCGCTATGCATCCAACAGCGGTACAGTAGAATGTTTACAATATCTGATTAAGCAAGGAATAGATCTCCGACACAAGACCGATAGTGATGAAACTCTGTTACACATTGCATCATTAGGTGGAAATATAGAAGTTGTGAAATACCTGTGTGAGACATATACTGATATGCTGCATATGAAATATAATTGTAAGGGAAATGCTGCTCACTATGCATCCAACAGCGGTACAGTAGAATGTTTACAATATCTGATTAAGCAAGGAATAGATCCCAAAGACAAGACCGATTTCGATGAGACTCTGTTACACAGAGCATCAATAGGTGGAAATATAGAAGTTGTGAAATACCTGTGTGAGACATATACTGATATGCTGCATATGAAAGATAATTGTAAGGGAAACGCTGCTCACTATGCATCCAACAGCGGTACAGTAGAATGTTTACAATATCTGATTAAGCAAGGAATAGATCCCCAAGATAAGACCGATAGTGGTGAAACTGTGTTACACAGAGCATCATCAGGTGGAAACATAGAAGTTGTGAAATACCTGGGTAAGATATATACTGATATACTTCATATGAAAGATAATTGTCAGGGAAATGCTGCTCAAAATGCAGCCAACAACGGTACAGTAGAATGTTTACAATATCTGATTAAGCAAGGAATAGATCCCCAAGACAAGACCGATTTCGATGAGACTCTGTTACACACCGCATCAATAGGTGGAAATATAGAAGTTGTGAAATACTTGTGTGAGACATATACTGATATGCTATATATGAAAGATAATTGTAACAGAAACGCTGCTCAAAATGCAGCCAACAGCGGTACAGTAGAATGTTTACAATATCTGATTAAGCAAGGAATAGATCCCGGACACAAGACCGAAAGTGATCAGACTTTGTTACACATTGCATCATTAGGTGGAAATATAGAAGTTGTGAAATCTGTGTGAGACATATACTGATATACTGCATAGGAAAGATAATTGTAAGGAAAATGCTGCTCACTATGCATCCAACAGCGGTACAGTAGAATGTTTACAATATCTGATTAAGCAAGGAATAGATCCCAAAGACAAGACCGATAGTGGTGAAACTCTGTTACACAAAGCATCATTAGGTGGAAATATACAAGTTGTGAAATACCTGTGTGAGACATATACTGATATGCTACAGATGAAAGATAATTGTAAGGGAAACGCTGCTCGCTATGCATCCAACAGCGGTACAGTAGAATGTTTACAATATCTGATTAAGCAAGGAATAGATCCCCGACACAAGACCGAAAGTGATCAGACTTTGTTACACATTGCATCATTAGGTAGAAATATAGAAGTTGTGAAATACCTGTGTGAGACATATACTGATATGCTGCATATGAAAGATAATTGTCAGGGAAATGCTGCTCACTATGCATCCAACAGCGGTATAGTAGAATGTTTACAATATCTGATTAAGCAAGGAATAGATCCCCAAGACAAGACCGATTTCGATGAGACTCTGTTACAAAGAGCATCAATAGGTGGAAATATACAAGTAGTGAAATACCTGTGTGAGACATATACTGATATGCTGCATATGAAAGATAATTGTAAGGGAAACGCTGCACACTATGCAGCCAACAGCGGTACAGTAGAATGTTTACAACATCTGATTAAGCAAGGAATAGATCCCAAAGACAAGACCAATAGTGGTGAAACTCTGTTACACAAAGCATCATTAGGTGGAAATATACAAGTTGTGAAATACCTGTGTGAGACATATACTGATATGCTACATATGAAAGATAATTGTAAGGGAAACGCTGCTCACTATGCATCCAACAGCGGTACAGTAGAATGTTTACAATATCTGATTAAGCAAGGAATAGATCCCCAAGACAAGACCGATAGTCGTGAAACTCTGTTACACAGAGCATCATCAGGTGGAAACATAGAAGTTGTGAAATACTTGTGTGAGACATATACTGATATACTTCATATGAAAGATAATTGTCAGGGAAATGCTGCTCAAAATGCAGCCAACAACGGTACAGTAGAATGTTTACAATATCTGATTAAGCAAGGAATAGATCCCCAAGACAAGACCGATTTCGATGAGACTCTGTTACACACCGCATCAATAGGTGGAAATATAGAAGTTGTGAAATACTTGTGTGAGACATATACTGATATGCTGTATACGAAAGATAATTGTAACAGAAACGCTGCTCAAAATGTAGCCAACAGCGGTACAGTAGAATGTTTACAATATCTGATTAAGCAAGGAATAGATCCCCGACAAAAGACCGATAGTGAAGAAACTCTGTTACACATTGCATCATTAGGTGGAAATATAGAAGTTGTGAAATACCTGTGTAAGACATATACTGATATGCTGCATATGAAAGATAATTGTAAGGGAAATGCTGTTCATCATGCATCCAACAGCGGTACAGTAGAATGTTTACAATATCTGATTAAGCAAGGAATAGATCCCCAAGACAAGACCGATTTCGATGAGACTCTGTTACACAGAGCATCAATAGGTGGAAATATACAAGTAGTGAAATACCTGTGTGAGACATATACTGATATGCTGCATATGAAAGATAATTGTAAGGGAAACGCTGCTCACAATGCAGCCAACAGCGGTACAGTAGAATGTTTACAATATCTGATTAAGCAAGGAATAGATCCCAAAATCAAGACCGATTTTGATCAGACTCTGTTACACAGAGCATCATTAGGTGGAAATATAGAAGTTGTGAAATACCTGTGTGAGACATATACTGATATGCTACATATGAAAGATAATTGTAACAGAAACGCTGCTCACGATGCAGCCGATAGCGGTACAGTAGAATGTTTACAATATCTGATTAAGCAAGGAATAGCTTCCCAAGACAAGATAGATAGTGGTGCAACTCTGTTACACAGAGCATCATTAGGTGGAAATATAGAAGTTGTGAAATACCTGTGTGAGACATATACTGGTATGCTACATATGAAAAATAATTGTAACGAAAACGCTGCTCACTATGCAGCGTACAAGGGTAGAGTAGAATGTTTACAATATCTGATTAAGCAAGGAATAGATCCCCAAGACAAGACCGATAGGGGTGAATCTCTGTTACACAGAGCAGTATTAGGTGGAAATAAAGAAGTTGTGAAATACCTGTGTGAGACATTTACTGATATGCTACATATGAAAGATAATTGTAAGGGAAACGCTGCTCACTATGCATGCAACAGCGGTACAGTAGAATGTTTACTATATCTGATTAAGCAAGGAATAGATCCCCAAGACAAGATAGATAGTGGTGCAACTCTGTTACACAGAGCATCATTAGGTGGAAATATAGAAGTTGTGAAATACCTGTGTGAGACAAATACTGATATGCTACATATGAAAAATAATTGTAACGAAAACGCTGCACTCTATGCAGCGTACAAGGGTAGAGTAGAATGTTTACAATATCTGATTAAGCAAGGAATAGATCCCCAAGACAAGACCGATAGAGGTGAAACTTTGTTACACAGAGCATCATAAGGTGGAAACATAGAAGTTGTGAAATACCTGTGTGAGACATATACTGATATGCTACATATGAAAGATAATTGTAAGGGAAACGCTGCTCACTATGCAGCCAACAGCGGTACAGTAGAATGTTTACAATATCTGATTAAGCAAGGAATATATCCCAAAGACAAGACCGATAGTGGTGAAACTCTGTTACATAGAGCATCATTAGGTGGAAATATAGAAGTTGTGAAATACCTGTGTGAGACATATACTGATATGCTGCATATGAAAGATAATTGTAAGGGAAACGCTGCTCACAATGCAGCCAACAGCGGTACAGTAGAATGTTTACAATATCTGATTAAGCAAGGAATAGATCCCCAGAACAAGACCGATTTCGATGAGGCTCTGTTACACACCGCATCAATAGGTGGAAATATTGAAGTTGTGAAATACTTGTGTGAGACATATACTGATATGCTACATATGAAAGATAATTGTAACAGAAACGCTGCTCACGATGCTGCCGATAGCGGTACAGTAGAATGTTTACAATATCTGATTCAGCAAGGAATAGATCCCCAAGACAAGATAGATAGTGGTGCAACTCTTTTACACAGAGCATCATTAGGTGGAAATATAGAAATTGTGAAATACCTGTGTGAGACAAATACTGGTATGCTACATATGAAAAATAATTGTAACGAAAACGCTGCACACTATGCAGCGAACAATGGTAGAATAGAATGTTTACAATATTTGATTAAGCAAGGAATAGATCTCCAAGACAAGAACGAAAGCGGTGAAACTCTGTTACACAGAGCATCATTAGGTAGAAATATAGAAGTTGTGAAATACCTGTGTGAGATATATACTGATATGCTGCATATGAAAGATAATTGTAACAGAAACGCTTCTCACTATGCAGCCAACAGCGGTACAGTAGAATGTTTACAATATTTGATTAAGCAAGGAATAGATCCCCAAGACAAGATAGATAGTGGTGCAACTCTTTTACACAGAGCATCATTAGGTGGAAATATAGAAGTTGTGAAATACCTGTGTGAGACAAATACTGATATGCTACATATGAAAAATAATTGTAACGAAAACGCTGCACCCTATGCAGCGTACAAGGGTAGAGTAGAATGTTTACAATATCTGATTAAGCAAGGAATAGATCCCTAAGATCAGAACGATAGGGGTGAAACTCTGTTACACAGAGCATCATTAGGTGGAAATATAGAAGTTGTGAAATACCTGTGTGAGACATATACTGATATGCTGAATATGAAAGATAATTGTAACAGAAACGCTGCTCACTATGCATCCAACAGCGGTACAGTAGAATGTTTACAATATCTGATTAAGCAAGGAATAGATCCCCAAGACAAGACCGAAAGTGGTTAAACTCTGTTACACAGAGCATCATTAGGTGGAAATATAGAAGTTGTGAAATACCTGTGTGAGACATATACTGATATGCTGCATATGAAAGATAATTGTAAGGGAAACGCTGCTCACATTGCAGCCAACAGCGGTACAGTAGAATGTTTACAATATCTGATTAAGCAAGTCATATATCCCCAAGACAAGACCGATAGTGGCGGAACTCCGTTACACAGAGCATCAATAGGTGGAAATATAAATTCGTAACTTCCGGTATCCATCTTGCGTAAAATGTAAACAGAGCTCTCCCAAAAATGTTAAATTAAATCAAAAATGTTGGATACTTTTCTTTGTTTCTGGATATTCGTAAATGGAAAACATTCGGTAAATAAATATCTTTTTCTACGAACAAAAACTCTACGTAAAAAATGAATTATTAACTCAAATACAATGATAGTGTAACTTGAATAGGAACCGATGTACAGCGACAGTACCAAACAGAGCTATCTCTGTATAGTATAACGTATATATAATTCAGTACACCTTTCACATTATGAGAATCATACCGTTAAAGGAATGTTTCCACGTACGATTTTATAAAAGCTACACTGCAGAAAAAAAGTATGCAATCAGAAGATAAAAACACTAACACTGACGAATACAGTGAAAATAAACGAAAACGGTCGGAAACGTCAAGTGCCAGTGAGTTAGAAAATAGTATGAATTGTGAGACTTCTTCTGATAAAAACAAAACGAAAAATTCAAAGAAAATGACCAGTATAAATGAAAAATCTGGTAAAGTTAAATACGGTATAATTGATGAAGAAGATAATAGTATTGCAGCCCAACTAAAAAAAGAGTTGAACCTCAAAATGGGAAACGTTCTGACAAAAGACGACAACAGTTTAAAGAATATTATGAAAAGCATCTTTCAGGACATGAAAGACGATTTCCTCAAATCTGTATTTCATAGAATAGAATTACTTGAAGCGAAGATTTATGAAAAAGATCAAGAGAATGACAAGTTAAAGGGTCATATCAAAAACCTTAACGCTGAAATCGAGGCTCAAAAAGAAGAAAACATAAACCTTAAACAAGAAACAGACGAAGCCCATGTCGAAATCAAAGGCACAATTAACGATTTAGAACAATATGGCAGAAGGAATAACGTTCGTATTGATGGAATAGATAATAGAACTGATGAAACGCCAACAACGACAACACAGCTCGTTATTCAAAAACTTTATGACAACATAGAGGGCCTCAATTTAACCAAAAGTGATATTGATACAGCACACAGAATAGGCAAAGAAAGAAATGGTAACAAAAAACAAATTATTGTCAAATTCGTTTCTAGGATGACGAAAGATAAACTTATGTAAAAAAAATACCAGTTGAAAAACACGGGTATATTTGACATCCATTAATCAACACGTGTTTACATGCATCAGGAAAAAACTCCCAGATGAAGTTGACAAAGTTTGGTCACAAAACGGCCGTCTGTTTTATAAAAATAAAATGGGCCACAAACATATTGTCAAGTACAAAGAATACCAACATTGGATGGACCTTAACTGGCCAAACGGCACACCAAGCGTTAAAACTAACTTAGCTCCAGGGAATACTACAACGGAAGGTACATCCGCACATGAAAACATTACATAAACAGCTTGTGCTTATAACACTAATTAGTGTTATCATGACCTATACTTTTATACACATAAAAGTTTGAATTACACATCGTTCATAAAACAATGTTTCCTTATACAAACAAAATATGTAATCGTATATATATATACACAACTGACAAATGGAAATGTGCATACAATGAGATAATACATGAAAAATACTGACTTTTTTTCAGCAGTGTAAATCCATTGAAGTATACATACCTATTGATCAATAGTGTATACCAAATCTACCATAATAAACAAGACAATGGTCAATCGAAACGTATATACATGGCTAGCGGTCAAATACTGAGACATAAAGACAACATTATATACCTGGATTTTTACCTGTCTTAGCCGGAGTACAATGTACAACTATAAACGATTTTAAACTATACATTAAGCTATAAAACTATCAGATTTATTATCTACATTCCTTGAAACAGATGATTTAAAGTGAAAATTATATTTGTTTTAGCATGTGTCTATAGCTGTAGAACTTGATTTTGACTGAATAAATTGAACTAAACATGATAGGTGTGCTATATTATGAATAATACAGTAGAATGTTTACAATATCTGATTAAGAAAGGAATAGATCCCCAAGACAAGACAGATATTGATGAGACTTTGTTACACAAAGCATCAATAGGTGAAAATATACAAGTTGTGAAATACCTGTGTGAGACATATACTGATATGCTACATATGAAAGCTAATTGTAACAAAAACGCTGCTCACTATGCAGACCGATATCTGATTAAGCAAGGAATCGATCCCCAAGAAAAGACCGATAGTGATGAGACTTTGTTTCATAAGGCATCAATAGGTGGAAATATACAAGTTGTGTGAGACATATAATGGTATCTATATATGAATGGTAATTGTAACAGAACCGCTGCTCACTATGCAGCCGAGAGCGGTACAGTAGAATGTTTACAATATCTGATTAAGCAAGGAATAGAACCCCTTAGACAAGACCGATAGTGACGAGACTCTGTTACACAGAGCATCAGAAGGTGTAAATATAAAAGTTGTGAAATACCTGTGTAAGACATATACTGATATGCTACATATGACAGACAACACTTTAAGAAATGCAGCACATATAGCTGCTAGTGAAGGTCACTTTGATATTTTATTGTATTTGTTGGAACGTGGAATAGCCCCACTCCCCGTTACAGCAGGAGGGGAGACAATTCTTCACTTAAGCATATATGCAAATCAGCATTCCAGGTACATTGTAGACCACTATCCTGCAGTTTTTGAAATGGTTGATGCCCAAATCATGGAAGAAATTATCAACGACAGTATTGAAAATGATGATGTTAAAACTGAAACACTTATCTATATTATTCAACAAATTAAGACTTCTTCATGAAACAGGTTTGAACTTCTTTGTTACACTGAGAGAAAACGATATTTTTCAATAACAAGCTTGTACATATATCAATGACGATAATGGTAAAAAATCGTTTGTTGCAAATTAATGTTAACCTTTAATCATATCGTCGATACATCGAGCCAAAAGTAACTGTTCTAGAGTGTAATCTAAGTAGGAACAAGAAGTGCCTATTATTGATATCATCGAGACATCGAGCCAAAGGTAACTGTTCTAGAGTTTAATCTAAGTAGGATCAAATAGTGGCCATTATTGATATCGTAGATACATCGAGCCAAAGGTAACTATTTTTGAGTTTAATCTAAGTAGGAACAAGTAGTGTCCATTATTGATATCGTCGATACATCAAGCCAAAGGTAACTGTTTTTTAATTTAATCAAAGTAGGAACAAGTAGTGTCCAATAGTAATATCGTCGAAACATCGAGCCAAAGGTAACTGTTTTTTAATTTAATATAAGTAGGAACAGGTAGTGTCAATAAGTAATTCGTTGATACATCGAGCCAAAGATATCTGTTTATGAGTTTAATCTAAGTAGGAACAGGTAGTGACCACTAGTATAATCGTCGATACATCGACCCAAAGGTAACATTTTAAAAGTATAATCTAAGTAGGAACAAGTAGTTTCCATTATTGATATCTTTGATACATTGAGCCAAAGGTAAATGTTTTTGAGTCTAATCTAAGTAGGAACAAATAGTGTCCATTACTGATATCGTCGAGACATCGAGCCAAAGGTAACTCTTTTTCAGTGTAATCTAAGTAGGAACAAGTAGTATCCATTAGTCTAATGTAACAGGACGAAAAAAATGCAGTTAGGGACTCGAAGCCGGGTCCTTTCGTTTACAGGCCGAATGCTCTACCGACTGAGCTAACCGGACTTCTAACATCGTTTGTCTCCTAACAGGTTATGTACACATTGTGACAGGACGATAATTGTTGATGATTATAAAGGTTTACAGACATCTATTTGTGTTATTTTGGATAGTTTTATTTTTTTATATTTTGAAATGTCGTTTTCGTTGGAAACTACGTTAACGAAAATGACATTTCTCGGAGCGTTTGTCTATATTTATTATTTGTTCTTGGTTTAAATAATATTTTGGGATACGTTTGTATTGTTCATAGCCATTTTACTGTTTTGTTACATTTATCATAATATAATGTGTTTAAATCATTGTAAATAAAAATCGGTAAGGTAAAAAATGATGCCAAAAAAGGCCTCAAACTCTAACATAGAATAACTCTTAACAAGAGCCTAACTATGTCTGTAGACTACAATGTTGCTTTATGGTATTTAGCGTCGCTTTCAACAATGTTTTAGTTATATTGCGACAGTATTCTAGGCGCTGCCACACTGGAGTGTCAAGCCGAAAATACATGATATGATACCCCACCCAGTAACATTTAACTGACACCGGGTCGACCAGACCTTAACTATCCTCTTAAATACTGAGCGCTAAGCAAGGAAGCTGTGTGTTTTACTCATGTTCATTATTGTGGCTACATTACAAACACCTGTGTGTTTAACTCATGTTCATTATTGTGGTTACATTACAAACACCTGTGTGTTTTACTTGCTTATTATTGTGGTTACATAACAAACACCAGTGTGTTTTACTCCTGTTCATTATTGACGAAACATTACAAACATCTGTGTGTTTTATTCGTGTTCATTATTGTTGTTAAATTACAAACACCTGTGTGTTTTACTCCTGCTGATTATTGTGGTTACATTACAAACACATGTATGTTTTACTCGTGTTTATTATTGTAGTTACATAACAAACACCTGTGTATTTTCTCGTGTTCATTACTTTGGTTACATTACAAACACATATTTTTTTACTCGTGTTCATTATTGTGGTTACATTACAAACATCTGTGTGTTTTACTCATGTTCATAATTGTGGTAACATTACAACACCATTGTGTTTTACTCGTGTTCAATATTGTGGTTACATTACAAACACATATGTGTTTTACTCATGTTCATTATTGTGGTTACATTACAAACACCTGTGTGTTTTACTCATGTTCATAGTTTTGATTACATTACAACACCTTTGTGTTTTACTCGTGTTCATTATTGTGGTTACATTACAAACACCTGTGTGTTTTACTCATGTCCATTATTGTGGTTACATTACAAACACATGTGTGTTTTACTCGTGTTCATTATTGTGGTTACATAAGAAACACCTGTGTGTTTTACTCATGTTCATAACTGTGGTAACAAAACAAACACTTGTGTGTTTTACTCGTGCTCATTATTGTGAATACATTACAAACACATGTGTGTTTTATTAATGTTTATTATTGTGGTTACATTACAAAGACCTCTGTTTTTAACGTGTGTTCATTATTGTGGATACATTACAAACATTTATGTGTGTTACAAATGTATACTTTTTGTGGTTACATAAAATACATGTGTGTTTCATTAATGTTTATTATTGTGGTAACATTAAAAAGACCTGTGTGTTTTACTCGTGTTCATTACTGTGGTTACATTACAAACACCTGTGTGTTTTACTCGTGCTCATTATTTTGGTTACGTTACAAACACATGTGTGTTTTACTCCTGATCATTACTGTGGTAACATTACAAACATATGTGTGTGTTTTACTAATGTTCATATTGTGGTTACATTACAAAGACCTGTGTGTTTTACTCGTGTTCATTATTGTGGTTACCATGATAACAAACACATGTGTGATTTACTAATGTTCATTATTGTGGTTACATTACAAACACATGTGTGTTTTACTCCTGTTCATTACGGTGGTAACATTACAAACACATATGTGTTTAACTAAGTTCATTATTGTGGTTACATTACAAAGACATGTGTGGTTTACTCGTGTTCATTATTGTGGATTACATGTCAAACACATATGTGTTTTACTCATGTCGATTATTGTGGTTACATTACAACACATGTGTGTTTTACTCGTGTTCATTATTGTGATAAAATAACAAAAACCTGTGTGTTTTACTCATGTTCATAACTGTGGTATCAATACAAACAAATGTGTGTTTTAATAATGTTCATTATTGTGGTTACATTACAAACACATGTGTGTTTTACTACTGTTCATTATTGTGGTAACATTACAAAGACCTCTCTGTTTTACTTATGTTCATTATTGTGGTAACATTACAAAGACCTGTATGTTTTACTCGTGTTCATTATTGTGATAACATTACAAACACTTGTGTGTTTACCTTATGGTAATTATTGTGGTTATATTACAAACACTTGTGTGTTTACCTAATGTTAATTATTGTGGTTACATTACAAACACCAGTGTGTTTACCTAATGTTAATTATTGTTGTTACATTACAAACACTTGTGTGTTTACCTAATGTTAATTAGTGTTGTTACATTACAAACACCAGTGTGTTTTACTCATGTTCATTCATTTTTTTAAGTCGTATGTTAATTTGTTGTTTTTTCTACATGTACAGTGAACCAGGAATCTTCCATCCTGTTGACGTCGATTAACCTACAATGGAACGCCGTAAAACCCCATTCATTCATACTAATGTTAATTAGTGTGCATCAATTATCAATCCCTGTGCTATTCCAGGGCGATACATACACACGTTTATTCTTCACATATCTTTGTTAACGTTCTTTTTAATTAGATAGTTGTAATTGTACCTACATCTAAAATCAGGGCTGCGTTCAGTTCAGTTAAACGTTTGCTAACGTTAGCTTACATATTTTCCTGAACACTGGCTCAACCTCATATTAGCACTCAGTATGCGATAATGATAGTGAACCAGACACTTAACGTGTTTGCTGTTTTACGGTGCTGAACGCAGCACTAGATATCATATAGAATTAATGTTTCTACTAAACGCACTTGACATTTTTGTGTTTCCTGTTTAATGGTGCTGAACATATTATATAATTGTTTTACTTTGTAACTGGATCTACCTCTAGAATCAGGAATATCTTCTCTTTTTTCGCTTATAATATTATTGTTTCTTCTAATAGTATATACATTTCTATGACAGTATTGCATGTGTGTTTTATCTAGCAAATTCATTTGCTACACTTAGTTTGTACCTTTCATGGTGCAACAATAATGCATAATTTCATTATGAAATATATATATATATATATATATGATTTGATATTGTTGTTAATTAAAGAAGATAATTTATTAATGCTACAGTTCTTTAGTTGTCTATTTTAACCAAAAGTTTAGATTTCCTAAGGCAACGTTATGATCGTTTTATCATAACAATTGAAAATCACGTTCTGTGTGGAATCTGAACTAAGCATGTGCCGATGAGGTAAAATCGTTAAAAGCAAATGAAGCCCTTGTATGGAACTAGTACAAAGTATATGTCGATAAGGTACCATACTTTAGAGCATATAACATAACGCCCTTGTATAGAACTAATACGAAGAACATGCCGATAAGGTACCATACTTTAGAGCATATAACATAAAGCCCTTGTATGGAACTAGTATGAGGCATATTTCGATAAGGTATCATACTTTAGAGCATAAAACATAATCCCTTGTATGGAACTAGTACGAAGTATATGCCGATAAGGTACCATACTTTAGAGAACATAACACAAAGCCCTTATATTGAACCGATACGAGGCATATGTCGATTAGGTACCATACTTTAATTGGCGAACTAGTACGTGGTTTATGTCGATAAGGTACCATACTTTAATTTGCAAACTAGTACGTGGTATATGTCGATAAGGTACCATACTTTAAATGGCAAACTAGAACGTGGCATATGTTGATAAGGTACCATACTTTAATCGGTGAACTAGTACTTGGCATATGCCGATAATGAACAATACTTTAAATTGTGGACTAGTACGTGGTATATGTCGATAAGGTACTATACTTAAATTGGTGAATAGTAAGTGGTATATGTCGATAAGGTAAAATACTTTAATTGGTGAACTAGTACGTGGCATATGTCGATCAGGTATCATACTTTAATTGGTAAACTAGTACGTGGTATATGTCAATAAGGTACCATACTTTAATTGGCGAACTAGTACGTGGTTTATGTTGATAACGTACCTTACTTTAATTGGCGAACTAGTACGTGGCATATGTCGATAAGATACCATACTTTATTTGGCGAACTAGTACGTGGTATATGTCGATAAGGTACCAAATTTTAGAGCACATTAATACCGTGTATGTAAATAGTACGAGGCATTTGTCGAGAATGTTCACTACATAAATATACTTTAGAGTAAATGAAGCCTGTGTATGAAACTAGTACGAAGCATATGTTGAGAATGTTCACTACATAAATTGGCGAGCTAGAACGTGGCATATGTCGATAAGGTAACATGCTTTAGAGCAAATCAAAACCTTGTATGGAACTAGTACGAGGCAAATATCGATAAGGTGCCACAGTTTAGAGCAAATATAGCCCTTGTATTGAACTAGTACGAGGCATTTGTCGATAAGGTACCGTACATTAGAGCAAATAAGTTCCTTGTATGGCACTAGAACGACGCATTCATTGATAAGGTACCGTACATTAGAGAAAATAAGTCTCTTGTATGGCACTAATACGACGCATTCGTTGATAAGGTATAGTACATTAGAGCAAAAAAAGCAAGTGTATGGAACTAGTACGAGGCATTTGTCAATAAGGAATCGTACATTAGAGAAATAAGACCGTTGTATAGAACTAGTACGAGGCATTTGTCGATAAGGCATCATACTTTAGAGCAAATCAAAACCTTGTATGGAACTAGTACGAGGTAAATATCGGTAAGAAACCATAATTTACAGCAAATATAGCCCTTGTATTGAACTAGTGCGAGGCATTTCTCGATAAGGTACCGTAAATTATTGAAAATAAAGCCCTTGTATGGCACTTATTTCTCAATAAGGTACCGTACATTGAAGTATATAATGTCCTTGTATGGCACTAGTACGACGCATTCGTTGATAATGTGTGTTGAATTAGAGCAAATAAAGCTCGTGTATGGAACTAGTACGAGACATTTGTCCATAAAGTACCGAAGACTTTCATGCAGAGCCACTGCTTTTGTGTAGAACCAGCACTAGAAATATGCCGATCAGGTACCTTATTGTAAAACAAATCACGCACAAGTGCAGAACCCGCACTAGACATATGCCGATCAGGTACCTTATTGTAAAACAAATCACGCACTAGCGCAGAACCAGCAGTAGACATATGCCGATAAGGTACCTTGCTATAAAACAAATAACGCTCTTGTGTAAATCCAGTAAAACACATGTGCCGATAAGGTACCTTATTCTCAAACAAATCACGCTCTAGTGTAGAACTAGCACTAGACATATGCCGATAAGGTTCTTTATTCTAAAACAAATCACTCTTGTTTGTAGAACCAGCACTAGACATGTACCGATAAGGTACCTTACCCTAAAACAAATCACGCTCTTGTGTGGAACCTGCACAATACATATGCCGATAGTGTACCTTACTATAAAACAAATCACGCTCTTGTATGGATCCATCACTAGACATATACCGATAAGGTACCTTACTATAAAACAAACCACGCTCTTGTGTGGAGCCAGAACTAGACATATGCCGATAAGGTACCTTACTATAAAACAAATCATGCTTTTGTATGGAACCAGCACTAGAAATATGCCGATAAGGTACCTTACTAAAAAGCAAATTACGCTCTTGTTTGGAACCAGCACTAGACATATATCAATAATGTTTCTCACTATAAAACAAATCACGTTTTTGTGATCAACCAGCATTAGACATGTGCCGATAAGGTACCTTACTCTAAATCAAATCAAGCACTTGTGTATAACCAGCACTAGACATGTGCCGATAAGATATTTACTATAACACAAATCACGCTCTTGTGCAGAACCAGCACTTGACATATGCCGATAGTGTATCTTACTATCAAATAAATCACGCGCTAGTGTAGAACCAGCACTAAACATATGACGATAAGATACTTTACTATAAACAAATCACGCTCTTCTGTGGATCCAGCACTAGACATATAACAATAATTTTCCTCACTATCAAACATATCACGCTCTTGTGTAGATCCAGCACTAGACATATATCGACAATTTTCCTCACTATCAAACATATCACGCTCTTGTGTAGATCCAGCACTAGACATATAACGATAATTTTCCTCACTATCAAACATATCACGCTCTTGTGTAGATCCAGCACTAGACATATAACGACAATTTTCCTCACTATCAAACATATCACGCTCTTCTGTGGATCCAGCACTAGACATATAACGATAATTTTCCTCACTATCAAACATATCACGCTCTTGTGTAGATCCAGCACTAGACATATAACGATAATTTTCCTCACTATCAAACATACCACGCTCTTGTGTAGATCCAGCACTAGACATATAACGACAATTTTCCTCACTATCAAACATATCACGCTCTTCTGTGGATCCAGCACTAGACATATAACGATAATTTTCCTCACTATCAAACATATCACGCTCTTGTGTGGAACCAGCACTAGACATATATCGATACTTTTCCTCACTATAAAACAAATCCCGCTCTTGTATGGATCAAGCACTAGACATGCCGATAGGGTACTTTACTATCAAACAAATCACGTTTTTGTATGGATCTAGCGCTAGACATATACCGATAAGATACGTTACTATAAAACAAATCATGCTCTTGGATGGAACAAGCACTAGACATATGCTGATAAGAGACCTTACTATAAAGCAAATTACGCTCTTGTTTGGAACCAGCACCAGACATATATCAATAATGTTTCTCACTATAAAACAAATCCCGCTCTTGTGTGGAATCAGCACTAAACATATGCCGATAAGGTACCTTACTCTTAAACAAATCACGCTCATGTGTGGAACCAGCCCTAGACATATATCGATTAAGTTCCTTACAATTAAACAAATCATGCTCTTGTGTGAAACCAGCACTAGACAGGTGCCGATCAGGTACCTTACTCTAAAAAAACATCACGCTGTTGTGTAGATCCAGCACTAGACATGTGCCGATAAGGTACCTTACCATAAGACAAATCAAGCTCTTATGTGGAGCCAGACCTAGACATATGCCGATAAGGTACCTAACTCTAAAATACACCACGCTCTTGTGTAGATCCATCACTAGACATGTGCCGATAAGGTACTTTACTCTAAAACAAATCACGCTCTTGTGTGAAACCAGCATTAAACATATGCCGATAAGATACCTTACTATAAAACAAACCACGCTTTAGTGTAGAACCAGCACTAAAAATATGCCGATAAGGTACCTAACTGTAAAATACACCACGCTCTTGTGTAGATCCATCACTAGACATGTGCCGATAAGGTACCTTACTCTAAAACAAATCACGATCTTGTGTGGAACCAGCATTAGACATATGCCGATAAGGTACCTTATTATAAGACAAATCACGCTCTTGTGTAGATCCAGCATTATACATATACCGATAAGGTACCCTCCTCAAAAGCAAATCTCGTTCCTGCATTGAACCAGCACTAGACATGTACCGATAAGATACGTTACTATGAAACACATCACGCTCTTGTGTAGAACCAGCACTAGACATATGCCGATAAGATACCTTACTATGAAACACATCACGCTCTTGTGTAGAACCAGCACTAGACATATGCCGATAAGATACCTTACTATGAAACACATCACGCTCTTGTGTAGAACCAGCACTAGACATATGCCGATAAGATACCTTACTATGAAACACATCACGCTCTTGTGTAGAACCAGCACTAGACATATGCCGATAAGATACCTTACTATAAAGCAAATCACGCTCTTGTGTGGAACCAGCACTAGACATATGCCGATAAGGTACCTTACTATAAGACAAATCATGCTCTTGTGTGGAGCCAGACCTAGACATATGCCGAGAAGGTACCCTACTCTAAAGCGAATCCCGTCCCTGTGTGCAGACAGCACTAGACATGTGCCGGTAAGATACCTTACTCTAAAACAAATCACGCACTAGTGTAGAACAAGCACTAGACATATGCTTATAAGGTATCTTACTCTTAAACACATCACGTTCTTGTGTGGAACCACCACTAGACATGTGCCTATAAGATACCTTACTCGAAAATAATCACGCTCTTGTTTAGAACCAGCACAAGACATATGTTGATAAAGTACTTTGCTCTAAAAACAAATCAAGCTCTAGTGTAGAAGCAGCACTAGAGAGGTGCCGATCAGGTACCTTACTCTAAAACAAATCACGCACTAGTGTAGAACCAGGACTAGACATATGCCGGTAAGGTATCTTACTCTTAAACACATCACGCTTTAGTGTAGATCCAGCACTAGACATGTGCCGATAAGGTACCTTACACTAAAACAAATCAAGCTCTAGAGTACAACCAGCACTAGACATATATAGATAATGTTCCTTACAATAAAACAAATCACGCTCTTGTGTGAAAACAGCACTAGACATGTGCCGGTTAGATACCTTACTCTTTAACAAATCACACACTATTGTAGATCAAGCACTAGACATATGCCGATAAGGTATTTTAATATAAAACACATCACGATCTTGTGTAGATCCAGCACTAGACATGTGCCGATAAGGTACCTTACTCTAAAACAAATCACGCTCTAGTGTAGAACCAGCACTAGACATATGTGGATAATGTAACTTACTCTAAAACACATCACGCTCTTGTGTAGATCAAGCACTAGACATGTGCCGATAAAGTACCTTACACTTAAACAAATCAAGCTCTAGTGTAGAACCAGCACTAGACATATATCGATAATTTTCCTTACAATAAAACAAATCGAGCTCTTGTGTGAAACCAGCACTAGACATGTGCTGGTTAGATACCTTATTCTTAAACAAATCACGCACTATTGTTGATCCAGCACTAGACATATGCCGATAAGGTACATTAATATAAAACACATCACGCTTTTGTGTAGATCCAGCACTATACATGTGCCAATAAGATACCTTACTTTAAAACAAATCACGCTCTAGTGTAGAACCACCACTAGACATGTGCCTATAAGATACCTTACTCGAAAATAATCACGCTCTTGTTTAGAACCAGCACAAGACATATGTTGATAAAGTACTTTGCTCTAAAAACAAATCAAGCTCTAGTGTAGAAGCAGCACTAGAGAGGTGCCGATCAGGTACCTTACTCTAAAACAAATCACGCACTAGTGTAGAACCAGGACTAGACATATGCCGGTAAGGTATCTTACTCTTAAACACATCACGCTTTAGTGTAGATCCAGCACTAGACATGTGCCGATAAGGTACCTTACACTAAAACAAATCAAGCTCTAGAGTACAACCAGCACTAGACATATATAGATAATGTTCCTTACAATAAAACAAATCACGCTCTTGTGTGAAAACAGCACTAGACATGTGCCGGTTAGATACCTTACTCTTTAACAAATCACACACTATTGTAGATCAAGCACTAGACATATGCCGATAAGGTATTTTAATATAAAACACATCACGATCTTGTGTAGATCCAGCACTAGACATGTGCCGATAAGGTACCTTACTCTAAAACAAATCACGCTCTAGTGTAGAACCAGCACTAGACATATGCCGATAAGGTAACTTACTCTAAAACACATCACGCTCTTGTGTAGATCAAGCACTAGACATGTGCCGATAAAGTACCTTACACTTAAACAAATCAAGCTCTAGTGTAGAACCAGCACTAGACATATATCGATAATTTTCCTTACAATAAAACAAATCGAGCTCTTGTGTGAAACCAGCACTAGACATGTGCTGGTTAGATACCTTATTCTTAAACAAATCACGCACTATTGTTGATCCAGCACTAGACATATGCCGATAAGGTACATTAATATAAAACACATCACGCTTTTGTGTAGATCCAGCACTATACATGTGCCAATAAGATACCTTACTTTAAAACAAATCACGCTCTAGTGTAGAACCAGCACTAGACATATGCCGATAAGGTACCTTACTTTAAAATATATCACGCTCTTGTGTAGAACCAGCACTAGACATATGCCGAGAAGATAAGTTACTCTGAAACAAATAACGCTCTTGCGTAGAACCAGCATTACACATATGCCGATTAAATACCTTACTCTTAAACAAATCACGCTATTGTGTGGAACCAACATTAGACATGTACCGATACGAAACATTACTCTAAATCAAATCACGCGCAGGTGTAGAACCAGTACTAGACATATGCCGATAAGATACATTACTCTAAAACAAATCACGCTTTTGTGTGGAACCAGTCCTAGACTTGTGCCGATAAGATAACTTACTATAAAACACATCACGCTCTAGTGTAGAACCAGCACTAAATATATGCCGATAAGGTACCTTACTATAAAACACAAACCACGCTCTTGTGTAGATCCAGCACTAGACATGTGCCGTAAGATACCTTACTATAAAACAAATCACGCTCTAGTGTAGAACCAGCACTACACATATGCCGATAAGGTAACTTACTCTAAAACACATCACGCTCTTGTGTAGATCAAGCACTAGACATGTGCCGATAAAGTACCTTACACTTAAACAAATCAAGCTCTAGTGTAGAACCAGCACTAGACATATATCGATAATTTTCCTTACAATAAAACAAATCGAGCTCTTGTGTGAAACCAGCACTAGACATGTGCTGGTTAGATACCTTATTCTTAAACAAATCACGCACTATTGTTGATCCAGCACTAGACATATGCCGATAAGGTACATTAATATAAAACACATCACGCTTTTGTGTAGATCCAGCACTATACATGTGCCAATAAGATACCTTACTTTAAAACAAATCACGCTCTAGTGTAGAACCAGCACTAGACATATGCCGATAAGGTACCTTACTTTAAAATATATCACGCTCTTGTGTAGAACCTGCACTAGACATATGCCGAGAAGATAAGTTACTCTGAAACGAATAACGCTCTTGCGTAGAACCAGCATTACACATATGCCGATTAAATACCTTACTCTAAAACAAATCACGCTATTGTGTGGAACCAACATTAGACATGTACCGATACGAAACATTACTCTAAATCAAATCACGCGCAGGTGTAGAACCAGTACTAGACATATGCCGATAAGATACATTACTCTAAAAGAAATCACGCTTTTGTGTGGAACCAGTCCTAGATATGTGCCGATAAGATAACTTACTATAAAACACATCACGCTCTAGTGTAGAATCAGCACTAAATATATGCCGATAAGGTACCTTACTATAAAACACAAACCACGCTCTTGTGTAGATCCAGCACTAGACATGTGCCGTAAGATACCTTACTATAAAACAAATCACGCTCTAGTGTAGAACCAGCACTACACATATGCCGATAAGGTAACTTACTCTAAAACACATCACGCTCTTGTGTAGATCCAGCAATAGACATGTTGCGATAAGGTACCTTACTCTAATATAAATCATTCTCTTGTATAAAACCAGCTATAGACATATGGCGATAAGATACCTACATGTAGCGTGGTTATTCTAGAATAACGGTAAAATATAAGAACATACCGAGTACTGGTTTTACAGTACATGTAAGAGCGTTATTTGTTTTAGAGTTAACCACGTGATGGGCATATGGTTAATGTGTGTTCTACACGAGATCGTGATTTGTTCTAGATTAATATACATATACTTTATTGGAGTGTTCTACACAGTAGAGTGTTTTGTTTTAAGCTTTTGTGTAGAACCAGAACAAGGACAAATTATTCTTTACTGTAGAACCAAAACTAGGACAAATCACAACGTTGTGTAGCACCAGAACTGAGACAAATCACAACCTTATGTAGCACCAGAATTAAGACAAATCGCAACCTTGTGTAGAACCAGAACTACGACAAATCATGCTCTTGTGTAGAATCAGAACTAGGACAAATCACGCTGTTTTGTCGAACCAGAACTAGGACAAATGACGCTATTGTGTAAAATCCAACCTAGGACAAATCACTCCCATTTGTATATATAAAACTAGGACAAATCTCGCTCTTGTGTAAAACCAGACCTAGGACAATTCACACTCTTGTATAAAATCAGAGAACTTGACAAATCACGTTCTTATGTAGAACCAGAACTAGGACAGATCACTCCATTTTGTATATCCAGAACTAGGACACATTATGCTTTTGTGTAGAACCAGAACTAGGACAAATTATGCTTTTGTGTAGAACCAGAACTAGAACAAATCATGTTCTTGTTTAACATCAGAACAAGGACAAATCACTCAATTTTGTTTATCCAGAACTAGGAAAAATCACGCTCTTCTGTAGAACCAGACCTAGGATAAATCACTCAATTTTGTATAGCCAGAATTAGAACAAATCATGCCCTTGTTTAAAATCAGAACTAGGATAAATTACTTTCTTCTGTATAACCAGACCTAGGACAATTCCCACTCTTGTATAAAATGAGAGAACTAGGATAAATTACACTCTTCTGTATAACCAGACCTAGGACAATACCCACTCTTGTATAAAATCAGAGAACTAGGATAAATTACGCTATTCCGTAGAACCAGACCTCGGACAATTCCCACTCTTGTATAAAATCAGAGAACTAGGATAAATTACGCTCTTCTGTAGAACCAGAACTAGGACAATTCCCACTCTTGTATAACATCAGAAACTAGGACAAATTACGCTCTTCTGTAGAACCAGACCTAGGACAATTGCCACTCTTGTTATTAAATCAGAGAACTAGGATAAATTACGCTCTTCTGTAGAACCAGACCTAGGACAATTCCCACTCTTGTATAAAATCAGAAACTAGGACAAATTACTTTCTTCTGTAGAACCAGACCTAGGACAATTCCCTCTCTTGTATAAAATCAGAGAACTAGGATAAATTACGCTCTTCTGTCGAACCAGACCTAGGACATTTCCCACTCTTGTATAAAACCAGAAAACTAGGATAAATTACGCTATTCTGTAGTACCAGACCTAGGACAATTCCCACTCTTGTATAAAATCAGAGAACTAGGATAAATTACGCTCTTCTGTAGAACCAGACCTAGGACAATTCCCACTCTTGTATACAATCAGAGAACTAGGATAAATAACGTTCTTGTATAGAACCGGAACTAAGATAAGTCACACTCTTATGTAAAATCAGAACTAAGACAAACCCGGCTCTTTGTTAGGACCTGCATTAGGATTATGCCGATAGAGTACCTTTTTGCAGAACAAATCTTGCTCTAAAGCATAATCAGCACGAGGCATGTATTGATAAGGTACCTTACTTTGGAACAAGTCAGGCTCTTGGTTAGAACACGCATTAGGAATATGCCGATAGAGAACCTTTCTCCAGAACAAATCTTGCTCTAAAGAATAATCAACACGGGGAATGTATTGATAAGGTACCTTACTTTGGAACGAGTCAGGCTTTTGGTAGAACCAGTACTAGGTATATGTCTATAATATACCTTATCTTAATTTTCCTCAAAGTCCTCACATCGTCTGGTAAGTACGTAATTGCGTCTTCTCACAAATTTACTAATGAGTTTGCTTATTTTAATATTCCTTGAGAAACATTTCGTTGGAAATTATTGCGTCATTTATATCCGTTGCAAATAAATGCTAGTGCCACGTAAGTAAATTTACAGTTCGATCGCCAAACTTACCTCTTGTTTTCACTACGTATTTTTTATAAACAGTTTTCTCCAATCGTGATTGTTTTTCTTAATGAAGATATGTTTTCTATCAGCAAGATTCAGATTCAGATACCCCCCCCCCCCTCCATACACACACACATCGCACACACGATGTCGCGCAGGTGTTGGGAACTTTAAATTAGGGTCATGTGTGCCAACTGATAGTTTGTGATTAGTATACGCTAATAGTTCGTGACAGTTGCTTATCAAATCGTTTGTGACGTTCGTGAAAGTAACTGATCGTTTGTGATGGTAACTGATCGTTTGTCATCGTTACTAATAGTTCCTGACAGTTGCTTATCAAATCGTTTGTGACAGTTAGTGATCGTTCGTGACAGTAACTGATCGTTTGTAATGGTTACTGATCGTTTGTGATTGTTACTGATCGTCTGTGGTGATAACTGGTCGTTCTTGACCGTAATTGATCGTTCGTAATGATTACTGCCATCGTTACTGATCGTTAGTGATGGTAACTGATCGTTTTTCATCGTTACTAATAGTTGCTTATCACATCATTTGTGGCAATTAGTGATCGTTCGTGACAGTAACTGATCGTTATGATGGTTACTGATCGTATTCGATGGTAATTGATAGTTCATGATGGTTCGTGGGGGTTACATATCGTTTATATTGGTTACTGATCGTTGGTGATGGTAGCTGATCGTTTGTCATTGTTACTAATAGTTCGTAAGAGTTGCTTATAAAATCGTTCGTGACAGTTAGTGATTGTTCGTGATGGTTACTGGTCGTTTCTAATGTTTACTGATCATTTGTAATGGTAACTGGTCGTTTGTGGTCGTTACTAATAGTTCATGACATCGACTGTTCATTTGTCACAATTAATAATCAAATAATATGTTTCAGTTAGTGATCGAATGTGGTGGTAACTGATCATTCGTAATGGTTACTGATCGTTTGTAACCGTTATTGATCGTTCGTGGTCGATCGTTCATCACGTTTACTTGGAGTTCGCTCAATTCCAAGAGTGGCATGATAAAAAGAATTCCGTGCGATATTAAGGGTTTCAGTATAGTACGTTAAGTATGAAAAAAGTTTCTTTTGACGTGGACTTGTCCCAAGACCATTGTGGCATGGCTGGATTTCTGATTCTATTGACTTCGCTTAACTGCTTATACAACTATCTGCAGTATGAATAGTAGTTCAACATGGATTCAACTGAATTGCATCTAAAAGCTAAATGTCAAGAATATTGACCAAAATGGTTACGTTATTTTGTTTAATTGATATAGAAAGACTTTCGACTTTAATGAACCATTACAAATTTAACAAAAGTTTAGAAATTATTGCGCAATCGGAATGGGTCACATATTGTATGTGTAACACATATTCACTGTATAAAAGCGATGTTTTTAGATAGATTTTACGACGTACCGGACATTCTTCATTGGACACAGCTTATTTCAATGTGTTTCCTCAGATGACGTCACTAGCTCCGATTGATCTATGTGCTTAGACACCTCAGTTTGTTGGGCTTTGGGGAGAGAGCCCGCATGGGCACTATCTATATCTTGGTTAGTACATAATTATGTGACGCCGTTTTGACCCTTTTTAAACATATGTCGTAGTGTTTTTACCCCTATTTATTTTGCATAATGCGACGTAGAGATTAGACCCTCCTTTCTGGATATATACTGTAGATTTTTGACCCCTTGTTCAATCCGGGGTGAAAACCCCTCCTGGGTAGGAACTCCAGACACGGAACCTCTTAATTCTTCATGAAATCCAAGAGCTTATGTCATTGTGTAGACAAAGTTTGATTTAGATTAGATGTAGGGCTTTGGCCCCTTTATAATTTGTTTGAATGTAGTGAGACAATACCCCGTAACGATAAAGACACATTTAATAACGGATTGTACATATGACGTTGCAACAAAGTATGCACGATGGGTTTCAGATTATAGACTTCAACCTTTATTTGCAATACATAAGTGGTTCAGTCAGTAGATCAATATCAGGAAAATCGCTATAAATATCTAAAAAATGAAAGTACTTTTAAAATGAATACCAAGCATTTCATTATCATTAACACATACATACACATTATTTGGTATGTCAAATCTGCCAAAACGTGGCAAAAACAAAACAGGTTTATTTATCGGAGTGGTGATTCCCATTCTAAAAATAGACAACATGCAAAATACTGTTTGACGATAATTATTTCGTCAGTCATTCGGACTGTTTCTAAGATCATCTACACCTACCTACTATATGGTCAAGCTTGTTATTTATTTAATGGGGTTAACGAGATATTAACATGATATAACGTATTAAATACTGACAGCCTGGGCTGCGTTTCACAACATAACTTACGATAAAAATCGCCGTAAGTCTATTTGACAATTACAACGTGGTTTGTTTAAATTTTGATAGACATTTAAAACGATTGCATTTCCAGAAAATATATCATTTTCTGCATGGTCTCAAATATGAATAGGTGTTGGTTTACGATTACGACGATTTTTCTCGTAAGTTTTTTTTTGTGAAACGGACCCCACCAGTTCTATTGGTGGAGAGAGACCACATGTTCATGATTCTGTGCAGAGCCACTGTCCTTCCGCCAGGCACTGACGAAGTTTCTCATATAAAATGTGTAGATCAGGCTCGGCTTGAACCCAAAACTTCAGCTGTGAGAGGTTAGTTTACTTGAGATGGTGTCATAAACCACTCGACCACATTATATTAATAAACTGAAACAAGAACATGCGTTGTGAAACTGCAAAGAATGTTGATCCAAGGGAGGCAATGCTGTCTTAAACCAAACATATAATATCATGAATTGTCTGTAATGTTTATATCAAGTTGAAACACTATAGTTTTTCTTTGAACAACTATACAGTCAAACATGTGTAAGTGGTCACCTCTATTTAGCAGCCACTTGTCTTAAGCAGCCACATATGTTATTTCTAATTGCTATGCTTTCAGAACAAAATAATCTGTCTTAAATGGTCACTTTTGCTCATTTACTGGTTGCTTAAGACAGGTTTGACTGTAATACATAATCAATATTGTATACAATTTATGACATAAAACAGTTTATAAGGACACATGACAATGTTGAGGTGGATTTTATTTTTGTCTACTTATCAAACACATCGTTACATTATGAACATATGGTGTCATACCGCAGCGTGGTCTAGCGTCCGAATGGCATGTGGAAGGTCATGGGTTCGATCCCCGGCCGGATCATAAAAAAGACTTGAAAAAATGGTACTAGAAACTTTCTCGCTTGACGCTTAGCAGTAAGAGGATAAGATTGGTCGACCCGGTGTCAGTATAATGTGACTGGGTGGGGTATAATACCATGTGTCATGCGGTATGACAGCGCTCAGAATACTGTCTCACGTAGACGCCGTCGCGATATGACTGAAAATAACAACAACAACATATGGCTAAATTAGCAATATGTCAACATTTAAGAAAACACACAAACTGATATTTCTTTTGCTATCTTTCTGTTATATTGATGACATTTAAAACGCATTTTGCATTTGTCAAATGTGCAGAAAATGAATACCTTTAAAACATATTAAAGAATCATTCGCGTTTTCAAAATAAAATTGAATTAAGGGTCTGTATTGGAGTATATATTTTGTGTGATGTAAAATTCTAATTTTCAGGAATGGTGTTGAATCGACATTTATAAACATTGTCGTATATGTCACTGCGATATTAAAACTGAAAATGTTCATAAACATTCAAATCTGTCTTTAGCAGCCAGTCAAGTAAATGAGCAAAATTGACCTTTTAAGATAAGTGGTTGCTTAAGACAGGTTAATTTGTTCTAAAAGCTTACACGTAGGAAACAACAAATATGGCTGCTTAAGACAAGTGGCAATTTAATGGAGGTGACCACTTATAGATATACATGATCCTTTTAAAAAGTATATGTCGTTTGTGTACCTATCTCGCCTCTTGCAGTGTTCACACAATATGTATCTGTTGTTTACTTTACCTAATATTAGTGTAAACTTTAGCCTACCTGTTCAAGGTGGTAGTCAAGTAGTCAATTACACATCGTGCTTCATTCCTTCATTGTTAATCTAATAGCATAATCATTAAAGCGTCTCGCCTGTTTTTGTTACCTCAATAAATATTCTGGTTGTGACGTTAGTAAATCTTATTTTTATCCAATTGTTTTCCAACTAAAATCTCCTTGATAAAACAAAACTGCTCAACTGTCTCTTCAAAAGGTGTAACTGCATTGACCAATCGATGAAAGTTTATTTTGGTACCGGTCAAATAAACATAAATGTATCCGGTCAGCCCTTTATTACATCAAATAATATACCATGATCTGATAAATAAATAGCTTTTTACACTTAAATTTAGTAAGTACAGTCAAACCTGTCTTAAGCATCCAGTCAAGTAAATGAGTAAAGGTGACCTTTTAAGACAGGTTGCTACTTAAGATAGATTAATTTGTTCTGAAAGCATAGAAATAAAAAATGTGACTGCTTAAGACATGTGGCTGCTTAATAGAAGTGATCACTAACACAGGTTTGACTGTATTTTATATGCAAAACAAAAATATGATCAAACGAAGAGAAGTCTTTATCAAAGCAGATATTGCAACACCATATTAGTCCTGTAACATGTATTAAATCAAAGCATCATGACACTAAAACGAACTGTCTCCGTGACACCAAAACGATCTGTCTTCGTGACACTAAAACGATCTGTCTCCGTGACATCAAAACGATCCGTCTCCGTGACATCAAAACAACCTATCTTAGTGACACCAAAACGATCTGTCTCCGTGACACCAAAACGATCCGTCTCCGTGACATCAAAACGATCCGTCTCCGTGACATCAAAACGACCTATCTTAATGACACCAAAACGATTTGTCTCCTTGGTACCAAAATGATCGGTCTTCGTAACACCAAAACGATCCGTCTCCGTGATACCAAAACGATCTGTCTTCATGACATCAAAACGACCTATCTCTTTGACACCAAAAAGGATCTGTCTCCGTGACATCAAAACGATCCGTCTCCATAACATCAAAACGATCTGTCTACGTGCAATCAAAACGATCTGTATCCGTGACACCAAAACGATCTGTCTCCGTGACACCAAAACTATCTGTCTACGTGACACCAAAACGATCTGTCTCCGTGACACCAAAACGATCTGTCTACGTGACACCAAAACGATCTGTCTCCGTGACACCAAAACGATCTTTCTCCGTGACATCAAAACGATCTGTCTCCGTGCCATCAAAACAATCTGTTTCCGTGATACCAAAACGATCTATCTCCGTTATGTCTGAGTGTTTATTAATTCTTTGGCTGATTAAAGTTAAAAGCAGCAAATGTACAGGCACGTTTCTTATAAAGCAACACAAAGTAAATACTGACCACCAAGGGAGGATGAGTGGGGGAGGAGAAGGACGCTTCCTAAACGTTGGCAAGTCTAGTTAGTTATATACAGAAAATCCGACGACAGAACACCGACAACCGTACACCCCCACCACCCTTAGCTTTTGGAAACATTTTTCTCACAAACACCGAGGACTTCCAAATTTTCACCAAATCGCAAATACCGCGAATAATCTTAGGATTATGACCTTGACCGATGATCGCACTTCTGCCAAAAACAACATAGCCAGCGTAAGCATATACATGCACTCAACATGAAGAAAGTGTAAGCACATAATGACGTAGTAATAACTTACGCTCCTGTCAATGTGTGGTTGATATTCAAAGATACACATTATAACTGTCCTAACAATAAAAACTCCAATGGAAAACATGATGAATCGTAGCCATTCGATGTCATTTGTCGATCCAACTGACGTCACTGCGTTGCCTTGGAGAAGATATAAACCATACACGTCCTGTTTTCAAAATATAGGTCACTATAAAATGGATTGTAAAAGGAAAACCCATAATAACAGGCACACCAGATCTGACAATGAATCTTGTGGTTCTAGCAGATATATCCACGATATAAAAGCAGTAATAGTTATTTGACTGCAAACCATTATTGGCGATGACTGCGTGCGCAACGAACAAGCAGACGAAAATCCAGGTTGTTAAAATCAGACCTGTGAATCGAAGGAATGGCCTTGACTGCCACTGTTTCCAGGGTAACATCGACGTAATATACACTTCCATATTTATCAGAACCATGTTCACGCCAACTACTTGGAACAAATATTCTGTTGTGTAGGCTACATACAAACAAACACCGTTGCTGTGGTGTTCAAACCCTCCATGGCTGATTGTGTGAATAACAAATGCTATGAATGTTGTCACGGCGAGCAAATGATAAACATACCACAGTTGCGATTGCGACCTTAACTTCTCGTTCAGTATCGTTAAAAACAGAAGGACCCCAATGAGTGCTAGGATCACCGCTATCGAAAGGCTGATATCGTAGATAACCTACAAGTGAAAACAGAATTGATTATTTAAATAATTAGCGTCATATTTTACCAAAGACAACTAACAGACGAGCCATTAACCGAACCACTGTTTGGTTTAAATTTGTTTATTTTAACTTCGAATGTGAAACAATTTCTTACAACTTAGACAAATCACGCTCTCGAAGTCTACCTGGATATAACCAGTACTAAGCATATGCAGTAAATGTTTCTTACTCAAGGACCCCACACATGGCCGTGGAGGAGAATCGAACCCACGGACCTGCCGATCATAATTTCGGGTCCTACCACTAGACCTCGTGCGCCATACTCTGTGTCCTGGAATCCTGAAAGGTTAACCAGTACTCGAGCACATCCCATTTCCACTAGAAACTTGAATAAGCCATAAGAGACTAATGCCAATAAGAATCATATATCAATCACCACAGAGACTATGGCCGAGCGGGTAATCAAACGCACGTCCCCTGGGTTGATAGTGAGACGCGCTACCGACTGAGCTAATCGGGCCCGGAATACTTCAATGCAAAGTATAATTAAATAGTCTCTTAATCAAAACATGTAAGCAGCCACACAATATCGTGAAATACCGACAACATACAGATTGTTGCATTAGCTCACCATAAGTATATCAATATGATGCAAAGGAGAGGTCAGCAAGCTAGTTCGGTTAAAGTGTGTCCCTCCTACAAGGTATATGCCTGGTCCAGTTAGCACAGTCGGTAATGGGTGTGATTGTCATCCCAGGGATCGTTAGTTCGAAACCCAACCCGCCCACAAATCCTGGGATGATTTACCATACACTTTGTTCTACGCCCACGTATCTTCCAACTCTTTAAAGTTTGCCTGATTATAACCAATATCATTGCTATCAGTCCATGATGATATTTTGGCTCTAGTTTTTGGAACGGACCCAGCTCACCCGATTTGGTTCGTTAAATATCAAATGTTACGACGTCGCCAGTCTATCCCAGAACCTGATATCTCTCGAATCAGGTCTATTAACCCCAATGAAACAAGCAGGGAATTTTATGCCTGTCCCACAATTCGCTTGCTAAACTGTGACGGCATTCAAACTTTCAGTTCAAGCAATTAACTAACCAACGTGCTCAAATGTGGCTTTCCAAACATTGCTGTTGAACGGACCCATTCGGGAGAGTGGGTCCGTTCTACAGACTACAAGCACGCTGATTCGTTATCATATATCAATATAGAAGGAGGACGCTGAGTGGTCAATTAATTTGACATTGGGAAAGCCACATTTGAGCACATTGATTGGTCAGTTGCTTCAGAGAAAGTTTGAATGACGTCACAGTTTAGTAAGCGTTCAATACTTATGAATTGTGGGACAGGCATGGAATTCCCTGCTTTTATATCGAGGGCTATAAGACTTGATTCGGAAGTTTGATTGATTGAATATTTGATTGATTGCTTGATGGATAAATGAATGAATTAATTGATCAGTTGATTATCTGATTGATTGATTAATTGATTTGTTAAGTGATTGGTAAATAAATCAATAAATGAAATTAATTAGTTAATTGGTTGATTAATTGATTGATTGGTTGACCGATTGATAGATTGATGATTGATTGATTGATTGATTGATTGATTGGTTGATTGATTGATTGATTGATTGATTAATTGATGTTTGAAAGGTAAACTGGTTAATAAGTATATGAACTATAGATGAATAGACATTATAGAATCATTCATTTAGAACGTTCTTTTTTTATATAAGCAAGAACAAGAACAAATCTTATTCAGCATAAGCAAATACAATATGCTTTTAGCCTACATATTACAAACAATACAATGCGATTGAAAATGTAGAATACAATACAACAATTTTATTATAAAATTATAACCTTAGGTTTCCAGAATATTTTTTTATTCGAGATGCCCAGTTAAGACCATTATAATTGATGTTGTTATTTGCATCATCTTTTAGCATATTATATACTATTTTTACAGTAGAGTTTTTATTCAATTTTATAATTCGTATCCAGTAACGAATCATTTTTTATTTTTCTTATTATCTTTAGTGGTACTCTATCTAATTCTCCAAACAGGCCTTCAAGATTGGTTGACTCATTAACTATCAGTATTTTTCTGCAAAATTTTGTATGTACAAGTTCGATATCCTTTCCATCATTTGCACCCCAAACTCCAGAACAATAATCTAATACAGAAGAGACTAGTTTATCAAACATGTTACATTGTTCTTTCGGTTTAAATTCGTATTGATTAATAAGAATTCCGCGAAATGATATGTCTCGCCATGTTCGCTTTGACCGTTAATACACACATGGGAGAGAAAAAAAGGAAAGAAAACTTAACGTTGGAGCTAAATATAATTGTTTGTCGGCGCCGCCGTCGATGGAAAAGCAACACCTTCATCTCGCTTTCGCTCTTTCGTCGCGGCGAGACAAAAACCGTAAAAAGACTGTACATAGATTTAGATGCATGTTCAGCTATACATTTTTGTGTCCTATTCCAGACACCGTCTTTGAAAAATGTAACACTCAAGTATTTAAACGACGATACTATTTCTTATCTTTCATTGTATAAATAGAAGTCATGTGATACATGCCTGCCACTTTTTTGAAATATCATAACTTTAGTTTCACTTGTATTGATTTTTAATTTATACGTATTTCAATAATTTTCTATGTCCTTAAGCATTGGCTGTAATGATGACGGAAGTGTTACAAATAAGACTTGGTCGTCTGCATAGAGAATAAGAAAAAGATTGAAATCTTCAGTTGAGAAAATATCATTTAAATTCGTATTTATATTATCCATTATATCATTTACGAACTTCATAAACATTAAAGCAGAGCTTGGGTCCCCTTGCGTTACCCCTAGATGAGAATGAACTTGTTCGGTTGTTATCTGACCATTATATTTAATAGATGAGCGTACAACTGAGTACATAGATTTGATTGCATTAATCATTTTTGAGCTCACTCCTTCTGTCAATAATTTATGCCATATACATGATCTCTATATTTTATAAAAACACTTCTCGTTATCGATAAGCACACTGTATAATGTCTTGCCTGTATTTAAATTTGTGTTAATTATGGCGTGAAAAATGAAAACACAATCAATAATGCTTTTTCCTTTTTAGAATCCGAATTGACATTTCGATATCTTTTCATATTTTTCATTTCAAACTGTCAAGCGATTTAGAAGAACTTGCGAATATGTTTTTGCAACAATTTTATTTAAAGTTATACCACGATAATTCTTTGTTTTCCCAGGGTCACCACCTTTAAAGATGGGAACAATATAACCTGTGCCCCAGTTATTAGGATATTCTGCTTTCTGAAATAATCATTTCCGGTTCCGCTTAAGGCATGACAAGCTTCTCATTAAATCATTCAAATCAGTTTATTCAGAAGTATTATCATTTTCTCCGTAAAGTTGATTAAAATTATCATAGAGAACTTCTATTTTTATATTATTGCTTTTAACATTAGGTTTCTTATAGCATTTTTAACCGATTTCCAATATTTTCTCGGCTGTGTTTTAGCAATACTTTCTAACCTTTGACCTTGCTTTTTTATATTTAAACTTTGCCCCTTTTCGAACTCAATTATATTTTGTTCGCGATTTATTCTATATTCATCATTTTTATTTTTTTTAACTCTTGTTTTGCTATAAAACAATTTTCATCAAACCATTGTATTTATTTGTTGCATTACTGCGTTTATTTTTTAGAAAAGTTCTTTCACCAAAAATGTTCATTGCATACTCATGTAAGACGTGAGCATCTATTGAAATGTTCGCGTCATTTATGGCCTCCGTGTTTGGAATACCAACCTTAATTTCTAGTAGATTTTTGAAATTTTGTAATTTAGTTTCATCCCAAACAAATTTGTGTTGTATATCAATATCACTTGAGCTCTGCTCATGTTTGGCACGATAGCATTTTTTAAAACTGAAACTTATCGCTGCGTGGTCGGATAAAGGTGACCAATCAATTATTTCAAAGTGATGAATAGTGTTTATATTAAGCGGGTCGAATAGTACATAGTCTGTTTTACTTAGACCACGTGATGAACAGAATGTGTGATTACCGAGGTTCTTATCTTATGTAATCCATTTGTAATAATGTGACCAGTAGATTTACACATGGAAATAAGTTTACACCCATTGTTGTCAACCACTTGATCACTCTAACTTCGTTGTGTAATGTTGTCTTCGCTGGGAAATAACCATTTCTCATCATTATCAAGATATAAATTAAATTCTAAATATCTCAAAATTGCCCAGATCTGCTATTTAAATATCCAACGATATATGTTTTACCCATTTTTTATGCCTTTTTTCAATTTCTTCGAAAGAATCAAAATCTTTATCAATTAAAACTTTTGAGTTATTTGGTGGAATATATGCGTTACAAATATAAACGTATTCATTAAAAAGAAAAATATCATGATTAATTTTTAACCAAGTTATGCCATTTTCATTTTTTTCAACAAGTGAAATTTTACCTTTAAGTTTACTACAATTCCTCTGCTAAAACGTCCTTTTTTAATTCCATATCCTTTAAAATTAAGATCAAGTTTGTGTTTTATTTTCTAATCCATGTTTCACAAAGTAATAAGATGTCGTATGCATTGATAAATGTTATGAAATCATATCCGTTATTTTTCGTATCAACCCGTTAATGTTGCAAGCTACGATTTGAAGCTTCTCCTGCCTGTCCTAGTTCGCAATTTCCTGAAAGTTGCCCCCATTGCTACTGCGCACAAGAAGTTTCGCTCCTGTCCATTTAACGGTGTTTCCAACTGCTTTCCCCCCGTTTCATTACTGGATATAATGTGCGTCGTTTTACCAAAACAGATTTGGTTTGCTCGATGCCTATTCCCAAATTGAATGCTTTCAATTCTCTTAATTTATTGTAAGAGGTAGTTCTCACTAGCCATCTATCTTTATAGTTGTGAAATTTGGCAACTATTGATCTGGTCCCACTATCTGTCATTGCTCCGATTTTGTGAACTCGGTCAAGACTGATGTTGCTGCTTATGCCAAGATTTGTTTTGATTAGGTTTCAGATTAGATCTTCACAATTTTCACCGTTATTTTCTTTTACAGCATAAAATAACACATTCTCTCTCATACTGCGGGCTTCGAGATAATTTAGCTTGGCGTCGAGTTTTTGGCTTTGTATCACGAAATTTTTCATATTTTCATCAAATTTTGTACATTTTACTTTAATTTGGCCTATATCAATTTCAGTAGCATTCATAGTTTTCATGGTAGAATCTATTTCATGTGAAGTGAAAGAACATAACGATTCAACTTCTGCAATTTTGGTGTCCACATGTTTTACTTTGGATTCGATATTATCAACTTTCTGATTTATATTATTAACTGTTTTCTCAATAATGTCGATTTTCGACACTGATTGTTTTATCATTTTGAGACCGCAACGTGGTCTAGTGGTAGAGCATCCGCCTCGCATGCGGAAGTTCGTGGGTTCGATCCCTGGCCGGGTCATACCAAAGACTTTAAAAATGGTACTAGAAGCTTCCTCGCTTGGCGCTCAGCATTTAGAGGAGGGCTCTAGGTCTGGTCGGCCCGGTGTCAGTATAATGTGACTGGGTGGGGTATCATATCATGTGTCTGCGGCATGATACTCCAGTGTGACAGCGCTCAAAATACTGCTTCAAGTAGACACCGTCGCGATTTGACTGAAAAATTGTTGAAAGCGACGCTAAACACCATACAACAACAACAACATTATCATTTTGATATCCTTCATAATTTCTGTTGCCCAAGCAGGTGCGGATGCAACATTTGAATTGAACTGTGGTGTAAATGGCGGAGATTGCATGAATTGACTACCATAATTTGGTTGCGGGAAGTTCATTCCAGCCAAAGTTCCGCTCGTATTCATGTTAGCGGCCATAATTAAGCCAGGAAAAGCGTCACTTACTTTATCAAAGTTAAAATATCCAGTTGACGTATGAAATCGCTTTTGCTGTTTACTCACTTGTGTTTGTTTTGCCCGTGTATTGGTCTGACTACTGCTGGTAAAACCAGTTTCATCGCCCTGTCCGTTATCGCGTGTAATGTCCAAGCTGAGCGGTGATATATCTTTCCGTTTTGGAGTTGTTTTTATTTGTCTTTTCCCGTTCCCTTTCCTGTTTTATTTCTTCCACCAGGCATGGGTTATGTCATATAAAGTTAAATCACACAAGTTTAATAAAAAAGTAAGCCTTTTGTATCGAAATTTCCATTTTTTCCTCATAAATATTAAGAGCTCATTTTCCATGACCTATCGCACTGTTCTATAAATAGAATAAGCATGTGTCTTTTTGCTCACAATTCCATTTCACTACATTTACTCTGGCACCCAATATAATTCATTTGATAATTAAATTTGATTATTTTGTGAATGAAACGAATCCGAAATAGCGTGATTGTCAAAATGTATTCATTAGGTGATATGTATACATGTTCTTGTTTCCGAAGTTGTGTTTTCCCTTCCTTTATTTCTTTTCTCCTTCCACAATCACATCTTGCAATGTTTACATGACAGTCCAGTGGAATTTTGTTGAAAAAGCGTGCATTTAGTGGCCGGTCACTCACTGTGATTTTTTATTTTAAATCAGATTTAATCCCAAATGGGTAACGACTTACTGTGTTAGCGAGTTGCCATTGACCGCTTGCACTGTAAATGCGTTGGTGGTATATATAGAAAATTATTCTTTATGTCCAAATCTACACATGTATTGTATTATATTTTAGTATATTTGTTTAAATGTTATCGTTTAGCATTGCAGTTAACAACATTATATCTCAAGTCGAGCATTTTAAATTACGAATTCTCAGTCATCATATTACTACTTATTATAATGTCCGGTAACATGGAACTAAATCACGGTCCTTCTTCTGCGGAGCATTCGAATGGATTATCTTTATTTCATCTTAATATTCGAAGCATACGAAACAAAAAATAATTTATTAAAGATAATTTTCAAGACTTTGATACATGTATATTGTGTTTTACCGAACACACATCTTACCGAAATGGTATCTGATGATATATTATACATTGATACACATTCCGGCGTATATAGGAAGGATAGCGCTGCGCATTCCGGAGGGCTCCTAGTTTATGTTTCAAGAAATTTAATTGCAAAGAGAGTTGAAGAACTAGAAAAATCCTTTTTCATACTCGATTTGGATAGAAATAAAAAATCAAAATAAAATTAGTCTTGTTTGTACCGTATACCGACAACCGAATGTCCCTGAAAATGCAACTCACTATTTCTTTAAATGCAATAGATTCACAACTCAAAGAGTACAACCTTTTCAATCTACAAGAAACTTTCACCCGCTTATTATCAACATTATCTTGGAAACACCGAATTAAAGTAAGAACATAATGAACATTCAATTAGATGCGTCCATAAATTTATTTAAGAGAGTGGACGCTTTCGACCACATATACCACCTAATGATTAATGTTCAATCACAGGGCAATGATGTTTGGATGACATGTACATGTATATATCTTCTTCTCTTCTATCTTTCCACTATTGTCTTTTCAAATTACTGTTTACCTTCTGTTTGGTCAATATACTAAGCATTTCGCACTTTACTTATTCTTCCCAGTGTTTACATGTATATTGTATACTATTCAGAATATGTTTGTTTTCTCTTAAGCATTGTATTTGTTTATAAAAGGTTAACTTTCTAATAACATTTTAGCCATGCATTAATTTTATGTAATATTGTATTTAGGGAAGGGTCGTAACTAACGTTGTAAGAAATTGTGACCCGACCCAATTGTATATTTATGGCAATAAAATATGTTTAACTCAGATTCGGAAGATATCAGGTCATACATATAGACTCAGTTGGCTCTAGTTATGCGCGGATTTGTTTGACTGGGATTTGGCGCCTTTTTCCAACAGTATTTCAGTTATCTAACGGTGTTAAACGCACCTTATCATCGTTTCCAAGTATAAGTACCAATAAGTACTATCTACACGTTATCTCTGCAAGTCACTGACTACTTCCCCACATATTCAGAGGTGGGATATTCAAGCCCAATCATCAAGATATTGTGGTCAGGCGAGGATTCGATGCGGTGATCCCTGGATTGACATTTCGACGCTTTACCAACTCAGCTTTATAAGTTTGTCCCATTAAATTATCGAATGTGTTAAAATTTTTGTTGCTATTTATAATTCATTTTCAAAACTATTTGGAATCGAATAGTTTATGTTTAAACCGTATTTATCATAAAAACAAACTAAAGTCGTAAAATGTATTATCTTAGCTGAAATAGATAAATACCTTCATGTCAGTAGGGTGACAGTCAGTGAACTTGAACTGAAAACTGAAAAAAAGGTTTTAGTGCAATGGGCACTATTTCAATCACCAAAAAAGGGGATTATAAAGATATACAGAACCAAGTTCTTGTTTATATGGACCAGATAGTCCATATATTGTTTCTACAATAATATGCTGAGAAAACAATGCTTCTGAGACCTAACTGAATATTTTTCGAATACAAAAAGCATAAAACTATGTGATGGAAGGTGACTCAATGATACTGACTTACTACCATATTTCACATATGTACTCTTGGAGTCTGTAATTATGAAAATAATGTGATAAAACATATTCAATAAACAACGTGATTACCTCAGCGAACGTCTTCAAATTTTCCCCATTTATTTCTCTGTTCAAAGTCATCCGAGTCCTCGATCGGTGGATTCCTATCGGGAATACCGCTCGTTGTATTTGTCTTGTTATATGCCTGTAATATAAAATACCTCATTAAATATTGTTATCTACACTTCGCCTGATTTGCATATTTGATGAGCCTACAATATACCACGCCATATTTACATATAGTATATTGTTATACACCTACAATATACCACGCCAGATTTACATGTGTCCAGATTTACATATATCATATTGTTATATACCTAAAATATATCAAGCCTTATTTACATGTGTCGTATCGATATACACCTATATTATCCCACACTAGATTTACATGTGTCGTATTGTTATACACCTACAATATACCAAGCCTGATTTACATGTGTCGTATTGTTTTATAACTACAAAATACCACGCCAGATTTACATGTGTCGTATCGTTATACAACTACAATATACCACGCCATATTTACATGTATCGTATCATTATACACCTACAATCGACCACGCCAGATTGACATGTATCGTATTGTTATACATCCACAATATACCACATCTGATTTACATGTGTCGTATTGTTATATACCTACAGTATACCACGCCAGATTTACATGTGTCGTATTGTTATACACCCACAATATACCACGCCAGATTTACATGTGTAGTATTGTAAATACATACAGTATACCATGCCAGAATAACATGTATCGTATTGTTATACACCCACAATATACCACACCAGATTTACATGTGTCGTATTGTTATATACATACATTATACCACGCCAGAATAACATGTATCGTATTGTTATACACCCACAATATACTACGCCAGATTTACATGTATCTTATCGTTATACACCTACTGTATACAACGTCAGATTTACATGTGACGTATTGGTATACACCCACAATATACCACACCAGATTTACATGTGTCGTATTGTTATATACCTACAGTATACCATGTCAGAATAATATGTATCGTATTGCTATACACCTACAATATACCACGCCAGATTTACATGTATCGTATTGTTATACACCTACAATTTAACACGCCTGATTTACACGTATCGTATCGTTATACACCTACAATATACCACGCCAGATTTACATGTAGACATCTGTATATTAGCGCATGTGTTTTTAATATAAAGCCTAAAACGGTATTTGACCATAAGTCTTTGTTAACAACTTCTTTCAAGAACCTCGTGTTATAATATATTATTGATTATGTTGTTACAACAGATTAATGTTTTGCATACCACTTCAATATACGAGAGGATCTTTTTTTAAAAAAAATAAACTTAAAATTGTACGTAAGTTAAGAAAAATATTAAGTTGTTTAAAGAATTATTACCAATACATTTAATTAATAAAGTCATCGCATAATTGAGAAATACATACATTTGAAAACCGCTAACATTTTTCCTCCCGTTCTATTATCTGTTTATAAAATATGAATTTGTTATCAATTTATCTGAATAGCTATGTTAAATCAAATAGCTTATTTAAAAAAAATGTGTGATGCCAAATTTGTGTTGAAATATAATTACTCAACTACATCCTAACAAATTATATTATTACCCCCCCCCCCCCCCCCCCCCCCAATAAAGTTACAAGTTTTGCTTCCGGGCAGGGGTAGTCGGTAATTAAGGTCATAAATAAACGCTGGCTTATTCCATTGTTTGAGATTTGAAAAACAGACAGGCGCGGGGCGGCGGGTCTTGTCTCTGTTTTTTTTGTACAAGGATTATTAGATTTACATATTACTTTACTGATCTTAGGAAAACGTTTAAATTCAAAATGCTGTAATATTTATAAACATTTGATATTGGTTTATCATAACAAACTTTTATTTAGTTAATTACACAATATCAATGCGATGTCTATAAAACAAACATAATAATACACAAAATGAAACATGTTTGCAGTTAGAATATCTATTTTGGATTACTAAACTTAATGAAATAAAACACCATTTATTTCATAGTTATTATCTTTATTTTTGTCTAATCTATATACATGTCATATAACAAAACAGCTATATGAATGTTTAAACTTGTACAAAGCCATTCTAAAAGAATTATAAGACTGATTGATTGATTGATTGATTGATTGATTGATTGATTCATTCATTCATTCATTCATTCATTCATTCATTCATTCATTCATTATGTTTATCAATGTAAAGCACAATTATTTTACACGATAAAGCTCTATGTAAAATATTGCTAATCTTTATACTGAAAGCTGCAGTCAACCAAGTTATGAATTAAAAGCTGAAGAAGAAAAGAGCACTATTGCGCATTTTCAAAATTATTTTAAAAAGATCATTAAATTTAGTAATTCAAAACAATGATATGCTAATTATGCTGTATTAACATACTTATCAACCAATTACATTATCAAATCTCTTTGTTCAATTAATATGCCTCGCGTAAAGTATTGTTATTTAGTCACTGGTTTTGAATTTATTGATTTTCTTTCTATGTCCACTGAATTATCTCATAACAAAGGCATTAAAACATATATTTGTGAGAAAGAAATACACCATTAAATAATGTTTTGGTTTACAAAAGAAATGTACTTGAACTTGAAGTGTTTTGAAGGTTCTTTAGTTAAAATATGAAATTAAAATAAATATATTCCTTAGAATATAAGTAAAATATATAAATAAAAACAACACTTTAAACTACACATAACTTGCAATATCACCATGTGTATATAAACGTGTCAGGATTGATCAACATCTGCCGGCTGATATAGCGACATACATGCTGTATTTAATTGGGTACAGTAATATGCTGTATTGGGTTTAATAGCACGCTCTATTGAACATACAGAAAATAAATCAGAATTACGTTTTGTCTCATTTTCAAATCAAAATGGAAGCAAGATGCAATTATCATATTTTCTATATCAAAATATCATCTTAAAGAGAATTTTATTTGCAATGAACGTATACGTTGTAATAGGTTGGCAAAAAATCCCAACTAAGGTTTATAAGACATTAAAAGTGGCTGAAAACGTGTTTTGAGTATTTTTTATATAGAACATATAAGGAGCATATATGCTGTTATAAAATCAAAAAAGGAAGCAAAAAGACGTAAACTTATTTTAATTTTTATTTTATCACAATAAAGGTTATATTTTTAACTTAATGGCTAGACGTTGTAATAGGTTGGCAATTTAATAATGAAAAAGTTAGAACGATAAAATTAAATTTCTCCTATATGTTTTTATGTAAACCCAATATGACGGTTTAGCCAGGTAAGTAGTAAAAACCGCCGGTATCAAGGGGGGTAACTTCTCTTGATAAGCCAGTGGGATGTCTGAAATAGTCCCACATGCGTTATATACCTACAATATACCACGCCTGATTTACATGTGTTGAATCGTTATACACCTACAATATACCACGCCAGATTTACATGTGTTGTATCGTTATACACCTACAATATACCACGCCAGATTTGCATGTGTTGTATCGTTATATACCTACAAGATACCACGCCAGATTTGCATGTGTTGTATCGTTATACACCTACAATATACCACGCCAGATTTACATGTGTTGTATCGATATACACCTACAATATACCATGCCAGATTTACATGTGTTGTATCGTTATACACCTACAATATACCACGCCAGATTTACTAGTATTATTATGTTACACACAGTCATACCTTCAAACGTCTGCACCAAAATTCCTTTTCTCTTTAATCGATATAGTTAGAAACGATTAAATCTTCATCACAAATTTAAATAATGCTAAAGAAATGTCGTAAAAGTAGAATGTGTTTTTAAAACAGAATTTCAACTAAGATTTGTCAAATAAAATCAAAATGTATACTTACTTCCGGCATTATTAAATGGCTGCAGACAATAATATGATTTATTCACGTCCGGGTAGTAGAATATTGGTGTGTAGTTTTTATGTGTTTTTTCTTCTTCTTTATTATTTCCGTGGAAATGTAATTTTTATTTCACCATGGTCTCTAATGGCGACGTCACCAGAAATATTGTCAGTTGCAGTCTTCACTGAAATCTGGCCGATATTTCACTAAGAATCCACACTATTTACTTTTTTTTTTTTTTTTTTTTTTTTTTAAACATTTATTCCACTTTTCATTTACATTATAAATACATAGTATAGCATAGTTGTAATCAAATAACAAATTATCATTATCTTTCTCGCTATAAAACATATCTCTTTCTCTCAGTCTTTCTCCAATTTACAAAAGGTGTAGATTTTTTTTTTATTTTGTTACAGTTTTCTAGATATCATTGTTTTTCTAATGGGAAATAAATGGTAAATTTGATATACTTTGACTAGGTTAAATATATTACACAATGTTCTCCATATACGGTCTTGTGGTAGTAATTCACTAATATAATTGAAAATTGTCATATGCCAGGGTCCAGATTCTGCGAGTATCCTAACATTGTTATTAAAGATTATTTTTCATATTTTCATTACCAGGATAAAGTTATCCCTATATGTCGTATTAATTTAAATATTCAGAAATGTATGCCACTGTGCTTTAAAGGTATCAATTTTTACTTTTTTTATTGCTATTTCTTTGAGTGATAAAAGTATATATTTGAGTCTGTTTTTAAAAGCAACAGTGGAAAGTGTTCCATTCAGTCGTCTTATAGAAAATATGTAATATTTTATCTCAAGAATAATTTTGATTTCTGTTTGTGACATGTTGTTTTCTATATTGGTATTAAATATAAAACATTTTTCATAAAATGAGCATTTTACATTAATAGCAGAGAACCAAGTTATGAATTTATTAAGGAATGTTTGTGTTGTTGGACATGTCCAAAACATGTGGACGAGGGTCTCTTCCTGGTTACAGGATGTACATAGAGGACTGTTAATTATTTTTAATGTATGTAGATATTTCTTACATGGTAGAATCCTATGATTTATTCTGGTTTGAAACCATTGTTGTTGTGCACTAAGATTGTTATTAAAAGGTGACGCAAATATTTTGTCCCATGTTACTTCATCTATGACGTAGATCCGTTGCCATTTTAACTTTGATGTAGGTTCATCATTGTTATTATCAAGTATTGAGTATATGTCTTGACAACCTTTTTTAGATTTTGTAATATAATTATATGTTGGAGGTTGTATTGGTCTTAAACATTTTTTATTTAAAGTCATATTGTTTTTATGTACAAACGATTTTATAGCATTTACTACTCCATTGTATTGTATAAAATTTGTTTTTACATTAAATATATTTTTAAATTCCGATTCTGAATAAAAGTCCCCAGTATTGTTTACGAAATCGTTGACAAATGTAACTCCATTATCGTACCATTTTGAGTAAAAAAATGGTTTTCCTCCACTATGTATATTTTCATTAAAAAAGATTGGTGTTTGTAGTATATTATCCATATTTTGAGGTTTCTTTATTTTTATTAATGTGTGTAGTGACTTGAGCACATCTAACCAAAACAGATTTGAGATAGTTCTCATTATTTTCAAAATATAAGAGTCCCCACACTATTTACTTAATATTATCTAAACAGTGAAATTAATATTCATAATTTTACTGTTTAAATCAGTGAAATTATTAAAAATAATTGAATGTCAAAAATATTTAAAGTCCATAAAACTCATAAAAGAAATACTTTTCACGACAGTATAAAATAATTATATTGCAAATGAATAGAAATTAATTATTATGTAAGTGAGTTCATCGTCAACTGTGACTTACATTTCAATTCATAACGTTTAGTTTAAACTTATTTATTTTACTTCGGCTGCGAAACAAGTTATTACAACTTATAGAAATCACGCTCGAAATATTCCTGGACAGAACCAGTGCTAAATATATATGCGGAAAAGGTGTCTTCCTCAAGGACACCACACATAAACGTTGGAGAGGATCGAACATATAAACCTCCGGACATGGGTTCGATGCTCTACCTCTGAGCCATGCACTCCAATTATTAACGCGAATTCGTATCATACTGGCAAGTTGTGAGGACCAGGTTCACGAAGCCCGCAAAATGGCCCTGAAATATAAATATTTGAAATGAATGTATTTTACTGGGCCGATATTGGGGCTTCGTGAACCTGATCCTTTGATGTACCCTGCACAACAGAAAAGTTTCCATGATACATGCACCTTTTCTTGTTCCGGAAGTGTATATATGTAAACATATATATATATTAACACCTTTCTATGCATTTATGTAGTTTTATTTTGTGTTTTTTTTTTAATATCATCATACTAAATTAAATATAGTTCATGTATATCGAGTTTAAATATATTGCTTGGCAAATTGCCTCTTTTGGTTTAAACAGTTATAATACAGAAATGGGGTTTGGTTACACGTTGTTCCAACATTAGATTGGGCCCTTCCCCTAAAGTTTAACAAATACCGTATGTATAATTTGGCACTTTTAAACAATGGTATACATATAAAGAAGTAAAAGAGAACTCAGCTGTTGATGCTATTAGTGTCATCACTATTTTATTATATATAAATTTCTATGTCTACTTTTTAACTCTTTTTTTGTAAAAAAAAATTGGAGAGGATCGCCTGTGGCCGACTTGTCCCCGGGGGTTGGGGGCACTTCCTATATCTTGGTTAGTACATATGTGCCGCCGTTTTAACCCCTCTATTTGGACATATAATGTAGAATTGCATAATGCGATGTAGAGCTTTGACCCTCCTTTCTGGACACATAATGTAGATTTTTGACACCTAGTTCAATCCGGGATGCAATCCCCTCCTGCCTAGGAACTCCAGGCTAGGAACCTCTTGGCTTAATCCAAGAGATTATGCCATTGTGTAGACAAAGTTTTATTTTGATTAAATGAAGAGTTTTGACTCCTTTATAATTTGTTTGAATGTAGAGTTTCGACCCTTTTAATTGGTTTGAATGTAAAGTTTTGACCTCCGAATTTTTGGCTGCAATGTATAGTTTGTGCCTATGTTTTAAGTTTACAGTGTACATATGTACTGATTTTCAGGTCAAGTGTCGCCTTCAACAACCACACACACCCAACCCCCAGTGGACTTGTCTCAGTCGCAGATTAAAAGTGTCTCGCCGCTGGAGCCAAATATCTGAAGAAACTGTACCCCTTAAATTCAGTATGACGGTGTGTTACTGAAATTATAGCCAGTTCCGGTTAGCTTGATCAGTAGCACCTCTGACTATTATATTGGTTCAGGGGTCGTGAATTCGAATCAACCGGCTACAGTATCCGTGATGATTGATCTTACGACATTGTGTCTCACTGTCATTCGTCTTCCTCATCACTGGTTCAAGTGAGAAAGATATCAGTTCCTTGCAGCGATTGTTGGGTTCGAGTTCTGGTTAACCTTCCAGGATCCCAAGAAAGAGTGTTTAGGTTAGTCGATCATCTGTTTGCCCTTAATGGCATATAAATTACGCATGATATTTTTAAACAAACTGAAATTATCGAGGATACGACAAACGTCTGTATATCAAACGGGAATCTAACATCTGTGTTCGAGGTGAATTGGTATAAAAAACTGAAATCAATATTTAACCAGATATGTTTAATAAACATTGGTTCATTTTTAAGGAGTAGAGTGTCTGCCTCGTATGCGGAAGACCGCGGGTTCGATCCCCGGCCGAGTCATACCAAAGACTTGAAAAATGGTACTAGAAGCTTCGTCGTTTGTCGATCAGTATTCGGAGGAGAGTTCTAGGTCTGAATAACCCGGTGTCTGTATAATGTGACTGGGATATGTATCATACCATGTATTTGCGGCATGATACTCCAGTGTGTATTGTCTCAAGTAGACACCGTCGCGATATAACTGAAGAAAAATGTGGAAAGCGATGCTGAACACCATACAACAACATAAAACACTTAGAATATTGTCTAAAGTAGACAACGTCGCGATATAACTGGAAAACGTGTCTGCGGCATGATGACCCAATGTGACAGCGTTTAGAATATTGTCTAAAGTAGACAACGTCGCGATATAACTGGGGACAATGTATCAGCGGCATGATGACCCAATGTGACAGCGTTTAGAATATTGTCTAAAGTAGACAACGTCGCGATATAACTGGGGACAATGTATCAGCGGCATGATGACCCAATGTGACAGCGTTTAGAATATTGTCTAAAGTAGACATCGTTGGGCTATACCTAAAAAAAAAGTTGAAAGCGACAGAGAGATCTGTCGGCGTCTTGTGTTTACATTACAAGACAATATGCCTGATAGCGTAAACATGGGTAATTAATCAATAATTTGACAATTAATTGTTTATTTATACTCGTAATACTGAACCAAACCACTGGTTGGGTTGTAATTACTAATTAGCGAGCGTGATAGTCTAATAAAGCATTTTGACCGCATTTATAACGATGGTCTGTTGGAGTCATATTGCGGTTGATACAAACATCTAGACCACATTCTCATCTTAAACCATAATTCAGCGTCAGACACTAAAGTTAAGGTAAACATAGAACAAGAGGACCTGGATGGCCCTGATACGCTCATCTGATTAAGAGCAGAAAATGACAGCAATGATGGTTTAGTGGTAGAGTGTCATCCTCGCATGAGGAAGATCGCGGGTTCGATACCCGGTTGTGTCAAACCAGGTCTTTAAAAATGGCATTAAAGGCTTCCTCGCCGCTTTTCTAGTTATATATATTGTTGATCCGATGTCAGTATAATGTGACTGGGTGGGGTATCATATCATGTGTCTTCGGCATGATATTTCAGTACGATCTCCAGTAGACACCGTCGAGATATGACTGAAAGTTTGTTGAAAGTAAAGCTAACCATCATACAATAACATAGTAGCAGCGTCCATATTGGATTATAGACGGCGACAAAAACATAAGACTAGTCACAGGACTGACTACTACCCAAGGAACATTTTGCCTGAACGTGTTTTCGAGGTTTTAGAGTAGTTGTCAATTTAAACATTTTCCTACACAATGCAAGCTTTACAAGCTGCGGCAGCCAGTCTTGGACATTGTTCTACACAATGCAAACTTTACAAGCTGCGGTAGCCAGTCTTGGACATTTCTCTACATAATTGTCTACACAATACAAATTTTACAAGCTGCGGTAGCCTGCCTTGGACATTTTTCTACATAATTGTCTACACAATACAAACTTAACAAGCTGCGGTAGCCAGTCTTGGACATTTTTCTACATAATTGTCTACACAATACAAACTTTACAAGCTGCGGTAGCCTGCCTTGGTTATTTCCCTTCACAATGCAATCTTTACAAACTGCGGTATCCAGCTTGGATATTTCCTATAAAATGCAAACTTTACAAGCTGAGTCATTCAGCTTGGATATTTCATGAATATGAAAAAACTCAAATTGAGAAAAAAATTATCCAATTTCATGATCACAAAATGAATGAGAGGTTTCAGAAGAGATGTTCTGTTAACACCTTGTTGATTTAAGTCTAATTTTAGTGATGGCAGTCATATTTGACTGTAAGATACAAAATAATCCCATAAGCAAACATAAATCAATATACAGGTAGTATTTAAAATAAAAGAAATTCGTCCTTTAATACATTACAAAAGACAAACTTTCTTCCATTAACATGTGCATCACGTGCAAAAACAAATAATTACATATCGAGTTTAACTATTCAATTGCCTATGCTTCAGAGAACAAACTCAGTTCTTTTTCATAATAATGATCAGATTAATGCAGTTACCAGTGGTTGGTCGAAAATCAAATGGAATTCTATATATGCTAGTATATATATTAGTTCTAACAATATATACCTTAAACTCAATGCATACATTCGCTACGTTTTTTATTCTATTTTGTTAAAATTTCAATTATTGTACATACTTTTAATTCTCAGGTTTCCATGGCGATATTCATCATAGATGCATCTGCCTTTTGTCAGAGGTAAGTCTCAATCATGCATCTTTAAATCGAAAACTGAAACTTTTCATGATTTGAACAAAGAGACTATGGTATGTCTGATGTTTAACTAAATCAGTTCTAATATCAAGTGTCTCAAAGAAAGCCATTTATTTTGAATATTTCCTAATTTCCAAACAAAAACGTTATCATATCCTCGTTTCTTAGAACGAGAAATATGTGTTTTGAAATATGTGCATTAAAAAGTTGATCATTGACCAATTGACAAGCAATACCTATTTAATTTGCAGTAGATTTTTATGACCACTGTGAATATCTATACCATAAGCAATAAATGAGAAGGTTATGCACTAGTTCAATATGTTTTTGTTTCGTTTTTTACCTAAACTTGAGCCAAATGTTCAAGTGAAGTATTTTGGTCGATATTCGTCATTCCGTCCGTCTTTCAGTGCACACGAATGGCTAGTTAAGTGTCTAGGGTTTAGGGATAGTAATTTTTATGGACGGTTGAAAACCAGTTGAAAAAATAATTATGTGACTGTTTCTGGACTGTTAAAAAAAGCTCTTTTTTTCCAGTGGTAGGGCATCGAACCCAGGATCAGAGGTATGCGGTGTCCTTAAGATAGACACTTTTTCTGTTTATGCTTAGTACTAGTTCTACCTGGGAACACTTCGAGTGTGATGTTATCTAATTTGCATAGCATGTCGTTTATGTTCAGTGGTTAAGGCGTCAACTTCGAATTCCGATGGAAGCACTTTTTTTCTGATGTGACCCAGCAACTAGTTAAATTGAGGAGAATCGAATGTCTAACAGCCTCATTTCTGGCAAGGAGTAGCTGTGTACAACATAAAGGTGTCTCATAAGCCCATTGTAGTTGGCCTTTTCAACAATAACTACATGTATATCGTATTCGCAGTCTACATTGTTTGTAAATTATATAACTCTTGTGACGAGTAAACTTAGTGTTGTCATAGGGTCACGACTGTTTATGTTTCTCACATTGTGGCGGAGACATTTTGTTGCTGTCATGTCTGTCTGTCTGTCTGTTTGTCTGTCTGTCTGTCTGTCTGTCTGTCTGTCTGTCTGTCTGTCTGTCTGTCTGTCTGTCTGTCTGTCTGTCTGTCTGTCTGTCTGTCTGTCTGTCTGTCTGTCTGTCTGTATGTATGTCTGTCTGTCTGTCTGTCTGTCTGTCTGTCTGTCTGTCTGTCTGTCTGTCTGTCTGTCTGTCTGTCTCTGCCTGTCTGTCTGCCTGCCTGCCTGTCTGTCTGTGCCTGTCTGTGCCTGCCTTGACTTGCATTGTCTTGTCTTGTCTTGTCTTGTCTTGTCTTGTCTTGTCTTGTCTTGTCTTGTCTTGTCTTGTCTTGTCTTGTCTTGTCTTGTCTTGTCTTGTCTTTATGTCTGTATATCTGTCAATCAGAAATATTGTCTGCTCTTCTCCTTGGCCACTCAATAAATGGAACATTGTAGCAATTAGGAAGCCTAGTCGTCCATGTCTTTGCGGGATTCTTGTATAAGATACATGTATACGTTTAATGTTTTATAATAGACACATTGTCCTCACTTCATCTCATTAACCGCACATTGGATTTAGATTGAACTTTGAAGGAAGTGTCAGTATGAAGTTCTGTTGTCTTTTCCTCGTATGGATCTACTCTGATTATTTTAAAGAGGATTGTGTTAATTCCAAGGACTCTGCGTGAATTCGCCATAGAACAGTAACTGAGGAACATCAGGTTCTTCCCCAGGCGCCAATGTCCCTTTGTGGATTCGCTATTGAATAGTAACTGAGGCACATGCCAATGTCCCTGCTTGGATTCGCTATTGTATAGTAACTAAGGCACATGCCAATGTCCCTGCGTCGATTCGCTATAGAATAGTAACTGAGGAGCACGTCAAGGTCCCTGTGTAGATAGATTCGCTATAGAATAGCAACTGAGTACACGTCAAGGTCCCTTTGTAGATGGATTCGCTATAGAATAGTAACCGAGGAACACGTCAAGGTCCCTTTGTAGATGGATTCGCTATAGAATAGCAACTGAGGAACAGGACAAGGTCCCTGCGTGTATTCGCTATTGAATAATAACTGAGGCACATGTCAAGGTCCCTGCGTGTATTCGCTATTGAATGGTAACTGAGGCACATGCCAAGTCCATGCGTGGATTCGCTATAGAACAGTAACTGAGGAACACGTCAAATTCCCTTTGTAGATGGATTCGCTAAAGAATAGTAACTGAGGAACAGGCCAAGGTCACTGCGTGGATTCGCTATTGAATAGTAACTTAGGCACATGCCAAGGTCCCTGCGTGGATTCGCTATTGAATAGTAACTGAGGCACATGCCAAGGTCCCTGCGTGTATTCGCTATAGAAAAGTAACTGAGGAACAGGCCAAGGTCCCTGCGTGGATTCACTATTGAATAGTAACTGAGGAACACGGCAAGGTCCCTGCGTGCATTCGCTTTTGAAAAGTAACTGAGGCACATACCAAGGTCCCTGCGTGGATTCGCTATAGTATAGTAACTAAGGCACATACCAATGTCCCTGCGTGGATTCGCTATAGAATAGTAACTGAAGTACACGTCAAGGTCCCTGTGTGGATGGATTCGCTATAGAATAGTAACTGAGGCACATGCCAAAGTCCCTGCGTGGATTCGCTATTGAATAGTAACTGAGGCACATAACAAGGTCCGTGTGGATTCGCTATAGGATAGTAACTGAGTAACACGCCAATGTCCCTGTGTGGATGGTTTCGCTATAGAATAGTAACTGAGGAGCACGCGAAGGTCCCTGCGTGGATTTGCTATTGAATAGTATCTGAGGCACATAACAAGGTCCTTGTGTGGATTCGCTATAGTATAGTAGCTGAGACACATGCCAAGGTCCCAGTGTGGATGGATTTGCTATAGAATAGTAACTGAGGAACACACCAAGGTCCCAGTGTGGATGGATTCGCTATAGAATAGTAACTGAGGAACAGGCCAAGGTCCCTATGTGGGTTCGCTATAGAAAGGAACTAAGGAACAGTGAAAAGTCACTGCGTGGATTCGCTATAGAAAAGTAACTAAGGAACAGGCCCATGCCCCTGCGTGGATTCGCTATTGAATAGTAACTGAGGAACACGCCAATGTCCCTGCGTGTATTTGCTATCGAATGGTGACTGAGGAACACGCCAAGGTCCCTGTGTGGATTTGCTATAGAATAGTAACTGAGGAACAGGCCAAGGTCTCTGCATGGATTCGCTATAGAATAATTAATAAGATACACGCTAAGCTGGGAATGAATTCGCCCTAGAAAAGTTACTGAGGAACAGGCCGACGTCCTTGCGTGGATTCGCCATAGAATAGTAACTGAGGAATACGCCAAGGTCCCTGCGTGTATTCGCTATAGAATAGTAACTGAGAAACACGCCAAGGTCCCTGCGTGGATTCGTTATAGAATAGTTACTGATAAACACGCCAAGGTCCCTGCGTGGATTCGCTATAGAATAGTAACTGAGGAATACGCCAAGGTCCCTGTGTGGATTCGTTATAGAATAGTGACTAATAACATGCCAAGTGGATTTGCTATAGATTAGAAACTGAAAAACATGCGAAGGTCCCTGCATGCATTCGCCTTAGAATAGTAACTGAGGAACACGCCAAGGCCCCTATGTGAATTCGCTATAGAATAGAACTGAGGAACACGCCAAGGTCCCTGTGTAGATTCGCTGTAGAATAATAATTGAGAAATGCGCCAAGGTCCCTGAGCGGATTCGCTATAGAATAGTAACTGAGGAACACGCCAAGGTCCCTGCGTGAATTCGTTATAGAATAGTTACTGATAAACACGCCAAGGTCCCTGCGTGGATTCGCTATAGAATAGTAACTGAGGAATACGCCAAGGTCCCTGTGTGGATTCGTTATAGAATAGTGACTAATAACATGCCAAGTGGATTTGCTATAGATTAGAAACTGAAAAACATGCGAAGGTCCCTGCATGCATTCGCCTTAGAATAGTAACTGAGGAACACGCCAAGGCCCCTATGTGAATTCGCTATAGAATAGAACTGAGGAACACGCCAAGGTCCCTGTGTAGATTCGCTGTAGAATAATAATTGAGAAATGCGCCAAGGTCCCTGAGCGGATTCGCTATAGAATAGTAACTGAGGAACACACCAAGGTCCCAGTGTGGATGGATTCGCTATAGAATAGTAACTGAGGAACACGCCAAGGTCCCTATGTGGGTTCGCTATAGAAAAGTAACTAAGGAACAGTGAAAAGTCACTGCGTGGATTCGCTATAGAAAAGTAACTAAGGAACAGGCCCATGCCCCTGCGTGGATTCGCTATTGAATAGTAACTGAGGAACACGCCAATGTCCCTGCGTGTATTTGCTATCGAATGGTGACTGAGGAACACGCCAAGGTCCCTGTGTGGATTTGCTATAGAATAGTAACTGAGGAACAGGCCAAGGTCTCTGCATGGATTCGCTATAGAATAATTAATAAGATACACGCTAAGCTGGGAATGAATTCGCCCTAGAAAAGTTACTGAGGAACAGGCCGACGTCCTTGCGTGGATTCGCCATAGAATAGTAACTGAGGAATACGCCAAGGTCCCTGCGTGTATTCGCTATAGAATAGTAACTGAGAAACACGCCAAGGTCCCTGCGTGGATTCGTTATAGAATAGTTACTGATAAACACGCCAAGGTCCCTGCGTGGATTCGCTATAGAATAGTAACTGAGGAATACGCCAAGGTCCCTGTGTGGATTCGTTATAGAATAGTGACTAATAACATGCCAAGTGGATTTGCTATAGATTAGAAACTGAAAAACATGCGAAGGTCCCTGCATGCATTCGCCTTAGAATAGTAACTGAGGAACACGCCAAGGCCCCTATGTGAATTCGCTATAGAATAGAACTGAGGAACACGCCAAGGTCCCTGTGTAGATTCGCTGTAGAATAATAATTGAGAAATGCGCCAAGGTCCCTGAGCGGATTCGCCATAGAATAGTAACTGAGGAACACGCCAAGGTCCCTGCGTGAATTCGCCTTATATAAGTATCTGAGGAACACGCCAAGGTCCCTGCTTGGATTCGCTATAGAATAGTAACTGAGGAATACGCCAAGGTCCCTGTGTGGATTCGTTATAGAATAGTGACTAATAACATGCCAAGTGGATTTGCTATAGATTAGAAACTGAAAAACATGCGAAGGTCCCTGCATGCATTCGCCTTAGAATAGTAACTGAGGAACACGCCAAGGCCCCTATGTGAATTCGCTATAGAATAGAACTGAGGAACACGCCAAGGTCCCTGTGTAGATTCGCTGTAGAATAATAATTGAGAAATGCGCCAAGGTCCCTGAGCGGATTCGCCATAGAATAGTAACTGAGGAACACGCCAAGGTCCCTGCGTGAATTCGCCTTATATAAGTATCTGAGGAACACGCCAAGGTCCCTGCTTGGATTCGCTATAGAATAGTAACTGGGGAACACGCCAAGGTATTTGCATGAATTCGCCCTAGAATAGTTACTGAGGAACACTCCAAAGTCCCTGCGTGGGTTTTCTACATAATGGTAAATGAGAAACATTCGAAGGTCCCTGTGTGAATTTGCTATAAAATAGTAAATAAGAAACATTTGTGTCCCTGCGTGGAATTGCTTTTAAATATTAGCCGATGAACACTCCAGGGTCCCTGCGTGTATTTGTTATAGAATAGTTACTGAGGAACATTCCATGGTATCTGTGTGGATTCACTATAGAATAATAACTAGGTAACATTCCAAGGTCCCTGTGTGGGCTTGCTATACAATAGTAACTGGGGAACATTCCAAGGTATTTATGTGGATTCGCTATAGAATAGTAACTGATGAGGAACATTCCAAGGTCCCTGCGTGGGCTCACTTTAGACTTGTAAGTGGGGAACATACCAAGGTCTTTGTATGGATTAGCTATAGAATAGTTACTGAGTAACACTCGAAGGTCCCTGCGTGGATTCGCTATTTAATAGTAAATGAGGAACATATCAGGGTCTCTGCGTGGGCTCGCAGTAGAATAGTAACTGAGTAACACTCCAAGGTCCCTGCGTGGATTCGCTATATAATAGTAACTGAGAAACATTCCAGGGTCCGTGCGTGTTTCAAATCATAGTGTATTTACATAAGTGTTTATTCAATGTTAAGTTCTAACATGGCATTGTTTTTTGTATTTCTGTAGCTGCCATAAATAACCTGTAATGTACATGTATTCCAAATCCATATCAAGTAGTGCTCCGCAATGCCAATTTTATGATTTAAAATTAAGACATAAATACTTCCTTTGCACCAGGAGAGTGAAGTTGTTTCGCACAAATATAGATAAGGGGCAGTAACACAAGTACAGATGAAACTACAAAATAGTAAGAGTTGTGTATCTTTTTATAGAATATAATATCTCTGATTCCCGCAAATATTGTTTAACCTTTTTTATCTATATATTTTATTTATGTATTATTTATGATCCAGCATATTTAATAAAATATATCGATAAAACATTTTTTTATCTGATTATAATAAAAGTTAACTAGTAAGTTTAAGTGAGCATATATAATTATGTATATACACCTGGAAAAGGGTTAAGCACACCCGGAATTTCCCCCCAATTTTAGCGCAACGTTGTGATATCCTTGGTCGCAAGATACACAAGACGGATCCTCCAGTAGCACACGTTTTGCACCGAGAAAGGCAAAATATACTCCAGGACCTGACCCAACGTCTAACTAGTGGCATGAGAAGGGCGTGTAGCCACACTGAGGCAAACGGAGGCAGTTTACCTCAATAAGGTTTAGTGGGGGTTCGAATTTTTAAATAGATTTTTTTTGTAAAACAAATATAGTTTTCAGGAATATATGAATTGCTTTTGCAACAAAATGTCATATCCTTCACATATCATATTTTCAGTCCCAATATATCATAATATATCGGGGATTGGACTAAGGACCACCCCCACCACACACACACACACACCCATCTTCACCTCTCCCTGAAATCCTCTAGCATTGTTTGGGGTTCGTGCCTCCTGTAATTTAAACTTTGGCTACGGTCCTAATGAGAGTTGGGGGAGGGGTAGGGGTCGGAAGTTTTCATCCGGGCACGCGGCGGTTACACACGTTTCTGACGATCACGTCATAGAAAGTCATGTTAGAGTAATACCCGTCATTAAGTAAAAACATATTCACTTGAAAACATGTATATTCACTGGTGTTTTGATTTAAAGGTAACTAAACTGGTAACTGTGCAGATTTTTGATGATGCCCTCCCAGGGAACGTCCCTGTTCCCTAGATCTTTTAAAGGAATGGCCATTGTTCCCCGGACCTCCAAAGGTATTTGCCATAGTTCCCCAAATGTATTTGCCCCAGATCTCTAAAATTATGACTTTGATTCCTGGATCTCTGAAAGTAATGGCCAATGTTCCCTAAATCTCTAAAAATTATTGGCAATGTTCCCTTAGATCTCCAAAACACCTGAGAGGGCCTCTTTGATTGTTAAAAGGTTCTCGCTACACATCAACTTATATTTGCTTGGCTCAATTTGCCCCTCATCTCATGACAGCACCTGTGTTGTCATTCATAGTCAAATTTCGGGGGGGGGGGGGGGGGGGGGGTGCTTAACTTTTTTTCAGGTGTATATAATACTGGTTAATCGATATTAAAGGGAGTATATTAGGGAAAAAACAATGAATGTCTTAAAAAATAAAACAAGTATTGAAATGGATAAAAAAACATCTTATTAACATTAATAAGTATAAACCGAATAGTTTAGTATGTCAAATCCACCAAAACGTGACAAAATATATATTTAAATTGAAGTGGTAAGCTTGAAAAGAAATCCCCATTCTAAAAATAGACAACATTTGAATACGGTTTAGTTTAAACAATATCTTATTCACATAAGTACATATATTTAGCATACATTTAACAATAAAGCATAAAGTCATACGTTTAACAAATAAATTATGTGGAAAGGATACAGAAAAAAAGCTTTAGAAGCTTGTCTAAATCTGCTTCCATAACAGTTATTTTACATTTACTTTATACCTTATATTATTATTCCGTAATATTTTCAATTTAGCCAAATGTGCAAATACTGTTTGACGACCGCTTCGTCATTCTGACTCTTTTTAAGATAAAACAATTTAACCTGCATAACGGATCAAATTGAAATCAAAATGAAATCACACGACTCATTTAATACGTCACAAAATATATTGCCATTTTGACGGGAAATCTCTTTTTAGGCTAACCTAGGCGCGTAGCCCAAGTGTTGAATGATCAGTATTTTAGACTGTACACATTTAGAATAAATTACACTCGTAAGTCTATATCTGGCTTCAATGAAATATTTAAACGGGTGCTGTAGCAAATGAACAACCAGAATGTGTGGAGCACGTGGTCCAGTAGGAGTTCAATCGTTCATGTTTGGTGTCCTTGAGCAAGACGCTTTATCCGCATGTTTACTACATGGCTGCGTTCAATTCGGTCAAACGTTTGATAACGTTAGCTAACATATTTTCAACCTCAAATTAGCGCACAGTACGCAACAATTTTAGGGAACCAGTCATTGAACATGTTTGCTGAACGCAGCCCTGGGACTTCGACTATGATTTGTATCATATGTTGTAAGAATTTGGATGAATCACAATAATCTATAGATCTATGTCAGTGACATAGCTGCCTCAACGCCACAATGCCCGGGACTGCACATTATCTTTAGAATTCATCATTATATCTCCTGGTAATACCTCCAGAACTCAGAAAATGCATCCAAAAAAACAAATAAAGTCTGAGTGAGCATGCCTCCATACCCGCTAGAACCTGAAGGGCTTGCACATCATTTTAAGGTCAGCTACGCCACTGTATGTAAAATAAATCAGTTTAAAACGTAGCCTCCCATTATAACAGCATGCATGAAGGGTCCACCGTGGCCGAGTGGTCTAAGGCGCCCTCTCAAGATCACTTACCTCGCAGGTTGGAATCCCGCTCGCTCCAAAAAAGTTATGTGAGAAAGTGTCCAGTTTCTTGCGGTAGAACGGTTGTATCTATTCAGTCTGACTCAATCTGAGGTCTTCCTCCACCAGTAAAACTGAATATGCCATATATAACCTGAAATGTGTTGAAAATGGCGTTAATCCCCATTCAAAAACATATTACAGCATGTAGATCTAACAAAATGTAGTGTACAACAAAACGATAATAACTCCATCTTATTTTAATTAATATCTACAACAAGACCAAATCCATCGAATTTAATTAACATCAACAACAAGACGATAAGAAATCCATCGAATTCAATTAATATCTACAACAAGTTACTTTACAGTAACATAGTCTTGCCTTCTGAAAACTAAAAGCTGTGCCTGGAAACGAGTAGATCTATAGGATATTGAGTGATAGTGCTGCCGCAGATACTGTTTATTTAATGGACTTTTATCTGTTAACTATATTTTACAAAATATATATAATATAATCTACACATCCGTGCATTATATTTATATGTAGCGTGTAACCCATTGCAGTTATAATTCGGTGCACCTTTGAAGGCAGAAAATATACAGAAGAAAGAAAGAAAAGATGGCGGCGCCAATTTCAGTTGAAATAGCGCGCAAATTTAAAGAAAAACAAATTGAACGATTGAACAGTAGCGGTATGTCGAACAACCATAGGTTATTCATGCTGTTTGTTATTACTAATGTTAATTAGTAATTTATTTTAAACTATTTTTGAGGAATTCATATTAAAATAAAAATGTTTAGAATCGGGCATGACAGATTTATAAATGTGTTTCATTTTGTTGTGACCTGTCAAAATCATGAAATGGTGAATAAAAGCAACAGTAGATCTATACTGTATTGAATAAAAAACTAAATCGAAAAATGACTGGAATTTTAGTGGCACCCTCAAAATCGGCATGGTTGAAATCCCCATGGCTCAACACATTTGCAGTCTCGGTAGGCCCTCCTAGTCAATAAAGAGGCCCTCCCATGGGGGGGGGGGGGGGGGGGGGGTCCTGTTCTCTGGATCTCTTAAAGTAATGGCTATTGTACACCAGATCTCCAAAAGTATTTGCCAAAGTTGCCCAAAAGTATTTTGTCCCAGATCTCTAAAAGTATTTCCACTGTTCCCTAGATCTGAAAAAGTTTTAAACATAGTTCCCTGAAAGTACCAAAAAGTGTTTCTTTATGTAAAACGTCTACTATAATCTATTATTGTTTACACATCATCATAATAAGCAAAATCCATGTACAGTCTTCTTTTCCTTGTTAAAAATATCTTTGGTCTATGGCTTGAACTTTCAGAGAAAAAGGTGTTTTTTAAGTTTCCTTAAAAATGTGCTTGTAAGCCCTGTGGAAGGGAGCATTTGTGGTTCAATCACGCTGGTTCAAGAACTTCAAGAGTTTATGGTTATACAAATGCTGTGCGAGTTTGGATAAGATTCTTTGAAAATTGTGGGGTGTGCTATAGCTTCTGCAAGAAAAATGTTAACGAATAGACGATGAACATTTTACCACGACATAAGCCCTGCTGGCCTTTGGCAAGTAGAGCCAAACAAGATATCGATGGAAGGACAGAAGAGACAAAAAAATTGAACAGCTGAACGGTTCATTTTCAAAAAGCAATAAATACACATAAATAATCGACTTTATTGTGTAAACATGATCTAATAAAAAAAGGTAGATGCCGGGTGGGATTGAACACCAGTCCTTACGATCCGAAATCGACCACTATTCTGCCTTTACTCATCAGTACTGTAAATATATCTTTGGTCGGAAATACCATCCAAAATTTATTTCGGGTACATACGATTATGGGATGAAGTTGTGCAGGGGGCCAGACTAACACGTAAGAAATCTCCAAAGCTGTCAAAAACTGTTTCAAGCAGTTGACATCTCATTTTAAAAGTAAATTATGATCAAGTATAAAAATATACATAAAATCATTGACTTAATTACAGAAACAGACAGGCTAATAGCAATATAATGTCCACGGCACTTTTACTATTTCTATAATAACTCTTCGAATCTTGGTCTGAATTTAACAATTTTGGTGCCAAAGTAAAGCTGATAAAAATAATGACCAATTCCATTTATCAATTATTTAATATTTTTCTTCTGAATTTAAATTATTACGGATTGAAATCGAAATATGTTGAAATTTCAAAAAAAAAAAAGATTTTTAAACAAAAAACGGTAGTCATGATTTAACATATACCATGTACGTTTAACAAAACACAATAAAAATGGAACTAGTAGATAGAAAGTTGAAGCAGTAAGTTTTCCATTGGTGGCGAAAGTTTCATATTGATATTTATTGAAGTCGTTTTCTTATTTCTTATTTCAAAAATGGGCTAAAAAAGAGAAAACAATCACACCCAAAAATTTAAGTGTAAATTTCTTCATTTCTTTAAATTTAAAAAAGAAAAAAATAATCTCCCAAATCAAGCCCTTTCTTTTGATACCATAATCACAAAATTATGTTGTTTGATTCAGGAGGATGTGTGTTTCCATGATTTAGAAAATGCCACGTGATCTAGTGGTAAAGCACCGAACCCGTGATCGGAGGGTCGTGGGTATTTCAATCCTTCGCCACGACTATGTGTGGTGTCCTTGAGCAAGACACTTTTTCCACATATGCTTAGTACTGGTTATACCCAGGAAGACTTCGAGCGTGATTTGTCTAAGTCGTAAGAACTTGTTTCCAAATCAAAGTAAAATAAATAAGTTCAAACTAAACTTGAAAAAGCCAAAATGTGCCACCTGAAATTCAGACAAGTGCCTCAAATTGCATATCTCTGTTTATATGTCTGATAAAATTGATCAAATTAAGTACTTTTTCATTAAGGACAGTATCTCTAGATCTCTCAAATTAGGCCTTTGTTCTCTGGATCTCTAAGTAATGGCCAATGTTCCCCAGATCTCTGAAAATAAATGGCCATGGTCTCCAGACCCCAAAATCCCCGGGAGGGCCTCAATAAAGTAATTAGGGATTTGGACTACCCTTTAAATTATGTCGGGGGATGTTGACTACTATGCCATTTTTGATTTTTGGGGGCTAGCCTATCAGGATTTTGTAATTTGTCTTTCTTTTATTTCATTGAAATATTCTATGCCTAAATTAAAATATTGTTTGTTTGTCGTTTATCTATTCATTATTTTTATCTTGCGTAGGTAGGTAGATAAATTACCATATTTTACATTTTAATATGTGTGTTTTGTTGGACATAATGTCTAATTATAACCTTTTTCTTGCATATCATCTATTTAAAGTGGCATAACCAGCAACTAAATATTAAGATGTTTATTTTATTAAGAAATGTTGAATATATTTATGAATGACAACCATTTCAAGTTCATTAATTTTTATAGTCTTCCATAGATTTTTTTAAAGGATATGACCATCGTTTATGGTGCATTGTAGGAAAATAGTGTTGCCAGGGAAATAAACAAAAAAGTGTAATTCTTATCATTGAATTCGAATTCGGAACGCCCAAGCGACAATCCACAGATATAACAGAAACATAGGATATTGCCGACGACAAACAATAAGTACAATTATTTTTTGGAGAATGCAATAAATTATTATAGTAGGGGCAATATCTTTGGGTAGGTAGGTAAAAGACAAACAAACACTGTTTTAATTTAGGCCTAAACAAGAAATAATTTGTTTTTATTTTTTTTGCAGCTGATGATTATTGCATTTAACGATTATAAATAAAACAAGGAGATCTACTGAGGAGGTTATCACAGTAACAGCCTCCAGAGATCAACAACATGGACCGCTATCAAAGGTCGCAAACTGTCTTTTTGTTTCTATGGTAGGTTGGAGACTGCTGATAAGTTTTTTACTGCAGACACTCAAAAACAAAGTACATGTCGTAGTTATTAACATTTTCAGCTTATTTTCCAAATTGCCTCATTGTTTACTAATTAACTGTTTGAGTTATCTCCCTTGAAGTAAAATAATTCTAGATTGGCATAACATTGTCACTTTCAATCTGATTATATATCAAAATGTAAATTTGTTAGTGTGTTTCAGATGTGATGATCATTCAACACATTTCAGGTTATATGTGGCATATCCAGTTTTATTGGTGGAGGAAGACCACGGAATGAATCTCGGTAGAACCACCATCCTTCCTCAAGTAATTAGCAAACTTTCTCACATAAATTTTTTTGGAGCGAGCGAGACTCACCTTTAATGGTGAGAGGAAAGTGATCTTGAGATGGTGCCTTAGATCACTTGGCCATGGAGGACCCCCTGTTCATTATTAAAAGGCTGTGTGACATTATTCAAAGGCATTATTTGGTTACCAGTACAACTTTAGTATGGGAAGAAATTTGTTAAAATAACTAACTGCATTGAAATGTATACTATTTGTGTTATATAATGTGTTCATCAAATAATGATCAACAGGATCTTAATGTATTAAACAAAAACAGCCTGGTAATTATTCATCAGCTGGTTATATTAATTTTCACATAAGTCAGCAAAGCATCTGACTGTCAACTTGGGGGTCGTGAGTTTGAGCCCCAGCTTGGTCACAGTCTCTGTGATGATTGGCCATGAACTACGTTATTCAGCCAAGAGTCTATGTGGGGAGTAGGTAGTGACTTGCAGAGTCTATGTAGGGAAGTACGCAGTGATTTGCAGAGTCCATGTGGGGAAGTAGGTAGTGACTTGCAGAGTCTATGTAGGGAAGTACGCAGTGATTTGCAGAGTCTATGTGGGGAAGTAGGTAGTGACTTGTAGAGTCTATGTATGGAAGTACGCAGTGATTTGCAGAGTCTATGTAGGGAAGTAGGTAGTGACTTGCAGAGTCTGTGGGGAAGTACGCAGTGATTTGCAGAGTCTATGTAGGGAAGTAGGTAGTGACTTGCAGAGTCTATGTGGGGAAGTAGGCAGTGACTTGCAGAGTGTATGCGGGGAAGTAGGCAGTGATTTGCAGAGTCTATGTGGGGAAGTAGGCAGTGACTTGCAGAGTCTATGTAGGGAAGTACGCAGTGATTTGCAGAGTCTATGTAGGGAAGTAGGTAGTGACTTGCAGAGTCTATGTAGGGAAGTACGCAGTGATTTGCAGAGTCTATGTGGGGAAGTAGGTAGTGACTTGCAGAGTCTGTGGGGAAGTAGGCAGTGACTTGCAGAGTCTATGTAGGGAAGAAGGTAGTGACTTGCAGAGTCTGTGGGGAAGTACGCAGTGATTTGCAGAGTCTATGTAGGGAAGTAGGTAGTGACTTGCAGAGTCTGTAGGGAAGTACGCAGTGATTTGCAGAGTCTATGCGGGGAAGTAGGTAGTGACTTGCAGAGTCTGTGGGGAAGTACGCAGTGATTTGCAGAGTCTATGTAGGGAAGTAGGTAGTGACTTGCAGAGTCTATGTGGGGAAGTAGGCAGTGACTTGCAGAGTCTATGCGGGGAAGTAGGCAGTGATTTGCAGAGTCTATGTGGGGAAGTAGGTAGTGACTTGCAGAGTCTATGTAGGGAAGTACGCAGTGATTTGCAGAGTCTATGTAGGGAAGTAGGTAGTGACTTGCAGAGTCTGTAGGGAAGTACGCAGTGATTTGCAGAGTCTATGTAGGGAAGTAGGTAGTGACTTGCAGAGTCTGTGGGGAAGTACGCAGTGATTTGCAGAGTCTATGTAGGGAAGTAGGTAGTGACTTGCAGAGTCTATGTGGGGAAGTAGGCAGTGACTTGCAGAGTGTATGCGGGGAAGTAGGCAGTGATTTGCAGAGTCTATGATGGGAAGTAGGTAGTGACTTGCAGAGTCTATGTAGGGAAGTACGCAGTGATTTGCAGAGTCTATGTGGGGAAGTAGGTAGTGACTTGCAGAGTCTGTGGGGAAGTAGGCAGTGACTTGCAGAGTCTATGTGGGGAAGTACGCAGTGACTTGCAGAGTCTATGTGGGGAAGTAGGCAGTGACTTGCAGAGTCTATGCGGGGAAGTAGGCAGTGACTTGCACAGTCTATGTGGGAAAGTAGGTAGTGACTTGCAGAGTCTATGTAGGGAAGTAGGCAGTGAGATGCAGAGTCTATGTGGGGAAGTAGGCAGTGACTTGCAGAGTCTATGTGGGGAAGTAGGCAGTGACTTACAGAGTCTATGTAGGGAAGTAGGCAGTGACTTGCAGAGTCTATGTGGGGAAGTAGGCAGTGACTTGCAGAGTCTATGTGGGGAAGTAGGCAGTGACTTGCAGAGTCTATGTGGGGAAGTAGGTAATGACTTGCAGAGTCTATGTGGGGAAGTAGGCAGTGACTTGCAGAGTCTATGTGGGGAAGTAGTCAGTGATTGGGATAGATAAAGTGAGTCTAGTACAAGGCAGCTGCCTGGTCAAGATCACGAATGATGCGGACTCTCTGGTTGCAGATCCCAGAAACAATGAAGTGTGACCACTGTTAAATAACTGAAATACTGTTGAAAAATGCCAACAAGCAAACCAACAATCAATCAAAAAATAATTATATTTCACATGCTTATTAGATTAAGGATCACTGATTTTTTAAAATTTCAAGAATCAAGAATTATGTCATTGTGCACATCCAAGAAATTAATATTAAACAGTTTTTATAACAAATTTATGGATTGGTTTAATCTGAGAACTTTTCTTTATCCAGGTACACCTGGAAGTTGTCAAAGAAGCTGTGGTTGGCAGAATAATTAAACAGTTCCTATTCCTTGATTGTATTGTGGACAGATTTTACCAAGAAATCTAATGTTACAGAAAGTATATATAATAGTCAGTGTTAGAAAATTCCACTCATTCTCTCGCCCTGACGAGTAAACATTTCTCCAGGACGAATAAGATTTAAAAAAAAAATAACTTTAATATTTATTTGATTTTAAAACAGTAAAAAACTATTCAATAAAGGAGGACAAATAGTTTTGATAACAAATTTCTATAGCCCTGCGTATATATAAGTATTATTTAGAAGTCGGCATGCACTTGAAAGTGTAAAATGTTTAATGTACTAGGCATGGGCCGACCTCAGACTTTTGGTCAGGTGGAGTTCACCAATTTGAGGGATGAGAATTTTTTTTTCTTCCTGACATTTAGCAATATCTTGGGAATCTAATTAGATCATGGTCCACTCATTGTGAACTTCCCCATCTGAATCTGTCAAGTCTAGACTGAACATTTGTAAAAGTGTGCTAGAATGGTGAAATTGTGTAAATTAAGTTTCTATTAATAAGTACCATACTTCACTGAAAGGTACCGCAATTTAATGCTTACATTCAACTGGTATTCTGACCTTTTTTTTTACCCATTATGGTTACCCTGGTTGAGTCTGCCATTTGTCTGGTTTGTTTTTTTTTTAAACTTTATGTTGTACAGTCAAACATGCGTAAGTGGCCACCTCTAATACCGGTAAGCAGCCACTTGTCTTAAGCAGCCACATTTTCTATATATATTGATGTTTCCTGTATTTCAGTTGGTCAAATGTTCATAGCAATGTAAAAATATAAAAAGTAAGTATAATTGGAACCATAGTTTTTTAAGTACCTTGATATAACATGAGAAAAATGGGGATTTTGTTTTAATATATGAATTTATGCTGTCCTCTTTTAGACTGAAAGCATTAATCACAGACATGAAATTCAAGACTCTTATAATTCTTTGTACATTAAATGTAATAAAATGTTCAATTCATTCAAAGTAATAGATTAGGAAAATTCAAGCGCAGTCACTTAATGCTTTTCTACGACTAGAATATTTACAATGTTGTATATTGCGCTATATGTATTATATTTACAATACACATAGCTGTCATCAATGGCCATGAGTCATAGTAAATTCTCTATGTGACATCTGCTAGTATTGAATCATACACACATATATATATATAACAAACAAAACACTCCAGTTATAACCATCAGTATGTGCACGCCTTGCACAATAAATCTAATAGTCAAATCTGTCTTAAGCAGCCAGTCACGGGAAGGAGCAAAATGACCATTTAAGGCTGTTTACTCTGAAAGCATAGAAATGGTAAAGTGTAAATGTGGCTGCTTAAGACAAGTGGCTGCTTATAAGAGGTGACTACTTACACAGGTTTGACTGTACAGTCAATGTTAGACTCACTCAGTACAGTCAAACCTGTCTTAAGCAACCAGTCTTTTAAGACAGGTTGCTGCTTCATACAGGTTAATTTGCTCTTAAAGCATAGAAATTGGGAATTAACAATTGTGGTTGCTTAATAGAGGTGGCTGCTTATACAGTTCAACTGTATAATATGTATGTATGTATAACCGGGTTTCACAACTTTTTTTTTTTTGATAATACTGATAATAAGGTTACAAGTGCTGATAATAAGGCTACAGGGTGCTTGTGCTGATAATAAGGCTACAGGGTGCTTGTGCTGATAATAAGGCTACAGGGTGCTGATAATAAGGCTACAGGGTGCCGATAATAATGCTACAGGGTGCTGATAAGGCAACAGAGTGCTTGTGCTGATAATAAGGCTACAGGGTGCTGATAATAAGGCTACAGGGTGCTGAAATTAAGGCTACAGGGTGCTGATAATAAGGCTACAGGGTGCTGATAATAAGGCTACATGGTGCTTATAATAAGGCTACAGGGTGCTGATAATAAGACTACAGGGTGCTGATAATAAGGCTACAGGGTGCTTGTGCTGATAATAAGGCTACAGGGTGCTTATAATAAGGCTACAGGCAGAGCAAGAGGCTTTGTGTCAGCAGGTAAATTTCTGTTTCCTTTCAACGCCACTTTCAACGTATTTTAGGATATATATTATGGCATATCCTGACTGGCAAATGTTCTCACATAAAGTTTTTTGGGCGAATGGAACTCAAACTTACAACCTTAGCGGTCACAGAGGTTAATGATCTAAAGATGGCGACTTAGACCGCTCAGCCAACCCTTTTAATGGTGAATACATTTTTTTTTAAATGCATCCGAGTAGAAACAATTGTCTTTCTGCAAGTTAACTGCAAACTTTCTTTTGGACAGGGAGGTGGTACCTCCCCTTATTAACGGTGATATTGATTCTTTGAAAATAATTTCCAGGAAATCTGGTGGATGCAGTTTCATCCAACAAATATGACAAAATGGATGTTTGGAGAGGGTGGATGCTAACAGTTAATTGGGTGCCGTGGACAGGGAATAGACTTTTAAAATCAGATCAGTTAAACGGTTTGTAAAAATAACTTTTTGTTTTGTTGCTAACTTTTGGTGTAAATGTATCACATATGCTGTTTACTTTTTAAACTGATATTCAAGAGAGAATAATGCATGTTTCCAAGCTGTCAATTAAATCAATGTAAGTTTTGGTCTTCCTTAAATTATATACATGAACCAAGCAGCTGGCTTCTAAAATTCCAAAATGCAAATTGGTCCAGGGTTTTTATTGCCCCGTAAGAATCACTATCGTAAGAATCACACTTTTTCCTTTTAAAACCACTCTACATTATGCCCATGCATGTATATATATATATATATATATATATATCCAAATACCCCACCCACCGCACAATTTTATCAGTTCGTTTATTTTTCATGCTATTTGTGTTTTATTTGACTAAACTTTTCTAAATATATGTACATCATCATTATCAACATCATGAATGTATTCTCATTTGAATGAACCAGTTTCTATTAATTTCACGCAAAAATAGTTTCAGGATGTAAACCAGAAGTATCCTGTATACCAGATATAGCCTCGGTTCGCCTTGAGTCGATGCCACATTCAATGCTTCGAACATTGTCAGAAGCACTTTTTATTGAATGTGACATTTAAACTGTATTATTCTCGCTAAACTAAATATGAATATATGTAAATTTGGTACAACCACTTTCAACTCTGTCTCCTTTTATATTATTATCAATTCATTAAAAAAACGTTTGATATTTAAGATGGAAAATAATACTTATTGACGAAGTCCTATTTTAAGTCAATACAAACAAACTGCACAATTTCACAATTTATTGAATGAAACAACACATTTGCTGTCATTTCTTGGACGTCACTGTGCGTCGGCTAACATCAAAAGGATATTGTAAGGGTGAAACATACATGATTTCAAGTCCTTGAATGTTGTTTCTTTTTGAAAATTGAAGCATGTATTTGGATTGCAAAGTTAAAAATATGAAGGAAATATATCAAATTAATGGATAAGATATATTAAGGGTATGGAAATTTTATTTTATTATTTAGTTCAAGTAACATTTATGATGCACAGATCTGTAACCTGTAGACAACTATTTTTCAAAACTTTATGGTAAATGCAAACAATTCCAGTCCGGCATTAAAATAAAATCGGTCCAGGTTTGATCACTTTCCTGAATTATGTCATTAATATTATAATTAATGTCATTGTTAAAAAACTCAAACAAACAAGTAATACTGTGCGTTTTTATTACTTATTATTTTTATTTACTGATGCAAGCAATTTTCGGTCCGAAAGTCCCAGTTTTGACCCTTAGGAAAAAAAGCACGACACGAGCAAACAAGTTAACAAATTGCGGCAAGCGATATATCAAAGAAATTACTGAAGCAAAACGGTTTTGATGAACCGATATGGGTCGCTGATCACACATCGAAAGCATGTTACGTAGTGATAGACTCTTACGAAAAACTCCTCTACTATCCGTTATGGCTTAGTCAAAATTGACCTCCTTTCACAAAGCAGGTGACAAAACAATCGAATGTTATTGCTGCAAGGTGTATTTCACAGCTTAGTAAAGCATGATAAGGGTTATTTATACATCCGATAGAAAATATCTGGACCGATTTTTTATTAAATTTTGAAATGAAAACCTGTTTTAACAGTAGAAATCGTCCAGAAAATGAAAAAAACCCGGTGATTTTAGAAGCACTGGTACCAGGAGTTGCAAATGACGAATCCACCACCCCACCACCACCACCACACACCCAGGTCCTTAAGCTCCCATATTTGAAAAAGGTTCACTATAATTTGTACTGAAAAACATGTGTGCCTGTTCAGATTTTGTGTTATGCACCTAAGTCCACCCACCTCTTAACTGAAATCCTGGATCCATCCCTGGTTACAATGTATATATTTTGATATGGTATACTTTAAAAAGTCTCTGTCAGTTTTTCAGACAGAAATTTGGCTCGTTTCCTAATACTTCTCCATTACCAAAAGCACCCTTCTTTGAGATTACACTTTTAACTGTAAGTTCAATTTCTAAGTTATCACTATTATAAATTCAGTTCCTGAAGTAACCACAAGTTTATTTTCTAACTTAAATGTTCACGACGACTTAGTCTAATTTAGTTTCGTCAAAGTAACGAGGCCTAAAAGTATATCGAAATCCGAGTCTGTACAGTGTTCTGTATTCGAGAATATTCCGTGATTTGCATAATTGATAAGATGCGTCATATTGACAGTGAATATTTTTCAAGAATTTTGACAATATCGGGCACAAAGCCCCATTGTATATATATGATCATTTCAAGAGATAGCTTTGAAGATCTGTTTAGTAAGTAGCTATTTGGCATGTTGCATAGTAATACTTACCAAGAAAACATAGTTTTCTGCATTCTATCTCAGATTGTACTGTTTTCCACTCTAACTATGATGCTTAGACACATATCCGTGCAATTTCTTATATGGAATTTTTGTATCTTTTTGGTGGCCGTTCCTATAAAAAAAAATTCTAATTTTATTTGACTGTAATTTGCTTTGTAAGGCTTGACCATAGTTAAGCCCCAAGTATGGGGATGCATACTTTTGATGTAAGGTTTGCAGAATGTATCGGGGTTTATATAGAGGGGGTATGTATTATTGGATAATATTGAGAACAGGGACGATTTTTTTGTTTAATTTTCCAGGACAGGTGTCGGAGGCACTGCCTTAGTATTTAGACCAAGGACATAGCCCCAATAACTTGATCAATATGAATATTAAATATTAAATATTCAAATAAATCCTATTTGCCTATTTCAGGTAATATTGGTCTACAGTAAAACTTCATTGGTTCGAACACAGATGACTGGAACACCATTATGTAGCTCGAACTACTTATCTTGTCTGGCCGAATTCCTATTTCGATGTATATATACATGTGCATTTATGGTATGATGTTAAACAATACTAAAATTCCAAATTCCAATTAAAGGCACTGCCTCTATTTCCAGATACTGAAATGGAACATGGCTATACGTACCATGCTCTGCTATACTTCAAGTTCAAGCCTTTGGAACTCAAGCTCTTGTTAACTGTCAATTATCTGGTAATTCATTGGCAATAATAGAGCAAAACTAATATATCTGTTTCTAAACATCTATGTCAGATACAACATTTTTGAACTAACACCTCTTAACATGATATGATAGTGCCATTAGTCTGGCTGGGATTACAGTTGGATGAATGAATATTTTTCTGATTGCTTGAATCTGCAGGCACCTGGTATAATGATGGTGAAGAATGAAGTAGAGTTACTAATTCCCTGTCTGGAGCTTTTTATCCGATGTGTCAATGATCTGCTAGTCTTATGTAGAAACTGGCTTCAGTGTCCTGACAGGATGCATGCGTTTGATTGACACAGAATATGATACATCACTGTAATATCAACATTGATCTGTTGTCTTAATCATGCCGGTATCACTCGAATTTGTTTGGCTATAAGGGTTGGCTGTGTTTGACATGGTGTTAATTGCCTGATGTCATGGGTTGCTGTGTATTAACCACTGAGTGTGTATTTGACAAGCTCATATATACAGTTTGTACTGGTATCCTTATTAAGATGCCAACAGCCTATCAAATGTTCATGAACTGATTCAACAACTATAATGGCTAACAAAACTTTAATAGACCAAAATGATACATAAAATAATATGTATATATCAAATACACACTCAGTGGTTAATACACATAATTATATATATATATATATATATATATAGTCAAACCTGTCTTAAGCAGCCAATCAAAGGAAGGATCAATTGTAGCCATTTAAGACAGATTGTTGCTTATTACATACAAGTTAATATGTTCTCAAAACATAGAAATGGGAAATATAAATGTGGCTGCTTAGACAAGTGGCTGCTTAATAGAGGTGACCTCTTACACAGAATTTACTCTGTGTGTATAAATTACTTGGTAAGGATGTGTGTGTGAAAATATCAGAGTTATCATATCTTTACTAGCCCTCACCCCAAAGCAAACCTGGTGGTGTTGGAATCCTGACAAGAATTTTTTTTTTAATTTTCCCTGAAAACATTATTTTCCCTGACGACATTATTTTTTTTCTTACAGTGCTACATAAACAGCAACAATTGTCCATGTGTGCATTTATAGCTTTGCAAATATCTGGCAACGATAATTTCTGTCAGCAGAGCAGCTAATTTGAATTTAAAACTGATCATTATATTTAGATTTTAAATATGATTTATTCATATGAGAGGTTTAGGCCGTTATAAATGTATCGAAGGCCATGAGAATTCACGAAAATCATCATTGAACAGTAAATGTTTGTCATTCATACACAAACTGTTTTTTTCTTTACAAAAGAAATTTCCTCCGATACTGATTATTATGAATTGATTATGTGATATGTAATGACAAAAAATTGCTTAAACAATGAGAATTACTCTTTTTAAGATATTCATAAAATGTCTGGCAAGGAAAAAGGAACAGGGGCAGAATGAAAATTGTTATTGCCTTATAAATGCGGGGATAGAGAAGGAGATGCAAATATTATGGCTACATATATTTTCACCTACCAATCTTTCTTTTCCAAAGAGGGATAGAAGAGTGTGGGATGAGGCTATTATAGTTTATTTTTGTTTGGTTAAACATGGCCAGTAATGCTCAACTCAAAACAGAAATGTAACCTGTAAATTTGTACCTCAAACCAGAATTAAAACATTCAAATTAGAGGCAGAGTCAAGAGTCTGCACTTTGATTTGTATTGTATCCTTTGTATGAATCCTGGAAATTTTTATTTGAGTATGAATTTGAGTTGAACACAATAAAAAAAAAATGTTTTATAATCTCACTATCAGTACTTAACATATTCTTTGAGAGACCATCAGGCCAAACATGGGATGGAACCCTTGACCTCTAACTAAGCCACCACGCCACATTCACTGCGCTTCTGCCCAGCCTTCCTGCATGGTTAAATACTACTTTATTTATGTCAACTTTAACTACTGGTACTGATATTTGGGGAATATTTGGATTACATTTATTTCAATTTAACCAATATGAAAGGCTCCAATCTTCATTTAACTATCAAATTATGAGATAAAGAGAAAGAAAAATACATTGGATTGATCACGATATCGTGAGAGAATGTGCAGATGAGAGGCTTGTGTATTTCTATATCAAACATGTTGCTAGGTCCATAGTTAAGTCTTCCATAGACGTTGCCTGGCTGAGGAAGTAACTAAGTTGAAGTACCTGATTTCAGGCGAAACTGGCATATGGCCGGCCAGTGCTCTAGATAAGCAGTTTTGGGGTATTTGAGCATTGGAATTTCTGAATAAAGCATCAAAATTTAAAATAAGCTTTGAATATTGACAATACCATTTTTGATTGGTTTATTTTAAATAGCAATTGAACTATCAACCCTCCCGTTGTGGGCCGATGCTCTACCACTGGACCACAAGCTCCAGACTATTCTCTTAATGCTGAGCGCCAAGTGAGAAAGCTTCTAATACCATTTTTCAAATCTTTGATATGACCCGGCCGAGGATGGACCCCATGACCTTCCATTTGCATGGCGCACGCTCTATCCCTAGACCACCGCTGTGGTTTAATTGGAAAGTATTGTAAATGTAATGTTACATTGATTAAAGTTTAATTGAAGGTCAATCTCATTAAAATAAGAGCCCGTGTGTTTCTGGCTAAGAATAGAATCACTGCCGATCTCTGCAGAGGGGTAGGAATCCTCCGAATGGGTGTCATGTTCATTTTATCATTTTTTGTCATGTTCACTATTGTGGTTAAATTATCAACCCCTGTGTGGTTTCAGGGAGCCATATGAGTGATGACAAAAAAAAGAATCACTGGCTCATGCATGTCGTATGAAGGGACAATTTGAGTAATATGATAGAATTTGCTGAAACTCTGCATTCTGCAGATATCAAGGTCCTAGGTTCATTCTGCATATTCATTTGTTGATGTATTTTTTTTAATCTGTATTGTATGTTAATTTGTTGTTTTTTGTACATGTAGAATGAACCTGGAATCTTCCTTCCTGTTGGTGTCAAATAACCTATAATGTGTTGGTACGCCGTAAAACCCTATTCATTCATTCATTCATTCATTCAAATCAGACCAACTTTAGCTTCAATACTTTATGCACAGTAGATCTAACTGTGCTGCATAGAAGGTCACTTCAGATTGACCTTTCTGCCAACCAATCAGTCTTGCTTCCAAGATTTTAAGATTCAAGATTAGTATAAGTATTTTTATCGAAGAAAACTCTATACTTAGCTATATAATAAGATATTATCACGCTTTTACAATTTTTACAAGAAAACATCATGGCTGCGCCGGGCCATTTGAAACGTAAATGATTTTCAGAAATTTTAGAAATCGGGAACTATACCAGGACATTTTTTTATTTATACAACATAGGATGATCACTATGACTGAGTCCAGTTGTCCCGGTTTAAAACTCGATTTTAAACTTACTCAGAACATCTTGTTAAAATGTATGTATCAATGCCATTTTGTAAATGTCAACGAACTCTGAATGTAACATTTTATCTGATTTGCTGAATTGTTACTATTTATTACATGAAAGATTAATCTGAGATGACCTCCTACGTGTGGTCATCAGATCTACTGTGTTTAGCCTGTCATCACTGAGGTCATATTTCTAGTCCTGCTTGATTCAAAAACTTTATGCAAGAAAGTTTGCCGCTAAATGTGGAAGGATAGTGGTTCTACTAAGATTCATTCGGAGGTGTTCCTCCAACAGTAAAACTGGACATGCGATATAAAAAAAGTATTACCTGAAGTGTGTTGAATATGGAATTAAACCCCATTAACCAATTAAAAATGCACACATAAATAAACCAGCACTTTATGACTTATTATCTTGAAATTATCCAAAAATTGCTGTGTGTACTTTTAAAGTCATAAGTCAAATGAATTACATAAAAGTTTTATCCCCCACCCCCTGCATAGTTTTGAAATTCATATCACATGCTTGTGACCAATTAACATTAAATTGTCTGTGCCTACTTGATATACACTGTATTCAAGTACCAGCAACAGATGGTATATAAGAAATGGTATGATTACTTCAGATAAAACCCAACATAAAATATTCAGGGTTATAAAATTTTCTTTTCAAGGTCAGAAAATCTATGGTGGTCAATGGAATATTTAGCAGGACCCTGAATAGCCATGTCGGCAGCAGTCATACCAATTTTAAAGTCATCATGCAGAGAGAAAACTGTTAGAATGCCTCTACCAGCAGAAAAGTAAATCCTCACTGAGGTGCCACAAAGGTGCCCTCCGCGAGGCATACTTTACCCTCCACTACCTAGTAAGTATGGCTGTACAAGGGGTTTCAAATTCAACAAATAAACTTTTTAATTTTCCATTATCTGTTATCATATTTTTATTTTATTTTTTAAAAATAAACACCTTTAATCACCAAAATATAAGTAACAAATTAACTGTCAGTATAGTCCAATTACAGTCTCCACATTTTAAAGCAAATACATCGGGAATTTTAAAAAAAACTAAAAAACTTATTTTTCCAGTACATACCTATATAAACTCATTAAACATGTCAAAATAATATATTAAAAAGGGATATCCTAACTTGGGCTACGCGCTTAGATTAGATTGAAATAAATTTCCTGCTTAAAAGTGCAACATATTTTATGACATATTGAATGAGGTGCATGATTTCAATTTGATCCTTTATGCATAGAGGCGGATCCAGAATTTAAGTTTGGAGGGAGCACAACAAAATATCTAAACATGCACAAATGTTTCTCAGTAGAAATCGTAAATTCTAATCAAATACGGGAGTTAGAGGGGCGAGGGTAGAGGCGTATGCCGTTTATTTAAAGAGTAGATCCACCATTGATACAGTTTTACACGTAAAAATTGTTTTATCAGAGTCTGAATGATGTCAAGCGGTATTTAAAAGCTGTCTATTTTAAGAATGGAGATTTAGTTTCAAGTTTACCAGTTCAATTTATATATTGATTAAGTCACATTTTGGTGGATTTGACATACCAAACCATTTGGATTTTGCTTCCTTATGATAATAAGGTGCTTTTTAGCTATTTTAAAAATAAGTTGATTTTTTAAGACATTTATAGCATTATTTCCTAATATAATCCCTTTAAAAACAAGACAGATGAAGAAGAAAAAAAAATCTTTTAGGACATAATAAATCAAAGGCTTGATTATCATCCTCTCCCGCCCCCTAATTTTCATGCAACCCTGACTGTTTTTATTTTCCAAAAAAAAAAAATTAAAAAAAAAATTCAATAACAAAAACCTATTAAAAAAATTAAAATAAAATTCTCCCACCCGGAGTTTGTAAAAAAAATTTTTTGTGAGAATCTAGCAATTAATTGATATTGGCCTTAGATATTTAATTAATCAGTTAGAAAGATAACAACACTGTATTAAACCAGTTTTTCCTACATTAGCAAAAATGATTTTCCTATTAATCACCGTTATCATGTTGATTCTATAGGTCGGGGCTGTGACCTCCATCATGTCTCTGATAGACCACTATTGTGCGATTATCTGGGCTACAAAGTGACGACTGGAAAAAAGGATTTCATTTCATCTGTTGTAAGTAAAGATTTATATTAAACAAATAATCACATTGTTTTTTGATAAATACATTTTACAACTACTACAAGTTGGTATGATATTGTGATAAGAATAATTCACTTTTTGGAAACAAATCGTTGGTCTGTTGGTGGATATCTTCGCCCAGCCACAGTCTCTGTAATTGATAAACAGCAATGTGTCTCATTATTATTTGTCTCTCACTTCTGATTCAAGTGGGAAAGTTATCAGTTACTTGCTTGTGTACTGGCTAACCTTTAAGGGTTTCACCCGGCATGAAAAAAAAGTTGGGTTAGCTTATCGTCTGCTACCCTCAGATGGCATAAAAGTTATGCTTAATATTCATTTAATCCATCATTCGATGTACTTGTATCACTTAGTTTATTATGGACTTTTCATGAAATTTATGCTTTTATGCTTAATTGAAAGATTTTATGTCGTTTTTCTGTGTACTCGAGTACACCCCATCTCCGCAAGTAACTGATAACTTTCCCACTTGAATCAGTGGTGAGAGATGAATGATAATGAGACACAATGTCGTATATCAATCATCACGGAGATTGTTACCATGCGGGGATAATAACTCACGACCCCTGGATTGATAGTCAGACGCTTAACTGACTGAGCTAATCGGGCCTGGCATCATGCAAAAAAAGTGCTTTGTCTCAGCTGACCATGTCAAAACTATAGCAAACAGTACATGGTAACTTTAGGGAACCAGCAATAGCAACACATGCGTTTAATGGTATTGTCAACGTAGTCCAGATCAGACCATTATAAATTAATTGCTAGATTATCATCCCTGCCCACCTTTTAACTTTCATGCCACCCTGACCCTTTTTATTTTCATAAAAAAAAAAAAAAAAAAAAAATAAATAATAATATAATCCTACCCAACCCCATTCCCCCTTTTTAAGAAAAAATTGGATGATAATATAGAAATTAATGAATAATGGCCTTAATGGGGGGGAAAAATATGATGCTAATCCTTGACTCAGTCTATAAATAGGACATTTCTTATGTAAAAAACATTTCTTGTTTGCTTTGTTATAGTTGATTAAACAGTTTAAGGTTTGCATGTTATGCCAATACGCCTTGAACGCAGTTTCATAACGTCTGTAGTACAAGTGCCAATATGGTGTTATGTAAAATAAAATATTGAAAGCAACTATTGGTTTTCTACACACAGTCCTCCGACATTCCTGTCACTTCAGTAGCTGCAGCTGTCTGTTGCAGTTATTATGTTTAAATCCTATATATATAAAATGGGGTGTATGCATTATGTATGTCAGTGTTGTCATGTAATCACATGCACACTGCATTCTAGATATACAGTTAATGGTCTCCAGACTTAATACATGTGTAAAATAAGGTTCGGTGTCCTGGGGTCTGTCCATCTGTCTGGAAAGATTGCTAAAAAAAGTTTCCATGTTCAAAGGTTTGCAAAAACTGGCATGTAGATAGAAGGCAATAAGGAGAAAGTGCAGGTCATTTAGTTCTTCAGACAAAAATTGTGATTGCTATGGTAAAAAAAGTAATAAAATAACAGATACATCCTGGATCCTGTGGGAGTCTGTGCCTGATTAGCTCGGTCGGTAACGCGTCTGACAATCAATCCAGTGGTCTTGAGTTCAAATCCCTGCAACAGTCTCCGTGATGATTGATATGCGACATTGTGTTTCATTATCATTCGTCTCTCATCTCTGATTCAAGTAGGAAAGTTATCAGTTACTTGCTGAGATTGGGTGTGCTTGAGTACTTGTTAACCTTTCAAGATCCCAGGAAACTGGTTAGGTTAACTGATCATCTTTTAGCCCTCGATGGCATAAAAATGACGCTTAATATTCAATCAATCATGGATCCTGTGTTAACACAAAAAGTTTTTTGTTGGCATCAATAAATCAAAATTGGCATGCCATGATTTTACCAATGTGCTTATTAATATTTGTTCAGCATCAATATCTCTGTCATTATGGCCAGATTGGGCATTTTCTAGAGAAGAGATCGGTCTTCTGTAATGGCATTGTGCAAATAAGTTGTTATTCATGACATTCTGCTGTTACTTAGGAACAACCACAAGCTGGCATGATAGCAAGATTGTAGAAATGATAAAATGGAACTGAATTTTTTTAAATTGATCTTACAGATGGGTTTTATGTGCGGATTGAAAATTCTATCCCAAGGGATAACTGTTTTCTTGATATTTTAAGATTTTTGTTCTGGTTTATTTTTTATAGAAGGGCAAGGATACCATAGAATTTATGAATGAATATGTCACAGCGCGAGGATTTTATGACTGGCGTTTCGTCATAGTGCAAGGAGGGTAGATTAAGTGCTTGTAGGGGGTGCAGGATGAAAAATCCTTACCTCTTAAAAATGCATGGAAATCCTTGTTCGCTATGCAAGAAGCATTCTATCATCACTCTCAATCGGGGACCTCCTTGATGTATTAACAGATTGTTCAAATGAGTTCATTAAATAAAGACTATTATCTATCATTATATCTCCAGATACAGAGTATATATTTCTAGTTATTCAAGGAAAATATACTCACTGAATTGCCTATATATATATGCATGTTCCAATTAAAAAAACCATCCCGTTATTAAGTAAATGAAACAAATTTAGTATAAGCAAATTAACCATCATGCACTTGCAATGAAGCAGTTTGCATTAAGGATTCTTGTGATATTCGTAGTAACCTTGTATGGACCTGAAACTCTCTGCTGATGTCCTGATCTCACAGTTCTAGAAACTGCTGCGTTCAGGAAGTACAGGTATTGTCAGCAGTGTGTGATTGTCTGTAGTTTCTTGCATTCAGGGCTCTTGCTTGCATTATGGGATTGGGGTCAGACTGATTGATTGAATATTTAGCGTCATTTTTATGCCATCGAGGGCTAACAGACCATCAGTTAACCTAACCACTGTTTCCTGGGATTAACCAGTACTCGAGCATACCCAATCTCCGCAAGTAACTGATAACTTTCCCTCTTGAATCAGTGGTGAGAGACGAATGATAATGAGACACAATGTTGTATGTCGATCATCACGGAGAATGTTGCTGGGCGGGGGATTCGGACTAACGATCCCTGGATTGATAGTCAGACGCATAACCGACTGAGCTTATCGGGCCCAGCCGATTCGGGTCAGGAAAGTTTATAATTAATTTTAAAGAAAATGGGAAAATTACATAGCACAGATTCCTTCAATATGTGTAATGTATACTTAATGTATTAATAAAAACAAGATGTTCTTGTACATATTGACTTCATCATTATCTGTATATTAAAAAATCTCCAAACTTTTCCCCCAAATATTTCTTTTGGTTTCTTTGCATTTTGAAATTTCCATGGGAATTTTGCTAATTTGGATTGGGAAAAAAAGATACTATTTGCCATTGGGAATGGGGCAGAATAACGGCCCCAAAAATTGGCACACGTGAGTCCTGGCATCAGTGTTCTGTTGGTGTTATACAGTGCCACACCCAAGTATTCTTACAGAACCACATTGCTGAAGTCTGACTTAACAGACCTGCAGTATGCAAGACAGCAGAAAAAAAGCACTTCCTGTTGGACATAATTTTATGACAAGGATGTACATGACACATGACCTTTTGTGACCTATGGAATGGTGATAAGTGACACTGTTGGAGACAGCTGCTGCAGCTGTTTGTAACTTAATGATATATTACAAGACTCAGTGATTGGTATACATAAACATCAAGCATTCCAGGACAGTGAACTTTATATTTGGTCCTGGCATTATAAAACAAGTTGAAGAATGGTATTCTTTATGTTTGTTCTTTCGCACACACAATTGGGTATGTAAGTGTTAGAGCTAGTCTAGGGTAAGTAATGTTTCTTGACGGTTGAAAAAAAAGTTAAAAAAATATGTTTTTGTATCTGAACACTTTAATAAAAAAGCTTTTATGTGGCTAAAATATGTTGTGTAGCCACACACAAGAGAGCAGCTGGGTGCAAAAAAGCCACGTAAATATCCATTTGTTGGAATGTCCATGGTTCCTGGTTAATAACTTCTGCAGGGAGTCTATGTATTTAATTAATAGATTGTATGTACCTGTATAATTACAAAATACCGGTAACATGTGATGTTTGTCAATAATTTCAGCAATGGTGACCTCTTTTTTCCCCCGACTTAATTTTCGGTAAAAAATTAGTTTTCGATCAAAAGTGGGGGTATTCATCTTGACAGACACATTTCTAGTCTTAGAGTGAATAAAAATATTTTTCTCTGCAATGTAAAATCAGGCTGTTTCACCCACACAGCTAAAATTATGCCCCCTCCCCTCCCCTCCCCAACACCTTTTAAAAAAGGCAATGCCCCTGGGGGGTGGGGGCTTTTATTTGAGGGAATATGGTACGTAGACCAACAATAAACCACAGACCTGAACAATAATTATGTCATTAGAGAAACAGGACTGGAAAAATAATGATTGCAACTTGCATATAGCCTTGAACTTTGAACAACTGTGTCCTTCATGCGTCACAGCAACATGCTTGAGGCCTCAGCTGCAGCAAATGTTTTATTTTTTGAGGCTATTGAATATTTGAACGCATGGCAAAAGAGCTCATTTGCATTAAATAAATCTTATGACTTATTTAATTCAAAATTTGCATGCATTATTTGTTGATTGAATTGCATTGCCACAGCATATTCCCCTGGAGCATCCATGATCAACTTTCAATACAAAAACTAACACAGTCAAGTTTTGAATATTTAAAGAGAATTTTTCAAGGAAACATTCATACCAGTCTGTTTAAACTGTTCAGCTGTAAATCAGGCCATTTTGTGTCCCTGACATTCGAAAAATAAGGGAGGCATATAGCGTTACCTGTGTCAATCTGTCTTTTCATTCGTCTGTCATGAAATGTTTTTCATGCAATAACTTTTAGTTTCCTTTGAGATAACATGATGGAATTCTTAGAAAAATTTCTTTTAATGACATGAAGCTTGGGATTGGTGTTAAGTTATTTCAGGTCAAGGTCACTGTTACTTAAAATAGAAAAAACAGTTTCCACTCATTAACTTTAGAGATTTTTTGTATAGATTCTGACATTTAACAGAAGAAAGATCAACCTTGGAATGTTTTTTTAGGTAAATCTGGTCAAGGTCACTGTTACTAAAAATAGAAAAACAGTTTTCACTCAATAAATTTTATGTATAGATTCCAACATTTAACAGAAGGACCCTGGAATTGTTTTTTAAGGTAAATCTGGTCAAGGTCACTGTTACTAAAATATAAAAATAGTTTCCATGTAATAGCTTAAGTTTCTGTTTGATGAAATTTTATGTTTATGTTCCCAACATGAAATGGCAGAAATTGTGATGATTTTGAGGTAATTTGGGTCAAGGGCACAGTTAGTGTTTCTCATATTTATAGAAAAATTGGTTTCTGCTCAGTAAATTTTTTTTTTTAAGATGTTTGGATAAAATTGTGCGTAAAGGTTCTTGCAATTAAAAGGAAACATGGAATTGATCCAAAAAATAGCAAAATATTTTTTGTTTAAAAAAATTAATTTCTGAGACTTCCCAACTTCAGACACTTTTTATTCCATTTACAAACATTATAATGCTTCTGGCTTGTTTTTGACAATGTAATGACTGCTGGATGTATTTTAGAAATTAGGGCACATTACAAAATCAATTAATTCCGTTGTACGGCTCATCAATACATAAAGAAATCCTTTTTGAGCTTGCTAAGTAGATGAACGTGAAGATGACAAAATTTGAAAGTTTGGTAATACAAACTCACTGGTCTAGTGGCAGTTCTGTATGTGGAAGCTTATGGGTTTAATCCCCAGTCCGGCCCCGCGTCGATCATACCAAAGACTTGAACAATGGTAATTGATGTTTAGCATTTGGAAAATAGTTCTATGTGTCATGGTCTGGTTGGCCTGGTGTTAGTATAATGTGACTGGGTGGGGTATTATAACTTAAAGGGATTATATTGGCATATTACTGTCAATTCCCTGTCCTAAATACACACGCCCAGCAGGAAGATACACTTACAATATAGAGATAAATGCGTCTAAAGTCTCTTATTGCATAACCTCTTTATTACAAACATCGGGTTTCTGAAGCCACGTTTTTGTTTACATTTGCCATTTTCAACAAACTGCTTTCGGGTTTCCGATCAATCATTGGATAACATCGTGAAGACTTATTCCCGAATTGTTTTCAAGGCTTTGTTCGGGAAGTTTATGGAGTTCAATGTAAACATTGCGCAATAATTTATTGTGGGACATAATTAAGTTTTGGCCAATATTCAATTACTGTTAATTTGATAACTTTCAAGTAAATAAAGGTTATACGTCTATACATAAGCATTATTTTGTGCATACTGCATACAGGAAAAGTCTGGATTAACAGTGTGTTTGTGTTACTTGCCAATAAAATCCCTTTAAATGATTACCATGTCATTGGCATGATTCTCCAGTGTGGCAGTGCGAAGGATACTGTATTTAGCAAACACTGTTGTGATATGACTATAAATAATGAAAACACTGTTTAACACCTCGTAATAGAAATCGTGCAATGTGTTTATCACCGAGCTCTTCCATGATCTCAGCTTGCAAATGTGACAGAGGAACAATAAACCGGGCATCTACACATACAATGTAGATATAATATATTAGGTATACAGAGCAAGTGACCTGGCTTTTACAAGGTTTAGGAACAGCTGTTAATTTATCAATAATAGTTATATATACAGGTTTGCCTCTGAAAGGTTACTGTTCACTGCCATAAAGATCCTGGGCACCACAGCGGATAGTTAAATTGCTTCCTTTGATGTATGACACTTACTTATCATTGAGTAAGATTTAAACAACTTTTGTTGGAGGGGTTGATTTGACTTTAGTTTTATTGATATGCAGATTTTATAAACTTTTCTTAATTGGCTGTTTTTATTGATTTAAAGACTTGCTGAAAACTGAATGTTCATGGATAAAAACATCATAAAAATTAAAATGGGAACTGTAATTGCACAGGTATGAATTTATTTATTTATTTATTTATTTATTTATTTTTTTTTTTTTTTTTTTTTTTTTTTTTTTTTTTTATTTATTTAATCCATCCATCCATCCATCCATCCATCCATCCATCCATCTCGTTCGTTCGTTCGTTCGTTCATATTTATTTATATATATATTTATTTATTTGCTTGTTTATTTATGTACTTGCTTATTTGTTTCTCAGATGGTGTTTACACTTTAAAGAAAATATGGCAGAGTACCCCAGAGCTCCCATCAAAATTTCTAGGCCTGCATGTTTACTTTTACCAAGCTAGACCCCTGCCATATGCACACCACCTACTAACATTTACAGGAGGGGTGGGGGATACTTTCTGCTACGTCTTGACTCATAGTAAGGGAGTGAAACTCGATTGAGGTTCACTTTTTAATATATTTTATGGTTTAGTCTAAGTTTCTTGTGTGTGTGTTTCTTTAATAAAAGCATTTTAAAGTCACAAATTATTGGAGTAAATAATATATGTTCAAAGAAATGATTAGAATTCAGCAGTTGGTGTTAATATATTTTACATTTTTCGGAGCAGTTCCCCATTATCCAAATAGCGGGAGTAGAGTAGAATTACCACCACCAGCGGGAAAGGGACAGCCTTCCCTCACACTACCCTCAGGTTGCCTCTCTCCAATAAACCAAATGCTCTTATGCCTATTAAAGTAATGTTTACCTACAAAATATTTATAATTAGCCAAATTATTCAAAATTTGGCAAGCCATTCCTTTTAAAAGGAAAATTTATTTTCATGATTTGACTAGCTTAGAAAATATGTACCATCTGCTACACATGTTGTGAATCACACGGCCTGTCCGGATCTGCTATATGGATATATATATGTGCATCATGAGTAACTTTAGAAGTTCTATCCATTAGGCCATAATAAATTAATTGTTAATTGCTAGATCGCTCGTCCCCTAATTTTTATGCCATTCGAACCCTTTGTATTTTCATTAAAAATAAAATAATTTTTCAAACTTATAAAATTGGCTAAAAACATATTTTTCCAATATATCATACCTATATAATACTCACTGACATCGTATTACCAAAAGGATATCTAATTAAACATATGCCATTATAATATTTCCTAACTTGGACGTTGTGCCTAGGTTATAGTAAAATAGATTTCCCGCTTAAAACATATTTTGTGACTTATTAAATGAGTAGAGTGATTTCATTTTGATTTCAGTTTGATCTGTTATGCACAGGAGTGGATCCAGGATATCAGTTTAGGGGAAGCAAAACAAAATCTGAATGGGCACATGTTTTTTCAGTAGAAATATATTGTGAATTTTGATAAACTTCTAGGGAGTTCAGATGGGCGGGCGTGCAATGGGGAGGAGGCATACATCTTTATTTTAAAGAGTAGATTTGCCAGTGATACAGACTACACGCAGTAAAAATTGTTTCATCTTTGAAAGAGTATGAATGACGTCAAGGAGTGTATAAGTGCTGTCAATTTTTAAAATGGGATTTCGTTTCAAGTTTATCACTCCAATTGAAATATCAATTTTGTCACATTTTGGTGGACTTGATATACCAAACCATTCGGATTCTATTTATTAATGATGATGAGATGCTTTTTATCCATTTAAAAAATATTTTTTATTTTTTAAGACATTTATAGCATTTTTTCCTGATATACAAATTTGGATGATAATTAGTAATTCATTTATAATGGCCTTGTTAATAGATACACTAAAATGTTGTGTAACTTATTTTATTTCAGATGATAATGTGTTGAGTTATTTCAGGAAGACAAATGTCACAATTATCTTCATTATTTCAAATATAGCAAGTCTAGTAAATTACTGCAGTGTAGTAGCAGGGGCTGGTTAGTTTAGTTGGTAGTGCATCTATCAATCCAAAGGTTGAAAGTTCGAATCCTCGCCCAGCGAGCAATCTGAACTCTTCCTGAACTGTTTTCAAAGGCCTTCTGTGATTGGTGCGGGAAAATGCGTATCTATGGAGTAAAGGGGTAATGGGGTTTAACTCCATTTTCAACACATTTCAGGTTATATATGGAGGGAGACCTCAGACGAAATCAGACAGTAGAAACGCTGTCCTTCTGCAAGTAACTGGAAACTTTCACATAAAGTTTTTAGAGCAAGCAGAACTCGAACCTATGACCTTTAATAGGTGAGAGGTATGTGATCTTGAACGATGCCTTAGACCACTAGGCCACGGAGGACCCACTGATATAAGTTAAAATATATAAGTAAAAGCATACTTTCTATAAATTACAGTCAAGTCTGTGTAAGCAGTCACCTCTATTAAGCATTAGAGGCGACCAATACAGGTCTGACTAGTCAAAAAGACTGTGCTTTACACAGATGACGAATTGTTTGTGTAATCTGCCTGCATTTAAATTGGGTCCTCTATGGTCGTGTGGCCTAAGCACCGTCTTGAGATCACTTACCTCTTACCACTAAGGTCGTAGGTTCGAGTTCCGCTAGCTCCATAAACTTTATGTCAGAAAGTTTGCCAGTTACTTGCGGGATTCACAAATAAAACTGGATATGCCATATATAACCTGGAATGTGTTGAAAATGGCGTTAAACCCCATTAAAAAAAAGTGATTTAGATCAGAATGTTTTTTATTTAACAATTAGGTCATGGTCAAGTTTCACTGTTATGCAAAAGGGACACTCGACAGTACCATCTTCCCCTGAATATATATGCCTGATGCATTTTTCAAATGTTTATTTGGGACCCATGGCCCAAAAGAAGAGTTTGATACTAATAATATTCACAGTGTTTGATAATTGTTTCCCGGGTTAATAATTAGGTGTCTCTTTACTGGTAACACTTTTTGAGTATACATATGACAGAAAAATCCGGAAACTTATGGAATGCCCCTCAAACAGACATTTTCTCATTTTCAATTTATCTACAAAGAATCCAGTTACCAATGCATTGTCTGCATAATGAGCTGTCCTAATGCACTGTTTGATAGATATTGAGAAACTGTAAACCAAATATGCTATTGTGAAACTACGTCATTCTATTTATAATTAGACTCGTCCAATACAGGTGACATATAATATTGAATCTATTGTATTGTATAATGTATGTAACATAGGAATGTGCTATCAACTCTAATACAGTAGGTTCCATCTAAAAATAGAATGACATAATTTCAAATAGTGTATTCGGCTTATATAAATAGGGTGTTGTTTACAAATATCACTATTTCAGTACTGGTATACATGTAGGATTATTATAATATTATGTCTTTATCAAAGTTGCACAATCTATGTCATATAGGGTTATAATAACTTCAAAGGGAGTGTATCAGAAAAAAAAAGCTTTAAATGTCTATACTATATAAAATTAATTTTAAAATGGATAAAAAGCATCTCATTAAATCAGAATGGTTTGGTATGTCTACAAATATATACCAAAACGTGAAAGACTCGATATTTTAATTGGAGTGGTAAACTTGAAACAAAATCCCCGTTCTAAAAAGATATTGATTTTGAGTAAGATTGTTTGTAAGTTACTGCATTTCCACTCAGATTTAAATATTCTTCTATTTTGTAGATGAGATTTGCACCTCAGATATTTTGCTGCAAGAGCATTAAGTAAGTTGCTACTTAGATCTGCATGTTTTTATGCCCTTGACATTCAAAGAATGACATGGGGATATTTAGTGCAACTATAACCCCTGTCAGTTCTTCCCACCATCCGTCCGTCCGTTCATTTGCAAGAGGTCAGGGGTAAAAAATTGGTTTCTTTTGAATAAATTTGGAAAGGGACTGTTTTTAAGGGAGACATTCTTATTTCTGTGACATCCGTCCGTCCGTCCATCCATCCGTTTGTCAGGCTGTCTGTCTCTGTCACAAATTATTGTCTGGGTTAAACTCCTCCTACATTTGTGTCAGATTAAGCTGAAACTTGCTGGAAACTTGCTGTAAGGTCTAGTTGCGCATATCTCTTTTGCGTTCCAGTTCAATGAATTTTTGACTGAGTTACAGCCCTTTGCAGCACAGAACCCTTTGCATTTTAAGAATTAAAGACTTGTCCAGATATTTCTGCCTTCATTAAATCATAAGCTGAAACTTGCTTGGAAAGGTTAGTGGGAGGTATAGCACTCTAGTGCATAAATATATCCATTTTTTGTTCTGATTCAATGATCATTGACTGAGTTGGCCCCTCTGCCTTTTTGGACTGAAAAATCTTGCTTAATTAGGGGTATACATAGTTATTTGCCAAAAAAACAATTTTGTTATAGTAAATAATGATATTATTGTAGTATTATTATAGTAATGTTAACAGATAAGATTTGTTGTTTAATAGAAATATGTTTCAACATAATTAATGGAGGGAAGCCAAAAAATAAATAAACACTGAGGCCATTTGAGGTTAACACTGTGACCTACATGCATACAGTATAAAAGTAAAGTTAATTTAATGCCAGATCAATGCATAAATTGAAATTTGTTTTGTTTTAGTAATACGAGAATAAAATTTATTACATTATTGAAATAGTGTCTGACTTTAAGTAGAGTATCATATATTCCAGACGGATTATAGTTGGAGATAATAAAGTCCCCTGACGGAGTTATATAGCAAATCTAAATGGTTCTTTAAATGTTTACATGTGGTTTGATATAATTATTATCAGTGCACTTCACTTCTATGGGCGAGTTTATAAATTTATACAGAAGGAGTCGTGATTTTACTTTCAATAAACTTACTTAAAATATCCTGAAGCCACTACCGGTTGTAAGTGCGTCATGATAGTAAAGCAGACAAACTAGGCCTGATATAATCTCGTGTATAACTGTCTGCTCTGGTCATTTATTAGGTAAGTCTGGTATTTCAATGTTAATTTTTCTTGCGATTTCTCATGTAAATAGCTGTAAACATCATCATAAGCGTAGCGGTAATGTACTGTAGTGGATAGAGTGTTGGCTGCTCATGCCCAGGGTTGTGGGTTCGATTCTCAGCACAACTCAATGCCTCTCAATAAATAACACTCAGTACTGGTTCTACCCAGGAAGTGGACTCGAAAGCAGTTTAAGTAAACTTCTTCGCAAATAGGGAATATACAACACGACCTGAGTGTCACAATTCAGACTTCACGTTGACCCTAACTTACAGCTTAGTCCAACCAGTGACTTATTTATATATATATAAAGTTGCTTATAATGTTATGTCTCTGGTGCAGCATGTTAGCTAGTGGTTTATGAGTAGTGATGAGGAAGTTGGAACATCTATTCAATAATGATGGATAGTTTTTATCAAATAATGTTAGGACATCCAGATAAACTTTATTTTTAGATCACCAAGCTATTTTGAACTCTTCATCTGTCTGCAAATAATTACTTCAAACGTCATCTCCTCTGAGTCTGCTTATCTGCTTTAAATCAAACACCATAGGAATGGTCTTTGGATGGTCCTCTACCAAAACAGCTAAAACATTGGTTGCCATGGCAACATAAAGAAAAAATTTCTCCATTGATATTGGTGCTCAAATTTCATAATAATTCGACACCACAAACGATCAGTATGTGACAAATCAAAAAAGCTAGTTGTCATACTTGATACAGACATGGCCAGTTAATTAAGTCAGCTGACACACGTTTCGATTTAAGGGCCAATTTGCAGCCCTCTTGTTTTCATGTCTTTTTAGCTCGCCGGGACGAAGTCCAAGGAGAGCTATTGCCATGACCCCGTTAGCAATAGACACCCAGGTTAAATTTTTGTGTTTAAGTTTAAGATATCTATGCAACCACTCACTGAATGTGAATGAAACTTTGCATGTGTGTTCACCATCATCAATGTAACACACACATACAAGAACCATAACTCTGGATTGCATTTTGGCACAGTTATGGCCCTTTTTGACTTAGACACCTAGAGGCGAGCTTTGTTGTCATCTGACAACTCTTGTAAAATGTACAGAATACCACACTGATGTTACAATCCTAGGTGCATTATCTTACATTGTACACTAGAGTGACCATGAGGTAAAAATGAAACCTGGGAATTTTTATTGTCTAAATTAGCTGTCTGGGACTCGGTGTGTATTGTCAACAGTTGTGTGGACATTTGCACTATACGACACTGTTCTGTTGTAATGTTATGCAGAGATAATAATCAGAACAATAAAGATTTACACTGCAGTGGTCAGACAGTACAAATATAGACTTGGATATACTGGTAACACAGGTAACAATGGAAAACTGGATAAATGCGATTCTGTATCTATGTATATTTTTAGCTAATTCAAACAAATAGTTATATACAAATTAAATAATGGATATGGTTGGATTACATGTATCTCTTTTTACATGGTAAGACTTTTAATGGGTCAGTAATTTAATATGGTTATTATAATCTTGTTTTAAGGAACAGTGATTTATATTTGATATGCCAGTGATCAATGTATTATGCTGTATAATGGTTGATGGAGCTAGTTTTAATTTGAATGGATTAGTGATATATTATGATGCATTGATGATTTCATTGTTTTAATGAGTCAGTGATTTGTATATGATATTTTAAAAATTAAGTTATTATAATGAGTCAGTGATTTGTATATGATATTTTAATGATTAAGTTGTTATAACGAGTCAATGATTTGTATATGATATTGTAATGATTAAGTTGTTATAACGAGTCAGTGATTTGTATATGATATTTTAATGATTAAGTTGTTATAATGAGTCAGTGATTTGTATATGATATTCTAATGATTAGGTTGGTTCAGTGAGTCAGTGATTCGTATATGATGTTCTAATGATTAAGTTGGTTCAGTGGGTCAGTGATTCGTATACGATATTCTAATGATTAAGTTGGTTCAGTGGGTCAGTGATTCGTATACGATATTCTAATGATTAGGTTGGTTCAGTGGGTCAGTGATTCGTATACGATATTCTAATGATTAGGTTGGTTCAGTGGGTCAGTGATTCGTATACGATATTCTAATGATTAGGTTGGTTCAGTGGGTCAGTGATTCGTATACGATATTCTAATGATTAGGTTGGTTCAGTGGGTCAGTGATTCGTATACGATATTCTAATGATTAGGTTGGTTCAGTGGGTCAGTGATTCGTATACGATATTCTAATGATTAGGTTGGTTCAGTGGGTCAGTGATTCGTATACGATATTCTAATGATTAGGTTGGTTCAGTGGGTCAGTGATTCGTATACGATATTCTAATGATTAGGTTGGTTCAGTGGGTCAGTGATTCGTATACGATATTCTAATGATTAAGTTGGTTCAGTGGGTCAGTGATTCGTATATAGTATTCTAATGATTAGGTTGGTTCAGTGGGTCAGTGATTCGTATACGATATTCTAATGATTAGGTTGGTTCAGTGGGTCAATGATTCGTATACGATATTCTAATGATTAAGTTGGTTCAGTGGGTCAGTGATTCGTATACGATATTCTAATGATTAAGTTGGTTCAGTGGGTCAGTGATTCGTATATGATATTCTAATGTTTATGTTTTTTTTAATGGGTCAGTGATTTGTATATGGTTTTCTAATGTTTAAGTTGGTTCAGTGGGTCAGTGATTCATATATGATATTGTAATGTTTAAGTTTTTTTAATGGGGCAGTGATTTGTATATGATATTCTAATGTTTAAGTTGGTTCATTGGAGCATTGATTTGTATATGATATTCTAATGATTAAGTTGGTTCAGTGGGTCAGTGATTCGTATATGATATTCTAATGTTTAATTTTTTTTAATGGGTCAGTGATTTGTATATGATATTTTAATGATTAAGTTGGTTCAGTGGGTCAGTGATTCGTATATGATATTCTAATGTTTAAGTTTTTTTAATGGGTCAGTGATTTGTATATGGTTTTCTAATGTTTAAGTTGGTTCAGTGGGTCAGTGATTCATATATGATATTGTAATGTTTAAGTTTTTTTAATGGGGCAGTGATTTGTATATGATATTCTAATGTTTAAGTTTTTTTAATGGTCAGTGATTTGTATACGGTATTCTAATGTTTAAGTTGGTTCAAAGGGTCAGTGATTCGTATATGATATTCTAATGTTTAAGTTTTTTTAATGGGTCAGTGATTGGTATACGGTATTCTAATGTTTAAGTTGGTTCAGTGGGTCAGTGATTCATATATGATATTGTAATGTTTAAGTTTTTTTAATGGGGCAGTGATTTGTATATGATATTCTAATGTTTAAGTTGGTTCAATGGAGCATTGATTTGTATACGGTATATAATGATTAAGTTGGTTCAGTGGGTCAGTGATTCATATATGATATTCTAATGTTTAAGTTGGTTCAATAGGTCAGTGATTCATTCATATATGATATTCTAATGTTTCATTTGTTTAATGGGTCAGTGATTTGTATATATGATATTCTAATGTTTCAGTTGTTTTAATGGGTCAGTGATTTGTATATATAATATTCTAATGGTTATGTTGTTTTAATAGGTCAGTGATTTGTAACCTTTATAACAATTTATAGAGGTGAGATTTACATAAGATAATGCAAATATTGTTTGACGTTTAAAATTTTGTCATAAATCATAATACTTATAAATATAAATATTTTATGAAAACATATATAGGAGACACAACTTACAAATCCCCCCCTCCCCCCCCATCAATTCCCAATCGCTAGGGATTTTAATCTGTGTGTGAATAATTGTTGTTTTATTATTCAAAAACTTATCACCCACCCCCTCTTCCCCACTCCTGTAAAGACTGGTAAATTCCTTGTTTATGTGCTGTTGACCATTATACGGGGGATATCTAGGGATAACATTCGCATACAATACCCAGTACTAACCCACGCACAGATTTATTAATTTACGTCACTGATAACTAAACTTGATAATTACCGGCCTACAGACATGGAAACTGAGATAAGTGACTGGCTCCGCTATAGTTTAATACCTCACAAGTACTGATAAAATATCTTCATTCACTCTGCACTCTAGAAGCATTTGCTCTTTTTTCATAGAAAAAATGGATAATATTGTGCTACTTTTAAATATGTGACAAATTTGGTAAAACGGAAAAAACATTGGGTGACATGTAAGTTTTAATCAATATACTAGAATACCCACACTGATTTAGTTTGTTAAATTTCTTTTTTGTTATGTTCATTAGTGATTATTTATTTTTTTGCCCCTGCCAGTTGTAGAATGGTAAAAGGACATTTAGCATTGCCCCTGTCTGTCCATTTATGCATGTGTGTGTGTGTGTGTGTGTGTTCGTCAAACTGTTTTCCAATGAGTAATTTGTGAAATGGTCTATAATTATATTTACTGTATAGCTATATATCGAATTCTGTCTGTCCGTCTGCTCATCAGTCAAATTGTTTTCCAATAAATTTGTTCTGATTAAGTGTATATTAAGTGTTTAGCGAAACATCAAATTTAATTTGTATACAAACAAATTGTGACACATAAGAACAATTCATTTACGCAGTATTTTTGCAAATTTTAAAAAACAAAACATATTTCCATCGCTAGCGAAAGTAAAGTAATGTAAGTGAAACACTGAATGAATTTCCTGACTTTTTTTGGTAAGTTGATCTTTAAGCTAAGAAGTTCGTAAACTTTAATACGAACGTTAGTGAAACAGGCCTGTTATGTACATACCACTCTACCAACTGTACATAATTCTGACAAACACTTCAGTATTGTTCAAAGATATGTTTAAAAAAACTAGTGTTTTTAAATGATTGATTGATTGATTGAATAATTACCACCATTTTTATGCCATCAAAAGCCAACAGATGATCATTTAACCTAACCACTGTTTCCTGGGATCCTGAAAGGTTAACCAGTACTCGAGCACACCCCATCTCCGCAAGTAACCAATAACTTCCCACTTGAACCAGCAATGAGAGATGAATGATAATGAGACACAAAGTCGTATATCAATCATCATGGAGACTGTTGCTGGATGGGGATTCAAACTCACGACCCCTGGATTGATAGTCAGACGCACTAATGACTGAGCTAATCGGCCCTAGCCAGTGTTTTTAACAAAATATCCAAAAGTTGTCCCGAAATTCTGGAATGCATTCACTTCAACAAACGTCCCTTATGTATGTCTTTTTTTTAGTAGTATCATTTATGTCATCAAGGGCTAACAGACAATCAGTTTACCTAACTAGTTTTTGCTTTGATCCTGGAAGGTTAACCAGTACTCGAGCACACAGTCTATCTCTGCGAATAACTGATAACTTTTCCACTCGTATATGAATCATCATGGAGACTGTGGCCAAGTGGGGATTCAAACTCACAACTTCAGGATTGATAGTCAGACATGCTACTGACTGAGGTAATTGGGTCTGATATCTGGAGTATGAACAATGACAAGCAAGGGGTATGACTATTGTCTTCTCATGCAATATTTCAAAGGATTGCATCTAAATTTGGTTCGTGTTTAGCCATTTGTTTGACATTATATGAATTATACATGTAACCAACTCTCATAAATATATCAACCATCTAATAGGAGGGCACAGTATCGGCATTAATTCAGTCCTAATGTTGTGTGCACCAGGTGTCATACATGCATAACCTTCTTGTGTTGGCGTCATGTACATGTAACCATTTTGTAATGATATACAGTAAAATTTCTTCCATTTTCTTATTCTCTTTACCATTCATGTTGTTGTAACTTTAAAGAAACCATCTTTTCTGAAACCATTTAAGTGAAAGCTATAAACAATAATGCACTACAGGTCTCATCTACCAATTACCTTCCCTTGGTGACTATAGCAAGATTATTGCACCAAAGAAAGTAGAGCTGTGTAAATTGTTTGCGCATTATTTTTTGTTGAAAATACTTAAAATGGTCATATTTCTCTGTACATATGAGAACGATGGAACATTTTCATGAGTTCTGCCAAGTTTGGATGCTACTGGGTACTGATGGATTAAGATATAACAGTATAAAGTGATACACTTCAACAAATGGGCAGAATTGTCAAAAATGAAGGGGTGTCATCAAACCATCGACGTAGTGAAAAAGCATCTGGTCATTGCCATGTTTTCCTGCATATTTAGACTTAAAAAGGACAATCGATGGAAACACGACACTTTAGAACCATATGGCAATGTATTCAGTGTTCCAGAAGTGCATGTCTCTATATGAGGAACAGTACAAAATTAGTTGGTGTGTGAGGTGTACAGTTATATCCAATCAGAAACAGCAACAGTTGATATTGACACATGTATATACATTCTGGCTTGACTGCTGTGTCCTGAAATATGAGGAAATGTGAGATTGTTGCACACTGTTTTCCATATCATGTGACATGTACCCAGTATCTGCAGCTCAACATTAATAAGATACAAGCCTGTGGAGGCAGTGACAAGATAAGGTGTTAGTCACTCGTGATAGAGGTCATGGATTTGCTTCCAGGCTCTGATGTCCGAAGCTTGGGGGAATGGGGCCAGGGCTCTCCTAGGGGGGGATTGTCCTCTGAAGGGAAAATTTTCGCTTTGGTTTCATTTTGCGTTGTAATTGGCTAAACAGAAAAACTCCTAATACATGTACAACAAGTTGAAAAGAAGGGACATTTAGCCTTACCAGTCACAGGCTTCCTTCGTGTCTTGAATGAGAAAATTCCCCACTTAGAATAATTACAAAAAAAGGCGGTGAATTTTCAGTTAAATTACAGAAAAAAGTACATTTCAGGGCAAGGGGAATGGGGACGAATTTCAACCCTAAAAATGGCCAAATAAGGAGCCCTCTGGCCACGCAAAAAAAAACACTGTCTATACTGATTCTACCCAGGAAATGGACTCGAGGGTTTTACATTTAAGCTCTAGCTATGCTTTCTTTGCAATCAAGCTAAAAATAAATTAATATAAATTAAAGATATATAAAAATATTTATTAAAGGGACACGTGACAATTTTGACAAACATTTTGGAAACAGACATAATACTGACAAAATGATAAAAAAGCATCCAATTTTCAACATGTTATGTCATAGCTGACAAAAATGGTAAAATGTATTTTAAAGAGGCGTATACTGCAATTGTTTTATTTTGTTTAATTCTATACATGAAATAATATTCTGGTATCTATGATAATATTATGAAATAAAATTGCCCATCATTCCTCAGATATATGGAACGTTATCTAAAATAGTTAAATACATATGAGTAGAATCCATAGCAGCAACTATGTTGAGTACATCCAAAAAAGATTCCAAGTCCTCAACAAGTAACTGTCAAATCTTTCAAATGTTTATCTAAATAATATAGTGTCCACAACGGTCACATATAGTATTTACAAATACAGGATTGGAGTAGGTTAGAAGGATATATACAACAACTAAATACATTTATTGCCCAACCACAGCAGTGGTCTGGGGATAGCACATCCACCTCGCGTGCAGAAGGTCGTGGGTTGGATCCTTAGCCAGGTCATACCAAAGACTTAAAAATGGTACTTAAACACTTCCTCTTTTGACACTCTGCGTAATAGAGGATAGTTCTAGGTCTGGTCAGCCAAGTTTCAGTATAATATGACTGGATGGGGTATTATACACGTGTCTGTGGCAAAGATACTTCATAGCAGCATCGCTAAGAATACTGTCTCAAAAAGACACCGTCTTGATATAACCCTTTATTCCATAGATACGCGTTTTCCCACACCAATCACAGAAGGCCTTTGAAAACAGTGCAGGAAGAGTTCATATTGCTCGTAATGAGCAATCTGAACATTTCCTGCACTGTTTTTCACTCTGTCAGTTAATATAAACATAATTCACCCAATATTTCAAAAGCCTTCTTTATTAGGCGTCTATATGAAGTAAAGGGATAACTGAAAAATTGTTGAAAACGAGGCTAAACACCATACAAAAACAATATTTATTACCCTGTATTAATTGACTTTATATGAAAGAAAATGTCGATATCTTGGTTTTACACATGCATTATTGTTGGAAGGCTTATATATTTAGTTAAAGATTAAATAGGTAAAGGCTGATGTCCTCAAAAGGAAGAAAAATTGGTGAATGATTAACACATAGAAAATCTTGAGACATTAAACTGTCGAAAATTGAAATTTTGTAAAATTATACCACTGGACAGATTGTTATGGTGGATTTATTTAGAATTTTCACCATTCTCTGTATGGATTGTTATATATTACCGGTATGAAGTTTGTTTTAATGATTTGATGATTTCATGCGTGGCAGGTATGGGATTCAGTGCTCCAGACAAGTTTTATTTTCAGATGAGTATTTTACTCCTTAAATTTATATGCAATGCTTATTTTCAGAATGATAAGGGTGAAAATGAAAACTTTACTAAAATTGCTATTCAACCCTTTACTCCATAGATACACATTTTCCAGCACCAATCACAGAAGGCCTTTGAGAACAGTGCAGGAAGAGTTCAGATTGCTTGTAACAAGCATTCTGAACACTTCCTGCACTGTTTTCCACTCTGTCAGTTAATATAAACATATTTCACCCATTGCTGATACGTGGTGAATTAATGCTTTCAGTTTGGAAGAGTCCAAGAAAATGCTTATGGAGCAAAGAGTTAAAATAAATCCATCAACATTGAAATTGTCTGTATCCGACGCTTATATCATTACCACTTATTTTACCACTTATTTTACCTCTTATCTTACCACCACTTATTTTACCACTTTACCACCACTTATTTTACCACTACTTGTTTTACCACTTATTTTATCTCTTATCTTACCACCACTTATTTTACCACTTTACCACCACTTATTTTACCACTACTTGTTTTAGCACTTATTTTACCTCTTATTTTACCACCACTTATTTTACTACTTATTTTACCACTTATTTTACCACCACTTATTTTACCACTTATTTTACCACCACTTATTTTACTACTTATTTTACCACTTATTTTACCACAACTTATTTTACCACCACTTATTTTACCACTTTACCACCACTTATTTTACCACTACTGATTTTACCACTTATTTTACCTCTTATTTTACCACCACTTATTTTACCACTTATTTTACCACCACTTATTTTACTACTTATTTTACCACCACTTATTTTACCACCACTTATTTTACCACTTATTTTACCACGTATTTAACTTTTCAATGCTTTATTCAGAAATGTCAGTGTTTACGTCATACGCCCAAATAGTGCTTATCTGGAGCTCTGTTGAATAATAGTTATGGTTATGTTACATTACATAGCAGATGTACATAGCGGTGGTCTAGTGGTAAAGCATCCGCTTTGCATGCAGAATGTTGTGTGTTCAATCCCCGGCCTGGTCATACTTAATACATGAAAAATGGTATTAGATGTTTCCTTGCTTGGTGCTCAGCATTAGGAGGATAGTTCTAGGTCTAAAAATAGACGGTGGGAATTTCAAGTGTTAGCCGAAAACTTTCATTTCTTTTATTTTAACTATTATTATTACATAAAATATAATTATAATCTTAACTTGGTGACTTTTTGTTACCCCTATTTCCTTTATGAAAAAGCTAGTAAAGGCTCAAAATTAATTTATTTATAGTTTATATAATAAAAGAGTTATGGACTTTTGAGCTGTACAATATGATGTGCTATGAAAAACATAAATATTGAACTAAGTCCACGATTGTATAATGTTTTTATCATCTACCTGCAAATTGTTCTCATTGGTCATTTATCAGTTTCTTGTTTTGTTATTAATTTTTCAGATAAAACAATGAACAACACGCCAGGAGGTAGGCAGATGTAGACACTGGCTGCCATAGACACATGGTGTTACTTGGAGCAGATGATGAGGACAGAAGACTGTTATATACTTGCCTGTTGCTATGGTGATGGAGGAAAAAAACAATTTGTTGTTCATAGGTGATTAAAACATTCTTCAAGAAAAAATACAAAACTTTAAGTGATAGTAAAAAGACATGCAAAAATAGTACATAAATATTAAGGGGATATCGGGGGAAAAACTCTATAAATGTCTTGAAAAATAAGATTATTTTTAAAATAGATAAAAAGCATCTTATTATCATTTATTCATAGAATCCAAATGGTTTGGTATGTCAAATCCAACAAGACGTGAAATAATCGATATTCAAACTGGAGTACAAAACTTGAAACGAAATCCCCATTCTAAAAATAGGCATCACTTAAATAGCTTCACATCGACATTCGGTCTCTTTCTAAGATGAAATAAGTTTTACTACATGTAAACCTGTAAAACAGATCATACTGAAATCAAAATGTAACCATGTGACATATTCATTACATCACAAACTATGTTGCGATTTTAAGCCGGAAATCTATTTTAGTCTAACCTAGACGCGTAGCCCAAGTTAGGAAATCCCTTTTCAATATATTATTTTGGCATATTCAAATATGTATCCTTTTGGCAATATGGGGTGAGTGAGTATATATAGGCATGATATATTAGTAAAAAGGTGTTTCAGCCAATTTTACAATTTTGAAAAATCCTGATAAATTCCCTTTAAAGGGACATGGCAATATTGAACTTGAATTTTACACGAGGTCACATATCAGATCTATCTGTTAAGAAGAATAATAATGTAGTGGGTAGAGTGTTGGCTATTTATGCCTGATTATAACTACGGGTTCGATCCAAAGCTCAACCTGATGCCTTTCAAAAATCAACACTCGGTACTGGTACCCAGGAATTGTACTAATTATAAGCTTTGAGCTTTCTTCACAATTAACTTATCTGCACACTGAGCTTTACAAAGCTATACCAAATGAAAAAAATCAATCACCAAGCATTACTTTTTAAACTCCCGTTTTACAAAATTATTTGCATTTGTTAATAAAACTATGAGGGTTGTCCCAAAATAGCTATTAAAGGTTTATACTGGGCAAAGACGACCCCTAAACCTAAAGGTTGTTCCCAGGTTGTGCAACATCGTATTCTATAATAACACATATGTTCTATTCAAATTGCTTGCTCGCTCCATTTGTTCCTCCATGAACAATCAAGATACCCCACCTCACACAATCGTACACATTGATAATTTTCAGAAAGAATGCTCTTTGTGTAGTTGATTACTTATGTCAAAAAATATCTGCCATTTATTTAGCAGTTTGATGACGTGAGACACTCGCTGGATTATTGTGCCATCGATTTTCTCTGGTCTTCCTTTAGTGCTGCAACTTTCTGCTATCCACCCGGTAAAAAAACGTGTGTACCACTTATAGATAAGACTGTCTGACATTTCCGTTTCACCAGTAGTCTGTCCCCAATATACACAATATTGTATCACAGTTCTGTGAGCCATAGCTTTGCCGACCACCACCAGTTCGAGTACACTGTAACAGTCAGTGATTTTTTAAATTTGGCATCATTGCATCACATTAAATAATGTTAGAAACTTCAAAAATTGCACACTTATGCACCAATTATCGACACTATAGGTGATATAATTTTTTTGTAAGTGGATGCATGTTTTACCAAACAGCGTCATATTGAAATAATGAGAATGCAAAGTTGGCTAAGCAGTTTTAAGGCTGGACACTAAGGTTATAGCTATGGTCGAACAAATCACTACAATAAAATTGGTGAACATACCAAGTAGCAGTAAAATTATTGGAAATATCTGTTAAAACGTAATTGCAAAGTTACAATGCCGTATCGCGTACCATTATTAGTTTATTTATGAATTACACTCTATATTACCTTCGTAGTGGTGTCGTGCTTAATTTTGAAAAATAGATTAAGAATTCTTAGAAAATGTAAATTGACATTTCCTTAAAATTTTTTATTCTATTATTTCTATAAAAACAGAAGAAAACAAAATATGAACATGTGAAATATCCAAGGGTTTGCACACATATTGGAGTGTTTCAATTCCCTCAAATTAACGCCCCTGGGGGACTAAGCATTTTTCAAAAGAGGGGAGGGGTTATTTAGGTCCAAGAAATAGGGGTATTCCGTGGCTGAGTGTTCTAAGACGCCATCTCAAGATCACTTACCTCTCATCGTTAAGGTCGTAGGTTAAAGTTGCGCTCTCTCCAAAATTATTATGTGAGAAAGTTTGCCAGTTACTTGGGGAAGGATCGTGGTACCACCAGTAACACTGGATATACCATATTTAACCTTAAATGTGTTAAAAATGGCATTAGTCCACATTCAAAAAAAAAATGTCCAAGAAAAAAAAAACGTTTTTGTTAAAAAACCAATCTTTCATCAAGTACACATTACATTTACCTTAAAGTTTGACAGCAGGGCTTTTCCTGTTAATAATTTGGAAGAGACCGAAGCCTTCGAGATAAGGGAAAGAACAGTAACTGAGGGGAAATTAGGATTTTTTGAAAGGTTTGGCAAGCTGGAAAATAAAGTGTAACAGTCTGTTAAGATCATGTTCTAACCATTAATTATCATATAATACTATAATATTTTATATCCATTTTTTTTATGTAAGAAGCAATTTTTTGCCTCATTTAAGGGAAAAAAATATGATTTCTTAATTAGGAAGTAGCCATATATCAGCCTCTGTGTAATGAGGTAAAAAAACCTTGATTGATTAGAAAGATTGCAGGTTTCTTTTTACTGATAAAAAAATGGAAAGAAAATGTTTAAAGGGGGGTTTGGGGAATTAATCAAAATTGCTGTGTGTACCTTTAAAAAGAATCAAGAATTTATTAAGGATGAAATAAAATCATAATATATTTTCATTGTGCTATGCACCAACAATATATATTATTATTGATTATTTATTGATTACTTATTGATTATTATTATTGTTAATTATAGAAATTAGATATAGACTTTATATATTTAAACAGAATACATCAGGAATTTTAAAATTGGCTTAAACCATTTTTTTTTCCAATTTAGCATGCCTACATAATTTATTCATTGACCCTGTATTGCCAAAAGGATATGTATCGAAAATGCCAAAATGGTAATATATTGAAAAAGGGAGATCTTAACTTGGGCTACCACAGCTGGAATAGACTATATTAGAATTCCTGCTTAAAATGCAACATATTTTGTGACGTATTAAATGAGTCGTGTGATTTGATTTTGATTTCAATTTGATCCGTTTATATACAGGTTTACACACTGTATAAAAAATAGACTGATGATGCAAAGGTCATTAAACAGTAGCTCAATGCTGTCTATTTTTAGCATGGGGATTTATACTAGTATTCAAGCTCACCAATCTCCGCAAGTAACTTATAACTTCCCACTTGAATCTCTCAGAGATTGTGGCTGAGCAGGGATTCAAACTCGCAACCCCTGGATTGATAGTCAGAGTCGCCAATGATTGAGCTAACTTGGCCCAGTCTCGTGTAATATATAGAGGATCTTACATGAATGCTCATCCATTATTGAATTTATCAAACAAGTTGGCAAAATATATTATGCAAGGCTTTGCTATTAGCATTATATAATTTTTGCTAATGAGTTAATCAAATTAAATGATAAATTGGCACAAGTATAAGATTGTTTTTATTAACCCTTTACTTCATATAGATGCCTTTGGACACCTCTTATATAGACGCCTTTGGACACCTCTAATATAGACGCCTTTGGACACCTCTAATATAGACGCCTTTGGACATTTTATATAGAAGGTTTTTGAATTATTGGTTGAATTATGTTTATATTAACTGACAGAGTGGAAAACAGTGCAGGAAGTGTTCAGATTGCTCGTTACGAGCAATTTAAACTCTTCCTGCACTGTTTTCAAAGGTCTAATGTTAATTAAGCAGGAAAACGCGTATCTATGGAGTAAAGGGTTTTATAACTATATATATATATTTACAATTTATTCAATGTTTCATGCCCTAAGGAATGGGAAAAGTCTGGCACATTTGTTTCCATCATTGATTGTAAGACGTAATGTCTCAAAATAATCATTTTACCATTCATTACATATATAAGTTCGGCATTTTACGTTCAGGAGCCGAGTTATACCAGTACTTGTACCGAAAACACCGAATATTGAATCAAAAGTGATATTGCACTAGGTTTAAATATCAGAAATATGTCATGGGTTTATTACACTCCGGCACTGTAGATTATGTGATATAATATCGTATAAATATAAATTATTTAGGATGCTTGATGAAATATACTATACAATAATTGACTAAACTATTTGTTGATAACTATCACCAATTTCTAATGTAAAAGTTATAATGCCTCGGGCTGTACATTGTTGTTCTCTGTTGGAAATTATGATAAAGGTTAAAATATCGGGGTTAATTTGAAACCAACTGTTTAAATTGATTACTTATAGATAGATGTATTTAATAAATTAAAGAACATAATATCATTTTATAATGATTGTCACCACACGGATTGTTTTCACCAGATTAATTTGCAGTTCTGTGTAATCAAGATGCATCTCAGACTTCTCAATGACCTGGAGTTATAGCTAGACTGGTTCTCTTGAATGTGGTGAGTTAAGAAAAGAGTGCTGAATTAAATGGATTTAAAGGTTGATCTTACGATAGTCTGGTTTAATGTATACCTGTTTGAATTGATCATGATACAGAGAACTAGACTAGACTAAACAAGACTCTGGTGTGCCTGTGTTGGGTGACAGGACTGGTTTAGTATAGAGTTCCGTCAAGTTTGTGGCTACAGTTGTGTGATTAACTTGTATGAACAGATGGACTGGTCAAGTGTTATTTTAAACCTTGTCTACTGGTTTTATTTTTAAACCTTGCCTACTGTTGTTGCAAGCAGTCTCATTGATATTTATGAGGTCAAAACTTAGTGAAAACTTAGAAACTTAGAGAATACAACTGTGCTGGATTAATGCTTTATTCACTACCAGTATATTTACTTTTACAGATATGTGATGATTCAGTTAAACTCAACCCTGTAAACTACTAGTAGTGTCAGTTTGACTGGTACTTGGAAAAAAAAAAAAGTGATAATTAAAGTAAATAGTAGAGATGGACTGGTCTAGTGAATATCCACACTGATCTCAGCATACCAAATAAGTGATGGCAGGTTGGCACAGTCTATCAGGCACACTTCAGTACAAATCCGGTAACAATGGTATGTATATTACTTATTTGTGTATATTTGATTTGCTGTTGTACGGACTATAACCATTAATTACCCCATAATTGCGCTCCATTTGCACTCCATTTGCGTCGTGTCTATCCCCGCCCTTCTGAGTGCAGTTAAATAAAACGTAAATTTTTAAATGGCAAACTTAAACATTTCTGATATTCTTTTGATTGTCACATGCACATTTTATTCCGAGCTGAATACTAAATAACAAACATTTTTTAATCGAGAATTCTGCAAATACAACACACTGGATATGCCAGTTTTTTGCACCTGATTTTTAAGCAATTTAACTAAACATTTTTTAGGTGCACCCCTCCCATCAACTCTGTATCTTCTAGTACATCTGATATAATGATCTGTACTCTTTGAAATTTAAATGAAATATTAGATGAAACTTATATCTGAGTCTTTTCTAAGCATACTCCTATATGTACAGACGTATAACTCGGAGTTGAATGTGAAAAAAATGTTCAAATACGAAAAATGCAATAAAAATGAAGCCGAAGGGGGTTAAGGGGTTCATGATTTAGAAAATAGAAAACCTGTATGATTTCAGGCAATCTGAATGACTGAAAAATTGTTGAAAGCGACGCTAAACACCATGCAACAACTACAACAACAACTGAATGACTTCACAGTCCATGTCATGGTCACTAAAAACTACTCATTTTAAGTTCTATTTAAAAAAAAAATCTAGAATATTCTAGAACTGTATAAGAATACTTCAATGTTTTAAAATTGGCAAAAAAAAACAACAGGATTTCAATATATCAAAGGGATACAGTAATCGCCAGTTTAACATAAATATGATAACTGATTGCTGAATTGACAATCTGCAAAATCTTGCCTGCCTGAACATTATAATGGTTGGCTAATAAAGTACATAATTCATGTTGCATTAAAGATGCTAACATCATATACACTCGGGTCCCGTTATAATGCAGATCTCGGTGGTCCACAAAATGAAACTACGATATATGTAAACCGTTTAACCCGATTGTAAAAATTTAAAGAAAAAAGGTCCATAAAAACTCACTAATTATAAAGTATGCAAACGGCTTCCAAGTTTGGGGCGTGTCAGCATTTATTGCATCTCTCTGATTATTACAAACTGTTAATAATTAATGCTGACACAAATCAATCATTAAAACTATCCTATAAACCATGATGAGGTAAGGCTAATTGGTGAGTAGACGATGAGTGATGATCAAATCAAAACGTTGTGACAGTATATTGTTTGGTCGTCATTTTCGTTATTTGATCATTCACACAGTTTGTTAAGTTTTATATCTTGACAAATTACCCCAACCCCTGATGAAAAAATGGGAGTCAAGGAAATACCACACTATAACAGAATTTGCATTGTATCAGACTGCTAAAAAGTTAACCCAAGTTAGGAAATCCCTTTTCAGTATATTATTTTTGTTTGTTTAAATAGATATTCTTATGGCAATACAGGGTCAGTCAGTATATTTCGGCATGTTTTATTGAAAAAATATGTTTATAGCCAATTTTAAAGTTTTGAAAAATCTTTATAAATTTATTGTTATTTTTTTAAGGAAATGTGAAATAAGAGACAATTTTTATGAGCGTATTTCTATTAAAATAGTCCATGCCTTCTAACAACCCCGCGCTATAATAACTAACCAAAACGGTTAGTGAGTTGTGTAAGTAAACAGTTCAATCGGAGCTAGTGACGTCATCTGGGGAAACACATTAGATATTTTAACGTTAATGGAATTCAAAGTTACCTACGTCAGATCAAAGCAAATATGTCTGTGTTTAAGTTATGTGTCAGAACATTAACATCTGTGTAAACATATCTAAGAGACATTGTATTTCGGATCTATTGATTTGAAATAAAACAAATTAAATAATGCTTTTGAGGTAAACTCTTTTGGGTTTGTTTTCATCAATTAAGCATAATGAAAATTGTTTTAGTAAAATGAGACGGTAAGGCCATAATAAATTAATTGCAAGATTATCATCCAAATTTTTCTTAACAACGGGGAGGGTGAAGAATTTTATTTTTTATTTTTAATTTTCATTTTTAAAATTTTTGATAATTTTTTAATACACTGCGATCCCGTTATAACGCGGTCCGTTATAACGCGGTCCGTTATAACGCGAATTCCGTTATAACGCGGTTTTTGCTTGGCTCCCATTTTTTCGGCGGGGTGGAAAAGTCGTGATATAAAACTTGAAAATCTGCGCGAATGATCAAATGGCAACCAAACAATAGATCGTCGCAATGTTTTGATTTGATAACCGCTCATCTTCTACTCACCAATTAGCCTTAATAATAACAAACTATTACAACCATTACCTCATGGTGGTTTAAAGGATAGTTCAAGTGATTGATTCATGCCAGCATTGACTATTAACAGTTTGTAATAATCCTTAGTGCTTCAATAAATGCTGTCACGCACCAAACACGGAAGCCATATGCAAACTTTGTTTTATAGAGTGATCACGTGATCAAGCAACAGAGCGGTTGACAGGTATTAATATATCGCGGGTATCTTATCGGATCGGATTATTGTTGTTAATACTTCAGATATACATTTTTAATATTTTAACACTAACAGCATTGGGTTTAAATTGAAGCGCGATTTTTTATATTGACACCGTTTTTTCTCCTTCAGAGTTAAACGGAAATGGCTGCCAATTTTAGAATAATCAAAACACAAAAACGTTTTTCTTTCTTTTCTTTTTTTTGTATTAATTTTATACATATCTAAGTGTATCTGTTGTAACCAAATACGCGTTGTATCATATTACAATGCCAACAATACCATTCATTTAGAGTCGGACAACACGATAGGTGTGAATAACTGACATCGATTTTTTTCGAGGTAATTATCGCTATAACGCGGTCCGCTTATAACGCGGTTTCGTTTTGTGGACCCCAAGAACCGCGTTATAATGGGACCCGAGTGTAATAATAATTTTTTATGAAAATAAAAAGGGTCGGGGTGACATGAAAATTAGGGGGCAGGCAGGGATGATAATCTCGCAATTAATTCATTATGGCCTAATTTATTTTAATTATTTATTTCAACTATTTACATGACATTTAAAATAGAATGTATCCAAAAACCTTGGATTAAACACAGTCCTGTAAATTACAAGTATATTGCTTAAAGCATCATTAAACTACAGAAATGCACAATTTTTGATAATGACAGAAATGATAGTAATTAAATGTGTTGCTTAGTGACTGTTTTTAAAAAGGCGAGTTAATAAATAACTTCGATTGAAATATGTATTTCTTGAAAGAGAGGACCGATTTTCAACTATTATTTACATTTTTGACATACGTAATGTCTCAGTTGTTTTCTGACTGTTTCTCTGCCAATAATTGGAAGTATTTGAATCGCTATGCACATAACTTTCCATCTTTTGCTGAACATGGTTAACGATTTTATGCCGGATGTGTAAATTGGAAAGAAACGAACGACCATTGATTTGTTAACAATCACCTGTTTGCAATTATTTAAAATAATTCGTGTTTTATTTATATCTTTGTTTGCATACTTTCTCAGAGGTAAACTATGAACTTGAATAGTAAAATAGACAGAAATTTTGGGGATTAGGGCTATGCGCCTAGGTTAGACTAAAATATATTTCCCACTTAAAATTGCAACACATTTTGTGGCGTATTAATTGAGTCACACGATTACACTTAGATTTCAATATAATCCATTATACATGTTTACACGTAATACAATTTATTTCATCTTAGTAAGTGTCCAAATGATTATATAAAGGTAATTAAGTGCTGTCTATTTTTAGAATGGGGACTATGTTTCAAGTTTTGCACTCCAATTAAATATCGATTATGTCATATTTTGTTGAATTTGACATTGCAAACCATTTGGATTTTATTTATTAGTGATAATCAGATGCTCTTCATTTAGTTTTAAATAATTTTTTTTTTTTTTTTAGACATTTATAGTTTTTTTCCAAATATAATCCCTTTAAGTTAGGAAAATCTCTTTTCATCTCTTTTAAGGATTCAGTTGAATCTTGTATTGGCACCATTTATTGAGAAAAAAAGAGAATTTTTACTAATTTTAACAAATTTATATTTCTGTGCTAGTACTTTATTCTATGACTCATTGGTCCTCCCTACAACTCGTACAATCATCTCTGAAATGTTTGCGCCTATTTCAGCGCTTGGTCGACTGATCACAAAGCGTAAGGTATGGTGTGTTCTGGAGGAGAGCTTGTGTCAACTGCACTATTACAAATGTGAAGAGGATGTTCATAAGCACAGGTCATCACAAGGTCACATTGATCTCAACGGGGCAGCAATATCCTTGGATCTTGAACACCAGAACCAGTTTGTCATTCTGTAAGTTCTTTCAAATTTACCTCTTGATTTTTAGCTCTATCGGTCAGCTCATGTGATGGTAAATTGTCTGGCATCCATCGGCTCACCATTTTTCTTGTAGAAGTGTGAAGGCCATGATAAATTAATTGCTTGATTATCATCCCCACCCACCCCCTAATTTTCAATTTTCAAATTATAATTTTGACCTGATAATTTGGGGACTGTGTTTTTGTGAAATCTTCATTTTGCAGTAGCAGTAGATAAAATTTATTATTTCATAATCAACCATGAATATCATTAAAGGCAGAAACAAACTATAATTACAGACAGATGCAAAACTAAGTTACAGTATAGATGCAGAACTAAATTACAGTATAGATGCAGTACTAAATTACAAGATATATGCAGTACTAAATGACAGTTTAGATGCAGAAATAAAATAAATTATAGGTGCGAAACTAAATTACAGTATAGATGCATTATTAAATTACAGTATAGATGCAGTACTAATTTACAGTACAGATGCACTACTAAATTACAATATAGGTGAAAAACTAAAAAGTAATATAGATGCTGTACTTAATTACAGTATGAATGCAGTACTTAATTACAATATAGATGCGATACTAAATTACAATACAGATGCAGTATTAAATTACAATACAGATGATGTACAAAATTACAATACAGATGCAGTACTTAATTGCAATACAGATGCAGTACTAAATTGCAATACAGATGCAGTACAAATTTACAATATAGATGCAGTACTAAATTGCAATACAGATGCAGTACAAATTTACAATATAGATGCAGTACTAAATTGCAATACAGATGCTTGACAAAATTACAATACAGATGCTTGACAAAATTACAATACAGATGCAGTATTAAATTACAATACAGATGATGTACAAAATTACAATACAGATGCAGTACTTAATTGCAATACAGATGCAGTACAAATTTACAATATAGATGCAGTACTAAATTGCAATACAGATGCTTGACAAAATTACAATACAGATGCTTGACAAAATTACAATACAGATGCAGTATTAAATTGCAATACAGATGCAGTACTAAATTACAATACAGATGCAGTACTAAATTACAGTACAGATGCAGTACTAAATTACAATATAGATATTAAGATGTGTCCGACATAGTCTTTCTTACAAGTATTGATTTTGTCTGCAGGAGTTTTTTTATCTGTTTCCTGCCTAGCCCATTTTGTCTTGACATGTTCGCTAATTACAGCGTCTCTTTTCTCTGAGGAGTTCATTATAATCTTATTGAGTTCTCTTTTTAAATGACACTAGTTACTGTTTGAGGAGAAACACAGTCATGTCTCTCACATTGCCATTTGAGAAGGATGCATATGTAAGTTTAAATAATATTTGATGTGCAGCTGCATAAATATAAAATACTGGTCAAGTTGGATATTTTTTCAATGTCGAGTCAAATTTTACAGGAGTTGTGACCTCTTTTTCGTCTTAATCTTTTATAAAATTTATAAAAACACATTTTAAGTTTCCTTATGGCACAAATTATTGATAAAGTAAGCAGCTAGTGAGGTTATTACTTTTAAAGTGAATATAATTATAGAGGGTTTTCGAAATTTTAAAATTGGTTTTAACATTTTTTCGCAATATATTATGCTTACATATATTCACTGACCCCATATAGCCTAAAGGATATCTATTTACACATACCAGAACAATATAATATTTATTGAAAAGGGATTTTCTAACTTGGGCTTTGCACCTAAGTTAGACATAAATAGATTTTCCTCTTAAAATTGCAACATATTTGGTGACATATTAAATGAGTCATATGATTTCATTTTGATCCATTATACAGGTTCACAGGTTGCAAATATTTGAAATTGTTCCATCTTAGAAAGAGTCAGAATGATGACATGAAGGAGATTTCATAGGACTATGGCCCATGGGTTTCCCAGTCTCTGAAAGATGATCATTTTATGATATTGATAAAATGCATTTGTAGGTTTGCTTCAAATGTAAAAGAAAACAGTTAAAACGATTCGTGAAGAAATCCAATGAAACAAAATATTAAAACCGATATTTATAATACTCCTACAAAATGAGCGAACCCTCCGGCATTATCAGTAGTCCACAGATATAGTGCTTACTTTTACTGGTCAAATGTTTCAATTGAGATGGAAACTTATTGTATCATCCACATACCCTCCAGATGTTTAGTTGATCAAAATGTTCGGGAAAGTATTACCAAAATGTGATGTGGGTTTGTCTCCCTGTATTGTGAACAATGATGTGGGTGTGTCACCCTGTATTGTGTACAATGATGTGGGTGTGTCACCCTGTATTGTGTACAATGATGTGGGTGTGTCACCCTGTATTGTGTACAATGATGTGGGTGTGTCACCCTGTATTGTGTACAATTATGTGGGTTTGTCACCCTGTATTGTGTACAATGATGTGGGTTTGTCACCCTGTATTGTGTACAATTATGTGTGTGTGTCACCCTGTATTGTGTACAATGATGTGGGTTTGTCACCCTGTATTGTGAACAATGATGTGGGTTTGTCACCCTGTATTGTGTACAATGATGTGGGTTTGTCACCCTGTATTGTGTACAATGATGTGGGTTTGTCACCCTGTATTGTGTACAATGATGTGGGTGTGTCACCCTGTATTGTGTACAATGATGTGGGTTTGTCACCCTGTATTGTGTACAATGATGTGGGTGTGTCACCCTGTATTATGTACAATAATATGGGTTTGTCACCCTGTATTGTGTACAATGATGTTGGTGTGTCACCCTGTATTGTGAACAATGATGTGAGTTTGTCACCCTGTATTGTGAACAATGATGTGGGTGTGTCATCCTGTATTGTGTACAATAATGTGTGTTTGTCACCCTGTATTGTGTACAATGATGTGTGTGTGTCACCCTGTATTGTGAACAATGATGTGGGTGTGTCACCCTGTATTGTGTACAATGATGTGGGTTTGTCACCCTGTATTGTGTACAATGATGGGGGTGTGTCACCCTGTATTGTGTACAACGATGTGAGTTTGTCACCCTGTATTGTGAACAATGATGTCGGTTTGTCACCCTGTATTGTGAACAATGATGTGTGTGTGTCACCCTGTATTGTGTACAATGATGTGGAATTGTCACCCTGTATTGTGTACAATGATGTGGGTGTGTCACCCTGTATTGTGTACAATGATGTGGATGTGTCACCAGTATTGTGTACAATGATGTGGGTGTGTCACCCTGTATTGTGTACAATGATGTGGGTTTGTCACCCTGTATTGTGTACAATGATGTGGGTGTGTCACCCTGTATTGTGTACAATGATGGGGGTGTGTCACCCTGTATTGTGTACAATGATGTGGATTTGTCACCCTGTATTGTGTACAATGATGTGGGTGTGTCACCCTGTATTGTTTACAATGATGTGGGTGTGTCACCCTGTATTGTGTACAATGATGTCGGTTGGTCACCCTGTATCGTGTACAATGATGTGGGTTTGTCACCCTGTATTGTGTACAATGATGTGGATGTGTCACCCTGTATTGTGAACAATGATGTGGGTTGGTCACCCTGTATTGTGAACAATTATGTGGGTTTGTCACCCTGTATTGTGAACAATGATGTGGGTTGGTCACACTATATCGTGTACAATGATGTGGGTTTGTCACCCTGTATTGTGTACAATGATGTGGGTTTGTCACCCTGTATTGTGAACAATTATGTGGGTTTGTCACCCTGTATCGTGTACAATGATGTGGGTTTGTCACCCTGTATCGTGTACAATGATGTGGGTTTGTCCACCTGTATCGTGTACAATGATGTGGGTGTGTCATCCTGTATCGTGTACAATGATGTGGGTTGGTCACCCTGTATCGTGTACAATGATGTGGGTTTGTCACCCTGTATTGTGTACAATGATGTGGGTTTGTCACCCTGTATTGTGAACAATGATGTGGGTTGGTCACACTATATCATGTACAATGATGTGGGTTTGTCATCCTGTATTGTGTACAATGATGTGGGTTTGTCACCCTGTATTGTGAACAATGATGTGGGTTTGTCACCCTGTATTGTGTACAATGATGTGGATTTGTCACCCTGTATTGTGAACAATGATGTAGGTTTGTCACCCTGTATTGTGAACAATGATGTGGGTTTGTCACCCTGTATTGTTTACAATGATGGGGGTGTGTCACCCTGTATTGTGTACAATGATGTGGGTTTGTCACCCTGTATTGTGTACAATGATGTTGGTGTGTCACCCTGTATTGTGTACAATGATGTGGATGTGTCACCCTGTATTGTGTACAATGATGTGGGTTTGACACCCTGTATTGTGTACAATGATGTTGGTTTGTCACCCTGTATTGTGTACAATGATGTGGGTGTGTCACCCTGTATTGTGTACAATGATGTGGGTGTGTCACCCTGTATTGTGTACAATACCACAATGGGATGTGGGTTTATGACCCTGTATTGTGTACAATGATGTGGGTTTGTCACCCTGTATTGTGTACAATGATGTGGGTTTGTCACCCTGTATTGTGTACAATATCACAATGGGATGTGGGTTTATGACCCTGTATTGTGTTCAATGATGTGGGTGTGTCACCCTGTATTGTGTACAATGATGTGGGTTTGTCACCCTGTATTGTGTACAATGATGTAGGTGTGTCTCTCTGTATTATGTACAATAATATGGGTTTGTCACCCTGTATTGTGTACAATGATGTTGGTGTGTCACCCTGTATTGTGAACATGATGTGGGTGTGTCACCCTGTATTGTGTACAATGATGTGGTTGTGTCACCCTGTATTGTGTACAATGATGTTGGTGTGTCACCCTGTATTGTGTACAATGATGTGGGTGTGTCACCCTGTATTGTGTACAATGATGTGGGTGTGTCACCCTGTATTGTGTACAATGATGTGGGTTTGTCACCCTGTATTGTGTACAATAATGTGGGTTTGTCACCCTGTATTGTGTACAATGATGTAGGTTTGTCACCCTGTATTGTGTACAATGATGTGGGTTTGTCACCCTGTATTGTGTACAATGATGTGGGTGTGTCACCCTGTATTGTGTACAATTATGTGGGTTTGTCAGCCTGTATTGTGTACAATGATGTGGGTTTGTCACCCTGTATTGTGAACAATGATGTGGGTTTGTCACCCTGTATTGTGAACAATGATGTGGGTTTGTCACCCTGTATTGTGTACAATGATGTGGGTTTGTCACCCTGTATTGTGTACAATGATGTAGGTGTGTCTCTGTATTATGTACAATAATATGGGTTTGTCACCCTGTATTGTGTACAATGATGTTGGTGTGTCACCCTGTATTGTGAACAATGATGTGAGTTTGTCACCCTGTATTGTGAACAATGATGTGGGTGTGTCATCCTGTATTGTGTACAATAATGTGGGTTTGTCACCTTGTATTGTGTACAATGATGTGTGTGTGTGTCACCCTGTATTGTGTACAATGTGTGTGTGTGTCACCCTGTATTGTGTACAATGATGTGGGTTTGTCACCCTGTATTGTGTACAATGATGTGGGTTTGTCACCCTGTATTGTGTACAACGATGGGGGTGTGTCACCCTGTATTGTGTACAACGATGTGGGTTTGTCACCCTGTATTGTGAAAAATGATGTCGGTTTGTCACCCTGTATTGTGAACAATGATGTGTGTGTGTCACCCTGTATTGTGTACAATGATGTGGGTGTGTCACCCTGTATTGTGTACAATGATGTGGAATTGTCACCCTGTAGTTGGTACAATGATGTGGGTGTGTCACCCTGTATTGTGTACAATGATGTGGATGTGTCACCCTGTATTGTGTACAATGATGTGGGTGTGTCACCCTGTATTGTGTACAATGATGTGGGTTTGTCACCCTGTATTGTGTACAATGATGTGGGTTTGTCACCCTGTATTGTGTACAATGATGTGGGTGTGTCACCCTGTATTGTATACAATGATGGGGGTGTGTCACCCTGTATTGTGTACAATGATGTGGATTTGACACCCTGTATTGTGTACAATGATGTGGGTGTGTCACCCTGTATTGTGTTCAATGATGTGGGTTTGTCACCCTGTATTGTGTACAATGATGTGGGTTTGTCACCCTGTATTGTGAACAATGATGTGGGTGTGTCACCCTGTATTGTGTACAATGATGTGGGTTTGTCACCCTGTATTGTGTACAATGATGTGGGTGTGTCACCCTGTATTGTGTACAATGATGTGGGTTTGTAACCCTGTATCGTGTACAATGATGTGGGTTGGTCACCCTGTATCGTGTACAATGATGTGGGTTTGTCACCCTGTATTGTGTACAATGATGTGGGTTTGTCACCCTGTATTGTGAACAATGATGTGGGTTGGTCACACTATATCGTGTACAATGATGTGGGTTTGTCATCCTGTATTGTGTACAATGATGTGGGTTTGTCACCCTGTATTGTGAACAATGATGTGGGTTTGTCACCCTGTATTGTGTACAATGATGGGGGTTTGTCACCCTGTATTGTGAACAATGATGTGGGTTTGTCACCCTGTATTGTTTACAATGATGGGGGTGTGTCACCCTGTATTGTGTACAATGATGTGGGTTTGTCACCCTGTATTGTGTACAATGATGTGGGTGTGTCACCCTGTATTGTGTACAATGATGTGGGTGTGTCACCCTGTATTGTGTACAATGATGTGGGTTTGTCACCCTGTATTGTGTACAATGATGTGGGTGTGTCACCCTGTATTGTGTACAATGATGTGGGTTTGTCACCCTGTATTGTGTACAATGATGTGGGTGAGTCACCCTGTATTGTGTACAATGATGTAGGTTTGTCACCCTGTATTGTGTACAATGATATGGGTGTGTCACCCTGTATTGTGTACAATGATGTGGGTTTGTCACCCTGTATTGTGTACAATACCACAATGGGATGTGGGTTTGTCACCCTGTATTGTGTACAATGATGTGGGTTTGTCACCCTGTATTGTGTACAATGATGTGGGTGTGTCACCCTGTATTGTGTACAATGATGTGGGTGAGTCACCCTGTATTGTGTATAATGATGTGGGTGTGTCACCCTGTATTGTGTACAATGATGTGGGTGTGTCACCCTGTATTGTGTACAATGATGTGGGTTTGTCACCCTGTATTGTGTACAATGATGTGGGTGTGTCACCCTGTATTGTGTACAATGATGTGGGTTTGTCACCCTGTATTGTGTACAATGATGTGAGTGTGTCACCCTGTATTGTGTACAATGATGTGTGTGTGTCACCCTGTATTGTGTACAATGATGTGGGTTTGTCACCCTGTATTGTGTACAATGATGTGGGTTTGTCACCCTGTATTGTGAACAGTGATGTGGGTGTGTCACCCTGTATTGTGTACAATGATGTGGGTTTGTCACCCTGTATTGTGAACAATGATGTGGTTGTGTCAACCTGTATTATGTACAATGATGTGGGTGTGTCACCCTATATTGTGTACAATGATGTGGGTTTGTCACCCTGTATTGTGTACAATGATGTGGGTTTGTCACCCTGTATTGTGTACAATGATGTGGGTTTGTCACCCTGTATTGTGTACAATGATATAGGTTTGTCACTCTGTATTGTGTACAATTATGTGGGTTTGTCACCCTGTAATGTGTACAATGATGTGGGTTTGTCACTCTTTATTGCGAACAATGATGTGGGTTTGTCACCCTGTATTGTGTACAATGATGTGAGTTTGTCACCCTGTATTGTGTACAATACCACAATGGGACGTGGGTTTTTTCACACTGTATTGTGTACAATACCAAAATAGGATGTGGGTTTGTCACACCGTATTGTGTACAATACCAAAATGTGATACTGTTTACTATATATAGATATATACTGTATTTGATCAATCTCTAAAACATTACAGGATTGATCAACTTTGTATAAAGATATGGCCATAATAAATTAAATACTTGATTATCATCCCTGTCCACCCCCTAATTTTCTTGCCGCCCCATCCCTTTTTATTTTCATAACCCCCACCCCCATTACCATTTTATACTGGCATTTACATGTAACACTCAGAATTACCACAAAATTGTTTAACTATATGAGGTTGCTAAATTGTCTTTGTCATTGCTGCCACATACTACAGAAACATAAACTGTTACAGCCTTAGAAAACATACATGGCAGTTTACGCACTTGCACTTTTATGACTGATTACCACAGACAATTATAGCTTTGTCTATTGGCTGACTTTACTACAAATGGAATGTCTGTTAATACCTTCTTTGTAGTTTATTAAATAATCTGTCATCGGAGATCTAAGTGCCTGTCTCAAAATGACTTTCATCTCATTAAAGTGGTGACATGGAATCCATCTTCAATTCATTGATATAATTACTTAAAGGAAGTATATTAGGGATTTTTCAAAAGTTTTAAATTGGTTAAAGCAATCCCCCCCCCCCCCCCCCCCACCCCCCCCAATTTAGCATGATTTTATACATATATATAATTACATAATTATAATTATAAATATATTCACTGTTCCTGTGGAGGTATCTTCTAACTTCACCTACATACCCAGATTAGGCTAAAAATAGATAATTAAGTATTTTGTGATGTTTCAAATGAGTCACATGCTTTCATGTTCATTTTAAGTAGAGCTGTTATGTTGGTTACATATTGTAGAATTTGTTTTCATCTTAAAAAAAAAGTCTGAATGATAAGGTAATGGTCATGAAGGAGTATTAAATTTTGTCTGCTATCTATTTATAGAATGGGGATTTCATTACAAGTTTACCACTCCAATTCAAAATTTCGATTGTGTCACGTTTCTGGTGTATTTGACATACCAAGTTATTCTCTCTTTTTTTAATGATAATGAGTTGCTTTTTATCCATTTTAAAAATAATTTTAGGTCTTAAGACATTGATCTAGTCCCTGTAAACTATTTGCAAACAATGTAAACCCTGATTACCGTATTCCCTGATGGTTTCAAGTAGACACCATTGTGATATAACTGATCAATTGTGGAAAGCGATGCAAAACACCATACAACAACAACAACATTGAGCAAACTTAATATAAGTAGGATTTTTAAATTACATAAAAAGTACACATCTCCAAGGACACATTAACTATAGGGGCTTCTCTGTCTGAAAAGCTTACATGGCTATTATAATCTCCTATCAATGGTTTTTTTATGTCTGCCACAAAATGTTTATTTCTGTTATGACATTGAGAGGATATTACAGGAGATAAAAGATCTTGTCTGCAACAGGTCTTTATACTCCTTTATGACTGACCGGTTTCATTTAAAGCTGCTTGCCTTCATAATGGGTACAGTTTTGTATCTCCCCCCTCTCAGTATGTGGGAAAGTAGTCAGTAACCTGCAGAGTTGTTTCTCCCAGCTCTCATTATGTGGAAAAGTAGTCAGTGACCTGCAGAGTTGTATCTCCCCCCCCCCCCCCTCTTAGTATGTGGGGAAGTAGTCAGTGACCTGCAGAGTTGTTTCTCCCACCTCTCAATATGTGGGGAAGAAGTCAGTGACCTGCAGAGTTGTATCTCCCCCCACTGAATATGTGGGGAAGTAGTCAGTGACCTGCAGTGTTGTTTCTCCCACCTCTCAATATGTGGAGAAGTAGTCAGTGACATGCAGAGTTGTATCTCCCCCCTCTTAGTATGTGGGGAAGTAGTCAGTGACCTGCAGAGTTGTATCTCCCCCTTCTTAGTATGTGGGAAGTAATCAGTGATCTGCATAGTGGTTTCTCACACCTCTCAATATTTGGAGAAGTAGTCAGTGAACTGCAGAGTTGTATCTCCCCTCTCTTAGTATGTGGGGAAGTTATCAGTGACCTGCAAAGTTGTTTCTCCCACCTCAATATGTGGGGAAGTATTCAGTGACCTGCAGTGTTGTATCTCCTACCTCATAGTATGTGGGGAAGCTGTGAGTGATCTGCAGAGTTGTTTCTGCCACCTCTCAATATGTTGGGGAAGTAGTAAGTGACCTGCAGAGTTGTTTCTCCCCCTCTTAGTATGTGGGGAAGTTGTCAGTGACCTGCAGAGTTGTTTCTCCCACCTTCCAATATTGGGAAGTAGTCAGTGACCAGCAGAGTTGTATCTCCCCCTCTTAGTATGTGGGGAAGTTGTCAGTGACCTGCAAACTTTTTTTTCCTACCTCTGAATATGTTGGAAAGTAGTTAGTGACCTGCAGAGTTGTTTCTCGCCCTCTTAGTATGTGGGGAAGTTGTCAGTGAACTGCAGAGTTGTTTCTCCCACCTTCCAATATTTGGAAGAAGTCAGTGACCAGCAGAATTGTTTTTCCCCCTCTTAGTATGTGGGGAAGTTATCAGTGAGCTGCAGAGTTGTTTCTCTCTCCTTCTCAATATTTGGGGAAATAGTCAGTGACCTGAAGAGTTGTATCTCCCCCCTCATAGTATGTAGGGAAGTTGTGAGTGACCTGCAGAGTTGTTTCTGCCACCTCTCAATATGTTGGGGAAGTAGTTAGTGACCTGCAGAGTTGTTTCTCCCCCTCTTAGTATGTGGGGAAGTTGTCAGTGACCTGCAGAGTTGTTTCTCCCACCTTCCAATATTGGGAAGTAGTCAGTGACCAGCAGAGTTGTATCTCCCCCTATTAGTATGTGGGGAAGTTGTCAGTGACCTGCAAACTTTTTTTTCCTACCTCTGAATATGTGGGAAAGTAGTTAGTGACCTGCAGAGTTGTTTCTACCCCTCTTAGTATGTGGGGAAGTTGTCAGTGACCTGCAGAGTTGTTTCTCCCACCTTCCAATATTGGGAAGTAGTCAGTGACCAGCAGAATTGTTTCTCCCCCTCTTAGTATGTGGGGAAGTTATCAGTGAGCTGCAGAGTTGTTTCTCTCTCCTTCTCAATATTTGGGGAAATAGTCAGTGACCTGAAGAGTTGTATCTCCCCCCTCATAGTATGTAGGGAAGTTGTGAGTGACCTTCAGAGTTGTTTCTGCCACCTCTCAATATGTTGGGAAAGTAGTCAGTGACCTGCAGAGTTGTATCTCCCCCTTCTTAGTATGTTGGGAAGTAGTCGGTGACCAGCAGGGTTGTTTCTCCCCCTCTTAGTATGTTGGGAAGTTGTCAGTGACCTGCAGAGTTGTCTCTCCCCCTTCTTAGTATGTTGGGAAGTTATCAGTGATCTGCAGAGTTGTTTCTCACACCTCTCAATATTTGGAGATGTAGTCAGTAACCTGAAGAGTTGTTTCTCCCCCTCTTAGTATGTGGGGGAAGTTGTCAGTGACCTGCAGAGTTGTTTCTCCCACCTTTCAATATGGGGAAGTAGTCAGTGACCAGCAGAGTTGTATCTCCCCCTTCTTAGTATGTTGGGAAGTAGTCGGTGACCAGCAGAGTTGTATCTCCCCCTCTTAGTATGTTGGGAAGTTTTCAGTGACCTGCATACTTGTTTCTCCTACCTCTGAATATGTGGGAAAGTAGTCAGTGACCTGCAGAGTTGTATCTCCCACCTCTGAATATGTGAGGAAGTAGTCGTTGACCTGCAGCATTGAAATTTCCACCTCTCAATATTTTGGGGGGGTAGTCAGTGACCTGCAGAGTTGTATCTCCCGCATCTGAAAATGTGGGGAAGTAGTCTGTGACATGTATTATTATATCTTCTACCTCTGAAAATGTGGGGAAGTACCAGTTGTCAGTGACCTGCAGAGTTGTATTTCCCCCCTCTGAATATGTGGGGAAGTATTCAGTGAACTGCAGAGTTGTATCTCCCTCCTCGGAATATTTGGGGAAGTATTCAGTTACCTGCAGTGTTGTATATCCTACCTCTGAATATGTGGGGAAGTATTCAGTGACCTGCAGTGTTGTATCTCATACCTCTGAATATGTGGGGAAGTATTCAGTGACCTGCAGTGTTGTATCTCCTACCTCTGAATATGTGGGGAAGTATTCAGTTACCTGCAGTGTTGTATCTCCTACCTCTGAATATGTGGGGAAGTATTCAGTTACCTGCAGTGTTGTATCTCCTACCTCTGAATATGTGGGGAAGTATTCAGTGACCTGCAGTGTTGTATCTCCTACCTCTGAATATGTGGGGAAGTATTCAGTGACCTGCAGTGTTGTATCTCCTACCTCTGAATATGTGGGGAAGTATTCAATGACCTGCAGTGTTGTATCTCCTACCTCTGAATATGTGGGGAAGTATTCAGTGACCTGCAGAGTCGTATCTCCCACCTCTGAATATGTGGGGAAGTAGTCGGTGACTTGCAGAGATTAAATGTGTCCAGTACTGGTTAACTGTCCAGTGAATCCCTGAGGAATAATGATAAGCTGTGTTGACCATCATTCACAACTGTTATAGTACTGTTGGAGACAAATTTATTAAAAAAAAAAAAAAAAAAAAAAAAAAAGACACACCATTCTGCCATTTGAAAAAGGATATGACTTATTTGTGGAAACACAATGTTCCTACTCAGATTTACTCTGAGGTTTTCCACTACCAGTAAAAATGGATATGGCATATAAAAATTACAAGATTTCCTTTGATCTGATAAATATGGCATTTAACACTATTAATAGAAATAGCTCTTTTTTCCCCCTCAAACTTAACTTTCTAGAGTCGTTGCTTTAATTGACAGGGTATGCTCCAGACTTCCAATTTCATCTAGTGTTATATTATGTCCCTTTCATTACTACCGTCTGGAGGAATGAGTAAGTGTCTAGTAAAATAGTTCATGTTTAATACACGGATCTATAAATATTAGATTGTTGTAGCTATGTAGCCAATGAGTTACCAATATCACACACTTTGAGATATTGTGAAATCACTCACCATGTAATTGTATCCATCTGTTTAATAACTTTATGGCCGTTATCTAAATGACATCTAAGTTGATGTTTGTCTGTGGCTGCTGGGGTTGCAGGTGCTCTCTCAATATTACTAGCCTTGAGTTCTCGTCAATGAGGTCATTGATTTCAGCCAAGTCTTAAAATGAGAAAGTTTGTGGCTGGACTTGGTACTGGTCAGATTCATTCTACAGTCTTCACCAATAACATTGTAATATCATATTAATTACAACACAATATAATGTAACAATACAATATATCAAACACAACTCAACTCAGCTTAAAACTACACTATGATGTAACACTATACTAAAATGTAACACTATACTACACTACTCTACAATGTATAACTACACTACACTACAATGTATTACTACACTATACTTCAATGTAACATTTCACTTAACAACAATGTAACACTACACTATACTACAATGTATGTTACAATGTAACACTGTGCTATACTTCAATATAACACTATACTACACTACTCTTCAATGTATAACTAAACTACACTACAATGTATTACTACACTATACTTCAATGTAACATTTCACTTAACAACAATGTAACACTACACTATACTACAATGTATGTTACAATGTAACACTGTGCTATACTTTAATATAACACTATACTACACTACTCTTCAATGTATAACTACACTATACTACAATGTAACACTTCACTATACTAAACTACACTACAATGTAACACTACATTATACTTCAATGTAACACTACACTTAACTACAATGTAACACTACACTATACTATAATGTATGTTACAATGTAACAATATGCTATACTACAGTGTTACACTATACTATAGTGTAACACTACATAATACTACTGTGTAACTCTATACTACAATGTGACACTATATTACAATGTATGTTGCAATGTAACACTACACAATACTACAATGTAACACTATACTTCAATGTATGTTACAATGTAACACTATACTACAATGTATGTTACAATGTAACACTACACTATACTACAATGTATGTTACAATGTAACACTACACTATACTATAATGTATGTTACAATGTAACACTATGATATACTACAGTGTAACACTATACTATAGTGTGACACTACATAATACTACTGTGTAACTCTATACTACAATGTGACACTATATTACAATGTATGTTACAATGTAACACTATACTACAATGTAACACTATACTTCAATGTATGTTACAATGTAACACTATACTACAATGTATGTTACAATGTAACACTACACTATACTACAATGTATGTTACAATGTAACACTACACTATACTATAATGTATGTTACAATGTAACACTATGATATACTACAGTGTAACACTATACTATAGTGTGACACTACATAATACTACTGTGTAACTCTATACTACAATGTGACACTATATTACAATGTATGTTACAATGTAACACTATACTACAATGTAACACTATACTTCAATGTATGTTACAATGTAACACTATACTACAATGTATGTTACAATGTAACACTATACTACAATGTATGTTACAATGTAACACTATACTACAATGTATGTTACAATGTAACACTATACTACAATGTATGTTACAATGTAACACTACACTACAATGTATGTTACAATGTAACACTATACTACAATGTATGTTACAATGTAACACTATACTACAATGTATGTTACAATGTAACACTACACTATACTACAATGTATGTTACAATGTAACACTATACTACAATGTATGTTACAATGTAACACTATACTACAATGTATGTTACAATGTAACACTACACTATACTACAATGTATGTTACAATGTAACACTACACTATACTACAATGTATGTTACAATGTAACACTATACTACAATGGATGTTACCATGTAACACTACTCTATACTTCAATGTAACACTACCTTATACTACTATGTAACTCTACACTATACTACAATGTATGTTACAATGTAACACTATACTACAATGGATGTTACAATGTAACACTACTCTATACTTCAATGTAACACTACACTATACTACTATGTAACTCTATACTACAATGGATGTTACAATGAAACACTACTCTATACTTCAATGTAACACTACACTATACTACTATGTAACTCTATACTACAATGTAACACTACTCTATACTACAATGTAACACTACACTATACTTCTATGTAACTCTATACTACAATGTAACACTACTCTATACTTCAATGTAACACTACACTATACTTCTATGTAACTCTATACTACAATGGATGTTACAATGTAACACTACTCTATACTTCAATGTAACACTACACTATACTACTATGTAACTCTATACTACAATGTAACACTACTCTATACTACAATGTAACACTACACTGTACTACTATGTAACTCTATACTACAATGTAACACTACTCTATACTTCAATGTAACACTACACTATACCACTATGTAACTCTATACTACAATGTAACACTACACTATACCACTATGTAACTCTATACTACAATGTAACACTACACTATACCACTATGTAACTCTATACTACAATGTAACACTACACTATCCCACTATGTAACTCTATACTACAATGTAACACTACACTATACCACTATGTAACTCTATACTTCAATGTAACACTACACTATACCACTATGTAACTCTATACTACAATGTAACACTACACTATACCACTATGTAACTCTATACTACAATGTAACACTACACTATACCACTATGTAACTCTATACTTCAATGTAACACAACACTATACCACTATGTAACTCTATACTACAATGTAACACTACACTATACTACTATGTAACTCTATACTACAATGGTTACAATGTAACACTACATTATACTACTATGTAACACTATACTACAATGGATGTTACAATGTAACACTACTCTATACTTCAATGTAACACTACACTATACCACTATGTAACTCTATACTACAATACATGTCACTATAATATTACCCTACACTTTATTATACCTTGATTAAAGTCTCTATGCCAATTTCCCCATACCTGATCAGTCAAAAATATGTGGAGCGCTTGGTCCAGTAGTAGAGCACCGAACCCATGATCGGAGGGTCGTGGGTTCGATCCTCCGCTACGGCTATGTGTGGTGTCCTTGAGCAAGGCACTTTTTCTGCATATGCTTTGTACTGGTACTACTCGGGAAGACTTCGAGCGTGATTTGTCTAAGTTGTAAGGACTTGTTTCACAATCGAAGTAAAAAATAAATAAGTTTAAAACAAAAAAGTCAAAAATTTTATATTGCCCTGTAATATTGATCGGCAAAATAATACCACATGCGCGATTTTTGATGCGCAAACAGTTTAAACAAATAGGTTGTTGCTATTGAAATTCGGAAAGTCTTTATCACGAAACGCTCTTTGTGTTTTAATATTGATTTGCCAAGACCAATGCCATTTTGTCTGTCAGACGAGAATAGTCTATTTAAGAAGTCAATAAAAAGATTTTACTTTTAAAAATCTGTCAAGTAAAACAAATATAACAGCAAAAAATGGTTTTAAATGGGGAAAATAAATGCACATTCAGCGTTACCAAAAAAAGCAAACATTTAGTTATTTTGCAATAACTTCTGATAAACGTGAATTATTGTGACATAAGATAAATATTAAATTGTTCGAACATAAATTTTTGAAGAAAAAAAAACATCACAATTTTACATTAAAAGTCACTAACCAAAATCATTTTTTTTTTGCCAAATATCTATTTCAAATGGCATTTTATTCAGTTTAATTTGACAAAAAAGAAGTTTTTTATTAATCAGTAAAAAAAGACTGCACAACTAATACATTGTGTTTACAAAATACAAAGTACAAAAACAACAACATTTGGCTGAAACAAAGGCCCCAAATAATAGACACAAATCAACATATGCATGTTATTGTGTTATTTTTCAGTATAATAAAATAAATATCAAATTCCTGTGAGGACGTTATTGAAAATAGTCAACCTTAAAAAAATAATATTGACCTCCGTGTTGCCTCGGTCAAAATCATTATTCTCAGGTCAACAATTTCCAATAACACCCCTTACAGGGATGTGATATTTATATAATACTAAATACAAAGTTCTCTACAATGTAGCACTTCACTACAATGTAACAAAACACTGCAATGTAGCTATTGTAACAATACATACAACCCAACTATACAATATATACAATACAATACAATAATGCAAACAGAACAATATATACGAGGGGGAATCAGAAAGTTTGTAGACTTTTGCCATAACTTATTTATATCAATTATACAATGCCAGTCGTGTTATTGTATTTGAGATTAATATAATATGGGACATATTTTGAAAATTTTAGCTTGATATGTCAACTATTAAGAAAAATAAGGCACTTTTTAAAGCATAGCAGTTAGATATGTCGGGGCAAAATGATGACGTTGTATTCAACTTAAAACGACGTCAATATTTTAAACAGGTACTTTTGTATCAAAATTACTGAGTTACTTCTCAAAATACTCTCCACCATTCAGTGAACATGTTAACAAAATCAGAAAATGGTATACTGGACACAAAATTCTGTAAAAGAATGCTTTGATTCCAATTTGTCTTCAGATCGACTTCCTATTTGCTCTTTTTTAATGACTGGTTCCCGGCCATCTCAAAAACATTAATTTTGTGACATTAAAACACTAGATTCACCGAGCAGGTGTATTACCTAACATTAAGCAGAACTTTACGGAACTGCAATATTTCGCGTGCTAATCCATTTTCAAGTGCCCCGACGTCATTTTGTTTCAAACAAAATGGCATACTGTAACATCATAATATTGACGTCATTTTGAGATGTGTATAATTGGTGCCATTTTTTTAAAGGATGTAAACAAGCATACAATACAGCACACATGGATATTTTTTATTTAAAAATAAAAAGCGTTTTGGTAACGCTACGCTTGTTGGAATAGTAGCGGTAGGAAAAAAGCAAAAACAGCCCAGACTACGTAAATCGACGTTTCCATAGTTAGTATAGAATATCAACTAATGATGAAAAATTATCACCTTTTTACAAAATTACTGCAAATATATAGCGGCAAATGCTCCCTGACAATTATTAGAATACAATGATAAATAAAAAAGTTATGGCAAAAGTCTACAAACTTTCTGATCCTCCCTCGTACATGATATACAATCCAACAACTCAATACAGCAATGCAAACAATACAATATATACAATACAATACAACAATGCAAACAATACAATATATACAACCCAACAATACAATAAGTGCAAACAGTACAATATGTACAACCTAACAATACAATACAACAATGCAAACAATACAATATATACAATACAATACAACAATGCAAACAGTACAATATATACAATACAATACAATACAAAAATGTAAACAAAACAATATATTATACAACCCAGCAATAAAAATATAACAATTTAAACAATACAAAATACTACAACAATGCCAACAATTCAATACAACGATGCAAACCATGCAATATATACAACCCAACTATAAAATATAACAATACAATACAATACAATAACAAAACAAAAACAATACAATACAAAACTGTAAACAGTAAAATATATACAACCCAACTATACAATACAACAATGCAAACAATACAATATATAAAACTTCACAATACAATAAAATAATTGAACAATACAATGCAACAATACAAACAGTAGAATATATAAAACCCAACAATATAATATAACAATTCTAATAATACAGTACAACAATGCAAACAGTACAATATATACAATACAATACAATACAAAAATGTAAACAATACAATATATACAACCCAGCAATAAAAATATATTTTTTTAACACACCTTGTGTCATAACGATTTTGTCTAATTTAAGGAGAAAACATATCTAATCTTCCCCCAATGTCCTCTAAACAATACAATATAATACATGCAATACAACACAACAAAATAGTCTACAATACAAAACAATATAATTACAACACAAATTAATAAAATAAGGTATATTGAAGTTAAATCTACCAACAGATATCAATCACGTGCTTATTTTAATCTTGATCCCAGACTCAGACTTCCTGCAAATCATAGCAAACTCGTTAACTGGCACGTTAATTGTTACAGGCACTGCATCTGACCCATTTTTTTTTTAATTAGGCTAAAGAACTTTGTCGGACTTTATTACAATAGACTTCTACAGAACAACAATGCTGCCGCCAGTCATGTTGAATAGGCTTGTGCGTTTGTTGTCATCAGAGACGTTGATGACAAAATCAATAGAGCTGCAATAATGAATGGTGGATCGTCGTAGTGGCTTACATTCACTCTCACATCGGTGCAAAACACCATTGTGAAATCTTGAAATCTCAGACGAACATTCTAATTAGTGAAACTGGGAAACAAAATGATAATCTTTCGTTTCTGAATATTTGTAGAAAATTCTGGCAATTAATTCTTCGGATGATGTCATTTCTCGTCTCTTGTGGATTGCTACTGGATGAAATTGTGTGAAATTACAAATCGTCAACACAGAATTGCACTTTAAAATGTGTTAGAGTCTTGGCTTGTTGTTTCCAGGATTGGAATTCAAACACTTTTATGTCATTGGTGTCTAATAAAGCTTGCTTGAGATGATTTTTTTCTTCGTATTGATGGTTTATATACTGACAGTGGAGTCATCTACTGACATTGCAGGGTACACCGTTTAGGCTATAGTCTTGTGCTCTTCAGGGACATTCTGTTTGTGACATACATTTTGGAAATGTTTGTTTTTTTTAAATCATAACCAAAGTATAAATGATGCATGTAGAAGCAAGATAAAATACATGGAAATATATATATATTTTTTTTTACATGTATTGACACAGTCAAGATTGAAGGTGAGTGGGAAAAATAAGTTGGATAAGAAATAAAATCATTCATTATAGAACTTGAACATTTTATATGAGACCAATATTACAATATTGTTTGTTTGGTCTTTCTTGATCATAGCTGTCAATGTTGGATAGGTAGGTAGGTTAGGATATTTTTTTTTTTCATTTTTCAAAAAATGTTATTATACAAAAACCTTAAATACAAACTTCATACATAATTATTTATAATATAATGGAATTGCATAGACGAAATATAAAAGGAAATGCCATCTGTAAACTATGAATAAACGGTTCTGAGAAGGCAGCTTTTTAATGGAAAGGGAGTCAGCTTCAAGTCAAGAGAATAAACATTGATTTAATTAATTTTTGGTTTCCAAATTAATACGTCTCGCATGGGGAAAGGTTTGATCTCTGGCCGGGTCATACCAAAGACTTAAAAAATGGTACTAAAAGCTTCCTCTCATTTGGCACTCGGCATTAAGAGGATAGTTCTGGTCGAGCCCGGTGTCAGTATTATGTGACTGGGTTGGGTATCATACCATGTGTATGTGACATGATACCTCAGTGTGGCAGTGCTCAGAATACTGTCTCAAGCAGACACCTTCAAGATATGACTGAAAAATTGTTGTAAGCGATGCTTAACACCATACAACAACAAAATTGATATTTTAGACAAACATGTAGATTTATGAAACATCACCGCTTAAGGTGATTAGGCTGTAATAAGTTAATTGCTAGATTATCATCCCTGCCTGCCCCTAATATTCATGCTGCCTTGAATCTTTTTATTTTCATGAAAAAATAAAAATAACAATGAGAAAAATGTGTGATTTTTTTATTTTTTTATTTTTTATTTTTTAAAAAAAAAAAATAAAAAAATAAAGAAATGAAATAAAATCCTCCTCACACCTTCCCTCTTTTTAAAAAAAAATTGGATGATAATCTAGCAATTGATTTAATTCATATATAATGGCACTACTGTATTCTTTTTATGTTCACTCAGTTCACTGAATACAAATATGAATTATATTAACTTTTTCGCTGCCGAATTTCTCAGAGCATATACTTCTTAATGCCAAATATATTTAGAAGAAAACCATGTAAATGGTTTATAATTATACAGTAGAGTTTCATTACAATAATTTACTAATGCTAACATTGTTATGAAACTTTCAGGTCACGCATGTAAATTGTATTTTTTATTTCTCTCTTCATTTCATTTACATATGTACAAAATAACTCGCAGATCTGGACCTTAAATACCATTGCTGTGTATCTGTATCCATGTCGCTGACCTTAACCTTAAATACCATTGTTATGTATCTGGGTATCCATGTCACTGACCTTGACCTTAAATATCATTGCTGCATATTTGGGTATCCATGTCGCTGATCTTCACCTTAAATACCATTGCTGCATATCTGGGTAACAATGTCACTGACCTTGACATTGAAAACCATTGCTGCGTATCTGGGTATCTATTTTGCTGATCGGCGATATTGGCAGGTGGTGGTTGTCGACAAATGGCGACATTGGCAGCAAAGGGATAAAGACACTTTACCATGTTGGTGTCTTTAAAGTTCACCAAGTGTTGAGATACAGTTTATTATTTTGTAATTAAAAAATCAAAACAATCTAATGTCACAAAATCTTTAATCGCACCTGGTTTACATTACAGATTGATGATTTATTATATTATGCCAGTGACATTTTTACAGACATTGGCAGGCTAATATAAATTCAATATACATGTCTGAAATTTTGGGTGGCACCATTAACAGTTTAGTATTTCTTTAATAATCCTTTGAAACTAATGTCTGAATTAAACAATTTTGGTATCAAGGTAAAGTTGATAAAAATTACTAATTATCAATTATGTAATTTTTCTCTTCTGAATTAAAATTGTTACTGAATGGAAATGAAAATTTTTTGAATATTTTTACGAAAAATATATATGTATTTTTAACAGGACTAGTTTGACGTGTAATATGCTGTTTGTTGCCTGTTTATTGTCGTGTGTAAGCTAGCTTTATATTTCCACAGGTTTCCTATATAGTTGACGCCCAGAAGAGGTTTAGGTTTGTGGTGGGGATAGTGCAAGATACATATAGAAACCCATCTTAATTTGCTTCTGATTCTTTAGCGTGCTCGCACGGGCAATGTTGCAATGTTGATGTCATGTGTGTTACAATGTTGTTGTCACATACGTTACAATGTTGACTTCATGTGTTACAATGTTGATGTTCTGTGTGATCATGTTGATGTCATGTCTGTGACAATTTTGATGTCATGTGTGTTACAATGTTGATGTCATGTGTTTTAAAATGATGATGTCATCTGTGTAATAATGTTAATGTCATGTGTGACAATGTTGATGTCATGTGTGTTAAAATTTGATTTCACATGTGTTACACTGTTAATGTCATGTGTATTGTCATATGTGTTACAATTTTGATGTCACATGTGTTACAATGTTGATGTCATGTGTCTTGTCACATGTGTTATAATTTGATATCCTATGTGTTACAATGTTGATGTCACATGTCTTGTCACATGTGTTACAATTTGATGTCACATGTGTTACAATGTTGATGTCATGTGTGTTACAATGTTGATGTCACATGTGTTACAATGTTGATGTCATGTGTGTTACAGTTTGATGTCACATGTGTTACAATGTTGATGTCACATGTGTTACAATGTTGATGTCATATGTGTTACAATGTTGATGTCACATGTGTTACAATATTGATGTCATATGTGTAACAATTTTGATGTCACATGTGTGAGAATGTTGATGTCATGTTTGTTTTATATTCCAGGAGTGATGGAAAGGAGCATATCTTTACTGCGGAGAATCACGAGTCTATGATGATATGGCTGCTTGGGCTGCAAGCTAAACGTGATCTGCATTCTCACAAAGTCTCTAAAAGCTCTGGCAGCAGTACAAACGCTTACTCTGCGGTACGTTGTTCTCAACTTTAGCACAATCATGAAGCAGAAAGATCACTTATTAATAATTATTTTGGCCAGACTTGCCAGGGAGTGTCAGTATGGAGTGCAGTTTTCCATGTCATGACAGGGTTAGATGATCCATTTTTTGTAGGCCATGTTTTGATTGGCTGATGCTAGTTTTTCCTGTTTTAATCTAGAGGAACAAACTTTCTTGCTATTGCAAATGCACTGATGTTCTGTGATGTGATCTGTACATGTGAAAAGCAATTGAATTGCGAGGTCACTGTGTCAATGGTTCAAGGCAACACTGTTCTATTTCCTTATTTGTTAATATGCAGATAGAACAGTGTTGAACTGAACCCTCTGTATGTACCTTATTTATATCATTACTGAACACAAACCTAACCACATAGTCCTAAATCAAGATAATTATATATGTGGCTTGCACTAACTGGTAACCTTTAACCTTTAATTGAGTAACTTTGGAGAGTTTCTTCCACAAAATTTGCATATTTGTGACATCACATCCGCCCATGAGCAAATAGGTTGCCATGTCACATGACTGAACTTTGTTTACATCTAATTGAACAGGGATTTTCCTGTGATGTCAACCATTCCCAGAATTGAGATTTTAGCTAGCTTGTCCTGCTTGTGTTCTACACAGTTCATGAGTCAATTTTTTTTTTCATTTTGGCAAGATTAAACATTTTGTCTATTTCGGAAAAAAGTCAGTGCTCGAATCCTTTGTTTACCAAGCAGCTTCAACAACCTGTTTCCAAAAACTAAGTTCATCTCACTTTTCCACTTTCCTCAACTACTCTTGTAGTTCCCATCATTGCAAGTTACTTTTAATTTTCCCACTGTAATCGGCAATGAGACGCAATATTATGTATCAATTGTCATGGAGACTGTAACCGGGCCGGAATCTCAACTGGATTGATAACCAGAGGCACTACTGACTGAGCTAACTTGACCTGGCTTTTGCTAATAGAATTCACATGCTGCATGTTACGATTTCTCGCAGACTTGTCTGTTTTATTCACTATTTTTTTAGCTCTGCTTAAGAGACAAATTGTCGGAATAAGTATATTTTATTGATTATTGATTTCAAGTTCTACAAGAAAGACAAGGATACTTTGAACTTGTTGAGGTAGTGTCCTCATGTACGTAAAAAGAGATTTTAAAAATTCCTCATTAGATATCCAAAGAAACTTTATTATACAAAGTAGGACCTTTATTTTAGAAGATAACGGCGTTTACAGTAAAACCTTTGTAAGTGGTAACCTCTATTAAGCAGTTACTTGTCCTTAAGCAGCCACATCTGCTATTTCCCATTTCTATGCTTTCTGAGGAAACCTGTATTAAAGGTCACATTTATACACTTCTTCCCTTGACTGGCTGCTAAAGACAGGCTTGACTGTATTATCAATAGTAGGGCCTTTACAACAGAAAGTAGGGCCTGGCCTTTTATAGAAAGTAACACCTTTACAACAGAAAGTAGGGCCTGGCCTTTTATAGAAAGTAACACCTTTACAACAGAAAGTAGGGCCTAGCCTTTTATAGAAAGTAACACCTTTACAACAGAAAGTAGGGCCTAGCCTTTTATAGAAAGTAACACCTTTATAATAGAAAGCTTCCTCTGTGGCCAAGTGGTCTAAGGCGCCGTTTCAAGATCACTTACCTCTCACCGCTAAGATCGTAGATTGGAGTCCGCCTCGCTTAGAGCTGACATACATAAACCCTGAATAATTAATTGTATTGTAATTTCACAGAGCACCAGTCTATTGTGCCCTGCAGGATAGGAATTACATTCATAGAGCATCAGTCTATTGGGCCCTGCAGGATGGGAATTACATTGTACAGGGCACTTAACTCTATCGGGCCCTGCAGGATTGGAATTAAATTTAAATGATCTCTTTTTGCACCAGGTTATCGAGGTCAAACTGAACTTCTTATTTTTTAGAAGCAGTGCAATTATGAAACATGGAGTAGTAGACCAAGTCTTTTTCTGACTAGTGATCAGCTGCAGAATGCAGGCGGCTGTATGACACAGAACAGCAGATCAACACCCAGTCTGACACGTAAAGGATTTCATTGGGAGATATACGAACAGCACTCACTGGACTCTGGTTCACTGGTCTACAAACGTAGTAAGTGATTTAGTAAAAATAAATTATAAGATAAATTTAAGTTTTGATATTAGAGCAAAAAAAAAACCGGTTAATTCAATATACCGCCAAACCTCTTTTGAGCAACCTCTTTTCTTAAGCAGCCACATTTGCTATTTCCAATTTCTATGCTTTTGCAGGAAATAAATCTGTATTAGGCAGCAACCTGTCTTAAAAGACCACTTATGCTCCTTGTTGACTAGCTGCTTAAGACAGGTTGGACTGTTTGTATATTTTTACATGTGTGACCTTTCCTGAGGAGGTTAGACGGACATTCTACTCAAATTAAGTTTATGCGTCTGCTGTCTTCATATATTTCCAATAAGACAGGATCGTGTATATCATTAAAACTGTCACAGACTTGTTTGTTAGAATTGTTTTGGAGTTATAATAATGAATGCTTAAAAAACAATATATTAAAATGTAAAAGTATAAGACAGGAGATGTTTAAATACTGGTACTCATTCAGGAAGTGATTTGAATATCTAAATGGAAAGTCCAGTGGTTTTTTTGTTTTTTTTCCACCATTTTGAGAAGATGACCCATACCCTTGAAATTGGGAATTTTAGCAGCATTATTCATTAACAATAAAACCGCAGCCTGGTCTAGTGGTAGAGCGTCCGCCTCGCATGCAGAAGGTGGTGGGTTCAATCCCCGGCCAGGTCATACCAAAGACTTTAAAAATGGTACTAGAAGCTTCCTTGCTTGATGCTCAGCATTTAGAGGAGAGTTAAGTGTCTGCAGCATGATACTCCAGTGTGACAGCACTTAGAATACTGTCTCAAGTAGACACCGTCGCGATATGACTGAAAAATGTTGAAAGTAACGCTTAACACCATACAACAACAGCAACAACAACAACATTAACAATAAAAATGGGAAAATTTTTGCATATTTGTTCATATTCATAAAAATGTGTAAACTTGCTTCTCTTGCCATTTAATTAAAGAATCAATGTCATACTCAATTCACAATGGGAAAAACTTTGTTTATTTTATTAAGGAATTATGGGAAGTTTTAATTTATTGAAGCTTTCAATTGGTCATTTTTACAACTTAATTGGAATAAAAGATACTATTTGCCATTGGGAATATGACCCAATAATGGCTTTAAAAATGGTGGAAAATAAACACTGAAATCCAAGTAAACATCGCCTTATGGTTAAATCAAGAGCATTGAAAAAGAAAAAGACAACTTTTATGCTACTGAGTTATTTTAGTCCAAACAAAAAAAAAAAAAGGTTGTGTTTCCTGTGGCAAGGGTAAGTAGTTGGGTATTTTATTTTTTTTTTAAACATTATCTGTTCATGTAGGTATTTGCTGAATATATTATTTAAAATATCAATATTGTCATGTTAACCACATTGTAATATCATGTTACAGTTCTTGTGTTAATGAGTTGATTAAATATTTGATAGAATAAGAAAGTAAATGGTAAATACCTCTACCTCTACATTCACGGCACATATCTTTTTAATATAAATAATCTCAAATGTATCTTAAATGTTCCCTTTCTCCTTTCTTTTGTATTTACAAGCTAATAAATATAATTTTAACAACAAATCTCAATACTATCTCATATCTAGTGTTTAAATAATGTTGTAATGTTGTCAGCAAAAATTAATGCAAAGGATAATGCCATGTTCCCTTTCACATTTCTTTATGACCTCGATGGACAAAAAATAAAATTAAAAAAAAAAAAATTTGATTTTTATCCATGATGTAAAAAAAATTACAATCTGCGGTTAAAAATACAGTCGGTGGGGCCACCAGAAACATAAATCTTTCTTTTTGCTTTAGCTGCCTATCCACCTTCAAGTAAACACTTATTACAATGTTACACAATTATTACCATGTAGACCCAGAAAAACCTAAAATAATTTCACACAAGATCGGGGTCTTCATTTCAACATTGTCACTAAATTATTTCTAAATGATATCCATATTAGCATCTGCATGCCTGCAGAAAGGTTGTAGATTGTCACCCGAGTTTGGTCATACTAAAGACCGAAAAAATGGTACTAGAAGCTTCCTGCTTAGATTTTAAAAGAAAGTTCTAGGTCTGGTCCACTCGATGTCTGATGCAGCGTGCATGCAGGCATGATACTCGTAGCACTCGTAATACTGTCTCGAGCAGACACTGTTGTGAAATGACTGAAAAATTGTTGAAAACGATGTTAAACAATATACAATACTTATTTTTTATGACACAAGCTGGGAGAAGTCGACATCACTCTGATTCGCGAGTGAAACAAACAAGATGTAGGAAAGGTATCTAATTCTCAATACAACTACCACTGTCGGAGGTTTTATGCACACTTTAAGTATTACTGTTATAATGTATCCATTGGTTGCTCATCAGACTGGGTTCACAACTGTCATGGGGGTGAAGATTCAGGAATTAAGAATAAAAAAATAATGTCATCAAAATCAATTTTATTTTATGCCGAAGGACCGAAACCATGACGCACTGATCGTGGGTTTGATTCTTTACCGCTGGAACATATGCTCCGTAAATCCTAAATGTCAGTATTTGGTATATGACTGCCTGAAATTAGGATGATGATTGTGTCATTGAATAGTAAAAAATGTTCATTTCCATCAATAACTTTAACATGCCCATATTAGATTATTTTGCAGAGAATAGCAGGTGTCGTGTTATGTATTATATCCCTCTCATAACATTTAATCTGTTTAGTAGAATGATACAGACTCTCATGGGACTCTTGTTATAAGTCTAAATGGAGATGTCATTGAGAAAAATAATGGAATTGCTTTCTTGGTGTTTGTTTCTCACAGTGTTGCCAAATTTAGAAATGTGACTCGTTTTTTTTGTCCGTCCGATATTTTGTGTACGGTTGATAACTTATTCAAGTATGGCAAATGACCACCATGACATGACACGACAATATTTCGCCTCCAATTCCCAGATCCATAACTCAAAAAGTCATGGTCACATTCAGAGGTTATACATGTAAGGCATTATGCGTGCAAACGTGCATACATATATACATATATACTTGAAAAACTATTGTGTCTGTTTGGTAAAGCTATTGTTTATTTAGGGACTTTTAGGGGTAATTTGGCACGAATAGTCACCATCATGATATGATGACCTGCCACACCTAAGTAGCTCAAAGGTCAAGGTCATGTCCTTTTTTAAGTGCTGTCGGAAAATACATCTTTACATTCACAGACCACTTTGGAGGCATGTGTCACTTGTTACATTTTTTGTTTTAAAAAAAGAATCTCATAAATGTGTAATTTGTATTTGAAAATATTTTTGTATTATTGATGTAGTAAATTGTGGTTCAAACTTATTTTAACAATTTCTAACGGATATCAGAGTATTATTCAATTTTAGATAATTGTGTTATTCTCATCAATGACCTGGTTTTGCATGCTTTAGGCCATTTTTTGTCTTAGTGCACTACTATTATGCACTCATCAAAATAATATTGAATATGCAATATTTTTTTCCCAATTTATATTAGATTTGTTACCTTTCATTTGTCTGTTCTGTGTCACATCCTTAATTATATACTGTTTTGTTCCTAATAAATGTCCTGCCTTTATTTAACACCACTCTCCTGTCTACCCAACCCAAAGTAAAATGAATAATAAAAACAAACAAAAAAGTAACAAAAGCTGGTGACCGTCTTTCTTGGAAACATTATTTTTAGCTTGCCGGGACGAATGTCCAGGAGAGCTATTGCCATGATGTCGGCGGTGTCTGTAGACACCCAGGTTAAATATTTGCGTTTAGTTGTGTTAAGTTTTGGTGTTTGCCACCAATCTCAATCTTTGCATGGGTGGTGAGTTTTATACCATAGGCAAGCTTTGTTGTCTTCTGACAACTCTTATGTTATTATTTTCAGGTAAATACATAGCTTTAAATGCTTTGTGGAATGGAAAAACACGTGCAATTAAACGCCCTCACACCACCCCAATCCACTCTCCATTTCCCCTGGGATTGTTTATTAGAAACAATACAGTATACATGTATAATGTATTTGTTATTTTATATTTTTGCACTTACCTCTAGTAAAGGAAATAAGTTTACTTTATTTATCAGTGCCAAGTATCACCAACAATTACTTGACTAAGTAAATAGGTAAAAACTGAAAAAAAGTGTATTTTGGGGGGTTTCCATGCAATAACTTAAGAATTACTGAATCAAATCTTTTGAAAAAAGCAGGGGACACTATATAAATTCACAGAATTGGCTTGTTTTATTAAAATCAGTTTACTTAAACATTTTTCATCAACTTAAAGCATACAGAGATGTATTGTGTAAATGTGTGAGTTTGGTGACATGATGTTTTACTTCATAACTTAACTAGGTTTTGACTGGTTATTTATCTATTATATAATCAATATCAGTAAAACAATATGCAGTTTTATTGGAACCAGTCTAAAATCATGATTACCATGGTGCTTTTCTTAGATTTAAATTGTTAAGTATTTAAGTAAATGTTAGTGAAACAGGAGCCTGGCTTTTCTTAATGTCAATGAAACCAAATGCAGTTTTACTGGAACCAGTCTAAAATCATGATCAAATGGGTGGTTTTATTTAATTTAAGTTGTTAAGTATTTAAGTATATTCTTAATAATGTTGGTGAAACAGGAACCTGGGCTGAGTTTTACGAGGGCTGAGTTTTACAAGCCTTGACTCAAACTAAGCAGATACTAAGACTGTAAACAGGTTCATATTCAGTTCAAAATCAAATAATGTTTGTTTCCTCTCTCCCGACCCTGAAGGGATATATCTAATATTTACAGATGCAGCATCTGTATAACTTTCTGTTCAGTAAATGTTGGAAAATTTATTGAATCACAAACAGGAAGGTGCCTTTTGAAGATAATTGTTGATTCTGTCCTTGTAATTTAACTTATTTATGAGAAATTTGTTAATACGCAGGTCGACATTTTCTGTTTAGCCTAATCTGATACTGGCCAATGAGTGAATTTATACATTCAGTAATTGGTCAACAATAGTAAAGAATTTTACACCATAGAGACATTAAATACAATAAAAGTTAATGTACAGAATATCCATAATATATAATGCTTGTTATAGATGTGCTGTTTTACTGCTAAGATCGACAAAATATCAGCCATATAGATGAAGCCTCTTTAAAGGGAATATACTAGTATCAGGGTTTTTCAAATTTTAATGATTGGCTAAAAATATTTTTATCCCAATATATGATGCCTTTAATATACTCACTTACCTTGTATTACCAAAAGGATATCTATTCAAACATGCCAAAATAACATTATGAAAAGGGATTTTCTAACTTGGGCTTTGTGCCTAGGTTAGACGAAAATAGATTTCCCGCTAAAATTGCGACATTTTGTGAGGTATGAGTGAGTCGTGGTTTCATTTTGATTTCAGTTTGATCTGTTAAACAGGTTTACACATAGTAAAACTTATTTCATCTTAGAAAGAGTCTGAATGACACTGCAAAGGTCATTAAGCAGTATATAAATGCTATCTAGTTTAGAATGGTGATTTCGTTTTACTCGTTTCACATTAATTATGTTTCTACCTGATATACTTCCTTTAAAATAAAAAAATTGTTTTCATGCAAATATTTTGTTTTACAATAAATGGTAAACAGAAACTGACAATTTGTCTGGGTTAAATGTTAAAAAAATATAATTATATTGTCTCCAAAATCTTAAAACAAAAAAGTAATGGAATAGGCTGTTTGTTTTTAGCTCTACTGGCCAAACGCCAGAAGGGCTTATGCGATGGCGCGTTGTCCGTCATCTGTCATCCGTTAGCAGCACTTTCTCTGAAACCACTAGGCCAACTAAACTGAAACTTCACTGTATGTTTCTACTGCATAGTAGACTATACAGAAGTTTTATTTTTCTTCTCATGAACGGCCCAACAGATTTTCGAAATGTTTCTGAAGTAATGATAACCAACTATAGTTTTGTTAGATTTGTTAAAATGGTGTACGTAGAGTTTAAAATGACCCCGCCCTGAAGGTTGAATTAGGGTACACAATCATATTGTCATAAATCTTATTTTCAACAACCGGTCAGTCAAATTTGTTCATATCTGATATAAATTATCTCCATGATTAAGAGTTCTAAGTTTGTAACAATCAAGGGACACTGGGATGTATAGAGGCACTGTAAGGGGTCTTTGAGTTTGACATAGGAATACTGTGGGAAAATGGAAAATTCTCATTTTTTTGTCAATTTGGTTAAATGTGTTGTTCAATTTGAGATCTTAAGCATTGCCTAGTAACAGTAAATTTGATTTTGTTTCATAAAGAAGATTGAATTTCCATAAGGGGCCAGTGGGTTTATGGGGCAATAAGGTTAAAATTGGGAATTTTCACAAATTTCCTCTCAATAACCTTTCAGTCAAACTAGTTCATACTTGATATAAATTGTCCTTACATCAGCAAGGATGGAAGATTCTGCATTTCAAGGGGCTGGGATATATTGGGGCCCTGTAATGTTACTTTTACATAGGAATATTATAGGGAAAACTGATTTTTTTTTTTCATTTTGCATCCATGTGTACAATAACACTTCTTTTTAAAATTTGAATCATTTCTGTTCATAAATCGCTATGAATGGGTGATTGAAGTTCTGCAAATTAAGGGGCTGGGTTGTATAAGAGTTCTGTAAAGGGGACTATTTTTTTTTTTTTTTTACAGATGAATGTTATGGGCATTTAAAATATTTCCTTTTCATAGCAATTAAGTTTTTGTTCAGTGTGGGTGTGGTGGGTGTATTTATCCATAAGTTGTTAAGATGACCCCCCAAAGAGGGTAAATATTGTGGAATTTCAAAAAGTGCTGTGGCCACTATGAGTCAGTAGAGCGTCCTCAAGCCCTCTTGGGCCTCTTGTTTATGTGTTGATAGGGATAATGCAAACAAATCATATTTTAATTTTAGCCTCATTGCAGGAATTTAATTTTTTTTGTGTTTTTTTTTTTAAATCCCTGTACATTTATGTGTGATTTAAGTTTTCAAGTACTGTGAAATCATTCATTTTCATTGCTTTCATGTAGAGCCTCGAAAACGAAATAAAATTCCCATGAATTGACCGTCTGCATAATTTTCTTATAATTTCTACCAGAAAAAAAGGTGAACAATTCCTCAGCAATAAATTATGCAATATTTTCTATATCTAGCGAGTGCATTTTGCTGTTAATACATCCTCTAGTACATAATCATGTACATCTTCTCATACATTCTCTAGTACATCCTCTCATACATCCTCTAGTACATAATCATGTACATCTTCTCATACATTCTCTAGTACATAATCATGTACATATTCTCATACATCCTCTAGTACATCCTCTCATACATCCTCTAGTACATAATCATGTACATCTTCTCATACATTCTCTAGTACATAATCATGTACATATTCTCATACATCCTCTAGTACATCATCTCATACATCCTCTAGTACATCTTCTCATACATTCTCTAGAACAAGTTCTCATACATTCTCTAGTACATAATCATGTACATCATCTCATACATCCTCTAGTACATAATCATGTACATCCTCTCATACATTCTCTAGTTCATCCTCTCATACATTCTCTAGTACATAATCATGTACATCATCTCATACATCCTCTAGTACATAATCATGTACATTCTCTCATACATCCTCTAGTACATAATCATGTACATCCTCTCATACATCCTCTAGTACATAAACATGTACATCCTCTCATACATTCTCTAGTTCATCCTCTCATACATTCTCTAGTACATAATCATGTACATCATCTCATACATCCTCTAGTACATAATCATGTACATTCTCTCATACATCCTCTAGTACATAATCATGTACATCCTCTCATACATCCTCTAGTACATAATCATGTACATCCTCTCATGCATTCTCTAGTACATCCTCTCATACATCCTCTAGTACATAATCATGTACATCCTCTCATACATGTATCCTATAGTACATTTTCATGTACATCCTCTCATACATTCTCTAGTACATAATCATGTACATCCTCTCATACATCTTCTTGTTCATAATCATGTACATCCTCTCATATATTCTCGCGATTGTTGTTTGCATACCATTTAATAAAAACTTGAAACACAAAATGACATCTTTCCCTGTGATATTACTCCATGTTGTAATATGCATTAATTGCTTTGAGCTGTTGTAATATTATTATTGATGTACTTGAAATATTCATATGTTCGGTGTTTTCATTGGAATCAGGTTCCCACAAATATGTCCTTGAACTAAAAATAAATAAAATTAATCCATAGAGAATTAATGTTTCACATAATTATTTTTTTTATTTTTTATCTTTAAATATTTTATTTCTAATTTCACAGTATTTGCTTAATTACTATAAGTTAATGTTGGAAAAACTCCATCCTGGCAATAACAATGTACTGTCAAACCTGTATAAGTGGCCACTTCTATTAACCCTTTACTCCAAAGATATGCGTTTTCCCGCACCAGTCACTGAAGGCCTTTGAAAACAGTGCAGGAAGAGTTCAGATGGCTCGTAACGAGCAATCTGAATACTTCCTGCACTGTTTTCCACTCTGTCAGTTATTATAAACATGATTCAACCAATAATTCAAAAGCATTCTATATTAGAGGTGTCAAAAGGCGTCTATATTAGTGGTGTCCAAAGGCATCTATATTAGAGGTGTCCAGAGCGTCTATATTAGAGGTGTCCAAAGGCGTCTATATTAGTGGTGTCCAAAGGCGTCTATATTATTGGTGTCCAAAGGTGTCTATATTAGAGGTGTCCAAAGGCGTCTATACTAGTGGTGTCCAAAGGCATCTATATTAGAGGTGTCCAAAGGCGTCTATACTAGTGGTGTCCAAAGGCGTCTATATTAGAGGTGTCCAAAGCCTTCTATAGTATGTCTCCAAAGGCATCTATATTAGAGGTGTCCAAAGGCATCTATACTAGTGGTGTCCAAAGGCGTCTATATTAGAGGTGTCCAAAGGCGTCTATACTAGTGGTGTCCAAAGGCGTCTATATTGGAGGTGTCCAAAGGCGTCTATATTAGAGGTGTCCAAAGGCGTCTTTATTAGTGGTGTCCAAAGGCGTCTATAAGAGGTGTCCAAAGGTGTCTATATTAGAGGTGTCCAAAGGCGTCTATATTAAAGGTGTCCAAAGGCGTCTATATGAAGTAAAGGGTTTAAAGCAGCAACTTGTCTTAAGCAGCCACATTTGCTATTTCCCATTTCTGATCTGTCGAAGGAAATTAAGCTGTATTAAACAACCTGTCTTGAAAGGCCACTTTCACCCCTTTCTTTGACTAGTTGCTTGCACAGGTTTAACTGTATAAGGTACGCCTGAATAATAACAGGTGAGTCTTATTGACTTCCATATATTTGGTAGTTGATAGTATACTTCATTAATCACATAATTTTCTGATCAGTAAATGATGGTAGTTTTTTTGTTTTTTTTTAACCATTTTGGGAAGATGACCGTTATCCTTGTAACTGGGAATTTTAACTGTACACTTGCTTCACTGATTTAATTGAAGAATCAATTTCCTACTCAATTTAAACTTGGGAAAATTTTTGATTGTTTCTTTAAAATAGGGTTTTGAATGCCATTTCAGACACATTTCAGGTCTTTCCGCTAGTAACTGGCAAACTTTATCATGTAAACTTTTTTGGAGCGATAGGGAACCTGTGACCTTAGTGGTGAGACAAGGTTCGCACAGTCCTTGAAAAGTCCTTGAATTCCGTTTTATCCTTGAAAACTACTTGAATTTGGGTAAAATGGAATTTGTCCTGGAATGGTGCTTGAATTTTGTGAAAAACTCCTTGAAATTTTGTAAAACCTCCTTGAAATATTCTGTAGTATGATAGTAACAAGTAAGCTTCTTCATTTTTGTATTTTAGAATGTTGTACCAAAATCCGATATTTTGTATCCTAAATTTTATCTTGCAAAAGTTGCCATTGTGGGTTTGTGTGGCTTTTATAACATACCATAGAATCAGCAACCTTGTTTGTTTTCGTTAGCATAATTGCAAATGGTGGCAACTTTATTGAGGAATTGGAAAGCGTGACAATATAACAGTGAACAAAAGACAGTGTGTGTACAATATGAAGTAGGAGAGCAATCCTGTGTATAGTAGCTGGGTAAAGCTATTTAAAGCTGACAAACGCAAGGGTGTTGTGTACAGTGTGATTGAATTATCAATGTATTAAATATGGGGGAAAGTGCATTGAAGTCGTATATCAAAGGGGAAAAACACAAAATAAATGATCAATAGAGCATGTTTCATGGTCCGTAATAAATATGGGTGTGCAGTTATAATTAAAGGTGAGTTGGAAATTAGCAGTACATGCTCTTTCAAAATAAGTCCTTGAAAAGTCCTTGAAAAAAATCTTCCCAGGTCTGTGTGAACCATGTGAGAGGTAGGTGGTGCCTTAGACAGAGGGGACATGGGAACCATGTGAGAGGTAGGTGGTGCCTTAGACAGAGGGGACATGGAGGACCCTTGCCATAATACTAAAATAATGCAACATCTTCATAAACAGCTACAGATAATTTTCAATAAATGAATTCCATCGAAAGACACAAGAGTATGACAGTTCAATAAACGGAGGTCACATGGAATTTAACTGTAATCTGCAAATAAGAAATAAATATTTTATTGTTTAAAGCCGATATCACTTGGTCGAGCCGCTGTCACTTGGAATACAAGCGAGCCAATAGTATTTAGCCTTACATTTTCTGAAACAGCAGGAATTTCTTCATGAAACTTGCTTTTCCTTCGTGTGCAGTCTGCAAACGTGGCTTCAGTCATTAAAGTTTTAAACTTATTCATTTTACATTACAAGTTCTTAAAACAAAGAAAAATCATTCTCGAAATAAAAATTTGGGGAAAAAGTATATTCCAGGGTAGGGAGAATCTGGGGCTCCAAAAAAATGGTCAAACTTGGGTCAAGGTTGAACTTGGTTTTTTAAGACTAGGTCAGAAGGTTTGCCAGTTACTAAATAAAGGATGATGGTCAGAGTTCTACTCAGAGTTTTTCTGAGGTCTTCCTTCACCATTGTGACTAGATATATATAACCTGTAATTTGGAGGTTAGAATCCATTCAATTAAAACAATGTATGAACATGGTAAAAATTATGACGTGTTTCTGTATAAGACAGTTGATGTATTCCGGTGCTGAAATAGGAGACGTCTGAGTACAAATTAAAATAATTGAATTGATTGTTTGATCGAATATTTAGCGTAATTTTTATGCCATCGAAAGCTCAATTTACCTTAAAACTGTTTCCTGGTATCCTGAAAGGTTAACCAGTACTCAAGCACACCCCATCTCCGCAAGAAACTGATTACTCTGCCACTTGAAACAGTGATGAGAGACTAATGATAATGACACAATGTCATGGAGACTGTTGCCAAGCGGGGATTCAAACTCACGACCCCTGGATTGATTGTCAGACACATAACCGACTGAGCTTAGCAGGCCTGGAAAATTAAAACAAAAACATGAAATGATTGGTTACCAATAAAATCTACTCACCCTGTAGGATTATTGACCAATAAAGTCTACTCGCCCTGTAGGATTGGTGACCAATAAAATCTACTCACCCTGTAGGATTATTGACCAATAAAATCTACTTGCCCTGTAGGATTGGTGACCAATAAAATCTACTCACCCTGTACGACTGGTGACCAATAAAATCTACTCACCTTATAGGATTATTGACCAATAAAATCTACTCACCCTGTAAGATTGGTGACCAATAAAATCTACTCACCCTGTAGGATTATTGACCAATAAAGTCTACTCACCCTGTAGGATTGATGACCAATAAAATCTACTCACCCTGTACGACTGGTGACCAATAAAATCTACTCACCTTATAAGATTATTGACCAATAAAATCTACTCACCCTGTAGGATTGGTGACCAATAAAATCTACTCACCCTGTAGGATTGGTGACCAATAAAATCTACTCAACCTGTAGAATTTGGTGACCAATAAAATCTACTCACCCTGTAGGATTGGTGGATTGGTGACCAATAAAATCTACTCACCCTGTAGGATTGGTGACCAATAAAATCTACTCACCCTGTAGGATTGGTGACCAATAAAATCTACTCACCCTGTAGGATTGGTGACCAATAAAATCTACTCTACCTGTAGGATTGGTGACCAATAAAATCTACTCACCCTGTAGGATTGTTGACCAATAAAATCTACTCACCCTGTAGGATTGGTAAAATCTACTCACCCTATAGGATTGGTGACCAATAAAATCTACTCACCCTGTAGGATTGGTGACCAATAAAATCTACTCACCCTGTAGGATTGGTGACCAATAAAATCTACTCACCCTGTAGGATTGGTGACCAATAAATTCTACTCGCCCTATAGGATTGTTGACCAATAAAATCTACTCACTCTGTAGGATTGGTGACCAATAAAATCTACTCACCCTGTAGGATTGATGACCAATAAAATCTACTCACCCTATAGGATTGTTGACCAATAAAATCTACTCACCCTGTAGGATTGGTGACCAATAAAATCTACTCACCCTGTAGGATTGGTAAAATCTACTCACCCTATAGGATTGGTGACCAATAAAATCTACTCACCCTGTAGGATTGGTGACCAATAAAATCTACCCCCCCTTTAAGATTGGTGACCAATAAAATCTACTCACCCTGTAGGATTGGTAAAATCTACTCACCCTGTAGGATTGGTGACCAATAAAATCTACTCACCCTAGTAATTAGTTGTCACTCAACCTTTCATTTTTTCGTCCTTTTCAATGATCCAGCTATATTCATCAATCCATGATTCTTTGACTTAAATGTTTAAACAATTAAAATCACAATGGCCCAGTCTATTTTTATGTTTTATAATAAACTTTATGTAAAATATTAAACGTAATCTTTGGTTGCCAATATTTTCTGGGGCCCACATGGGGTATGTATAGTGTCCAGTCTAAAATTATAATTTACCCGTGTGCTTAGATTTTTGCTTCTCAGCAAGTTTAACAGCTGACGTTATTGTGCTGTGCAGAATTTCTGTCATAATGGACTTTGTTTAGCTAATAGATGTTTCTTTCCCCCACCCCCCCCCCCCCCCCCCCCCCCCCCCATCCCCGGAAGAAATCTCCATGTAATAGCCAATTGTTTGGATGCCATTTTCATTATGAATTTGACAAATGTCAGGAAAACAGCATGCAAGAAAGATAAATACACCTATCTTATAAATGGAACAGTCCATAATAGTGTATAGGATGATCCTACTACACCCACACAGGGGTGGTTTGTGGGGGTGGATGCATTCAGTTTTAGTTATAATGCACGTTCCATCATAGAATATTATAAGGATTGCAAAAACAAATCTTCGTTTACATTTTACGATTGCTTCTATATTCATTTATGAATTTGCAACGTATCTTATACATACAGTATTTTGGAATATAATCTGTATCATGAACTTTTTTTGCATAAAATATGTGGATATGTGGCCTATCTGGAGCACAAAACTGGCTCGCCCAGATGGTAGAGTATTTACATTTCTACTTGCCCGCAGTGAAATAAACTCACAAATATGAGTGAGATGCCTTGTTCCCTAAAATTGTCACGCACTGCTTGCTAATTTGGGGTGGAGCGAGTGTCGAGGAAAATATGTAAATCGACGTAAGTTTAACAGAAGTGAACACAACCCAGTGTTCTCTAATAATTATATTTGCCAGTAGTCGTTTGTTTTGGTATATTTATACAAAATTCAACTACAGTATCTTAACCAATCTTGATTCAGGATATCCAGACCCCGAACAATTGATGAGTAGTTCTCGGTCAAGGTCATTACCGCCAGTGTTTGAAGGTATAACCTGCTAGATATATCTATATACTACATAGTAATACTCACAATTATTCTTGTAGAACCTATAACAATGCTAATTATTATTCTTTGTAGTACTGAGATACAAGTTCTGGGTGAAGGGTCAGATATATCTTGTCTCAAAATATATATCTAGATAACTTTATTACACTATAGGTTAACCGTCTGCCTGTCAGGTGTCTGTTCGTCTGCCCGGAAGGGTTACTCAAAAAGTATCAAAGCCAGCCAAGTGGATAAAGGGTAATGAGGAGATGATGCAGGTCATTTTATTTTTTTCAGTTGAGACAAAAATTGTGGTTGCTATGGCAACAAAATTTAACCAGTAGGGAACCTATGTGTTACTTGCAATGCTCCAGTGTCTTGCTTATTTCGTGCTTTTGGTGAATTACAGAAATGAATAGGCTTTGTAAGAATTTCAGATAATGCCATGTTACATTCTGAAAAACAGACTTACAGCCATTTTGAGATTCACATATGAATTCTTATCAGAAAACACTATAATCTGTGATGTGTGTGGACCATATCATCATGCACATTCTTCCCGAGTCTCGTAAATGAAAAAAAAAACTGAATCTGTCTTATGGTTGATTGCATGATTTCTGACTTTGTTTTTAACAAGATCTGAGGCGTCCACTAAATTTTAATCAATATATTTCATGTTTATTATTATATTTTTGGTCCAATGGCATATGTTGCTCAGTTAAAAAAGGTATTGTAGGGATTGGTGCAAATTACAAAAAATATGCCATTGCACTTTTTGCAAACAAATATGAGCTTTGCATGGCCACTTGATAGCACTGATGGTTCATTTTCATACAGGGACGGCGGCGTTTCTATGATTTTTTACACCACTCCATACCATTTAAAGTCACATGGGTTAGCCACGGTGGTAGACTTCTGCTAATTCTTAATGTTTATATACTGCTATCAATTCATAATGTTTATATATTGCTACTATTTCAAAGTGTTTATTATACTGCTAATAGTTAAAAGGTTTTAACATATATACATAGCTACTCATTTAAAAGGTATATATACTGCTTATAATTAAAGATATATATATATATATATATATAGCTACCAATTCAAAAGGTTTATTTACTATACTGTTAAGTATTATTGCATTGAACATCTTAAATTATAAAAAATAAAAAAAAATATTTCATTGTCTTTGAATATTACTATTACTTTTTTCTTCAAATTAATAAATCTTAGAAGTACATGACTGTAGTCCTTAAGTTGAAACTGCTTATAATACTGCTGTAGATTACCATGTGCCTATAGTTTACGTTATTGTACCTGGTTAACAGTACTATGTATAAGGCTTGTATACTCTACTTTCTGCATTTTGCAAAGATAAAATATGTGCTGTCATAATAAATTAATTGCTAGATTTTCTTTTGATTTTTTTTTTATAATCATAATAAAATAAAATCATCCCCCTCCTTCTCCCCCGTTGTTTAACCCTTTACTCCATAGATACACATTTTCCCGCACCAATCACAGAAGGCCTTTGAAAACAGTGCAGGAAGAGTTCAGATTGCTCGTAACAAGCAATCTGAACACTTCCTGCACTGTTTTCCACTCTGTCACTTAATATAAACATAATTCAACCAGTTATTCAAAAGCCTTCTATATTAGAGGTGTCCAAAGGCATCTATATTAGAGGTGTCCAAAGGGATCTATGTTATAGGGGTCCAAAGGGGTCTATATTAGAGGTGTCCAAAGGGGTCTATATTATAGGGGTCCAAAGGCGTCTATATTAGAGATGTCCAAAGGCATCTATATTAGAGGTGTTCAAAGGTGTCTATATTAGAGGTGTCCAAAGCCGTCTATATTAGAGGTGTCCAAAGGCGTCTATATTAGAGGTGTCCAAAGGCATCTATATGAAGTAAAGAATTAAGAAAGTTTGGATTATGATCTGGCAATTAATTTATAATGGCCTTATATTAACTGCTAACAGACTTTCCAGAGAAAAAGTATTTAATAGTTCATGAATTTATTTCTAATAAACTCCATTTATCAGGGATATTGAACACTACTTTATTGTGAAAATAAGATGCACACATAGACACTTAATTAACTTGAAATGCATGAATAAATATTTATATAGAGGATCTGACATGAGTACTCATTCATTATTGAATTCATTATACAAGTTGGGAAAAATATATTATGCAAGGCTGTGCTGAGCATTATATCATTTTTGCCAATGAGTTTAATTAATTAATTAATAAATGAGCACAAAATCAATGTAAGATTCATTTTATCACATAATACTGGAAAAAGGTACACTTACCTTTTATTTAACACATCACTTCTATAACGAATGAGAATAAATGGCAGATCAGTTTCCGTCAGCTAAATGTTAATACTGATGTAACATCTCAATATATCATCAAAAATCAAGTTAAGTCGATCATATATTCGGATAAGTCTGTAAGTAGTTTGGCATTATATATTTACGTGAGTCAAGTCATACGGAAAATACTGAGCGATGTGAATCGGAAGTGATATTACACTAGATTAATATAAACAATATGTCATGGGTTTATTACACTCCTACACTGTAAATTGTGTGATAAATATATATATATGAAATGCATGAATAAACACTGTTACGCAATTACTACTTAGCAATGGTGAAAATAATTAATAAAAAATTCTCTGCAATGATGAAAACTATGCATACATGTATATAAACACTATCCTGCCAGGCAAAATGCTTGAATAATCACATAACCATACCTTGTAATGTTGAAATGCACAACACAAATGAAAACTACCTGGGCAACGGTGAACTGCCATTTTCTTTTAATTTTGCTAGATTGTAGAAAGTTTTATTTTCAGGAGTAATAGTTAAAATATATCAAGATTACCCAATGTACTTAACACCTATAGAAATGCATGGTTTTGAATATTGTATTTATTCTGGATCTGCAGCTTTCATTTTTATCGGTTCAGATATATTATGTTTGGTTCAGATATTTTATGTTCGGTTCAGATATATTATGTTCAGTTCAGATATACTATGTTCGGTTCAGATATATTATGTTCGGTTCAGATATACTATGTTCGGTTCAGATATATTATGTTCGGTTCAGATATATTATGTTCGGTTCAGATAAATATGTTTGGTTCAGATATATTATGTTCGGTTCAGATATATTATGTTCGGTTAAGATATATTATGTTCGGTTAAGATATATTATGTTTGTTTCAGATATATTATGTTCGGTTAAGATATATTATGTTCGGTTAAGATATATTATGTTTGTTTCAGATATATTATGTTCGGTTCAGATATATTATGTTCGGTTCAGATATATAATGTTAACCTAAATTAATTAAATATTATGTTTTAAAATAATGAAATTGTTGGAATGAAATAGAAAAACAAGGTAAGAAAGTTTGACTTGGTTTATCATTCATGTCATTATATATCTACATTTTGATACAGTGCCAATACTCAGTTTTTAAAGGGTGTGTTATCAGGATCAAATTCTATAAATGTCTTAAAAAAATAAAATAATATCAAAATGGATAAAAAGCAACTCATTATCTTAAATAAATATCAACCGAATAGATGAGTATGTCAAATCCACCAAAACAAAATCAATATGTTAATTGAAGTGGTAGTAAACTTGAAATGAAATCCATATTCTAAAAACAGACAGCCCTAAAATACTGTTTGATGACCTTTGCATTGTCATTCTGACTCTTTCTAACAATTTTTACTATGTACTTTTGTAAGAGATCAATTTGAAATCAAAATTTAAATCATGCGATTATTTAATACGTCACAGAATAAATTATGAATGTTTTTAGCCAATTTTAAAATTTTGAAAAATCCTGATACACTCCCTTTAAGGCATTAAGTATTTATTGTATGTGTCTGTCAGAGAGTATGTTATTGCTGCTGCAATATATAGTTAATAATGTGGATTTGCCATATATTGAAAACATATACTTGCAAATGTATAGCTAAGTGTTATACAAGTATATTTCTAAATATATGTTTTGTGCATTGTTGAATTTTACCTTATACTTGTACTAATATTTCTCTGTGGCTGAGTTGTTTAAAGTGCCATCTCAAGATCACATATCTCTCACCACTAGGGACATAGGTTCGAGTCCCGCTCGCTCCAAAAACTTTTTGGGAGAAAGGTTTCAGAAGGACAGTGGTTATACTCAGTCTGAGGTTTTCCTCCACCAGTAAAACTGGATATGCCATATATAACCTGAAATGTGTTGAAAATGGCGTTAAACCCCATTAACCCTTTACTTCATAGATACGCAATTTCCCGCACCAGTCACAGAAGGCCTTCGAAAACAGTGCAGGAAGAGTTCAGATTGCTCGTAACGAGCAATCTGAACACTTCCTGCACTGTTTTCCACTCTGTCAGTTAATATAAACATAATTCACCCAATAATTCAAAAGCCTTCTATATTAGAGGTGTCCAAAGGCGTCTATATAAGAGGTGTCCAAAGGCGTCTATATGAAGTAAAAGGGTTAAAAAAAATTATGCTAATTTATTTTAGCTTGATTGCGAAGTAAGCTCAGAGCTCATATGAATCCCTCTTGAGTAGGTCCATGCAGTCAAGGATTTGTAAAGAAGAGTAGGAAATTTGAACCTCCTGACTAAAGCGGGGCGGTAGTCTAATGGATAGAGTGTTGGCCGCTCACGCCAGAGGTTGCGGGTTCGATCCCTGAGCTCGACCTGATGCCTCTCATAAAAACAACACTCAGTACTCGTTCTACCCAGGAAGCGGACTCGAAAGCGGTTCATATAAGCTCTGAGCTTTCATCACAACCAAGCTAAAATAAATTAGTATAAACTAACCTCCTGACTAAATGTTGTTAAAACAGCACACGAAAGATTAATCATTTGGCAAAATCATCATTCATAATTCAAAGGCAACTGATTTTTTGTACATAAACTGTAAGTTGTATGTATTCTTTAATGTTTAAACATGTTTCGATCAGGCAAAATGATCTTGAAATAAAGATATTGAGGTTTGAAGGAAAAATTCTCGTAATTTGTTGTTATTTTAGCTGCACTATACAAATTTTGTAATCAAAAGTTCTTCAGCAATTTTAAAAACAAATTTCTGAGATGGTATTGTTTTGATGAGAAATTCATTCTGCAATGTAAGAATTTTGATTTGTGTTCCTGAGATGAATGGAAGTTAAAATAATTAAAAAGTAGATTTTGTGAGATTTTGCGTGAATATGCGAGCATTCACAAATCTCAATTGGTTGTCTTTCCTTTTCTATATATTTCCTAGATGTAGTAAAGTGTGTTGTTGTTTTTTGAGAGGCAAATTGGCCAAGCTTGGGATAGTTCCGGCAACCTCTGGCATGAGCAGCCAACACTATCCACTGCACTACCACCCCAGCTCATTGTTGAATTTAATACCAATTACCAATTTTATTTGGTTTCACTACATGGCTGCTGGTTGTTTCTCGTACTATACTGAACAGAACAGCTTATCTGCCACCTGACATTTTATGTACCTGACCTTTCATGTATTTTTCTCAAAAAGTATCAACACAATTTCTTTAAAACTTGAACTGGAATACAAAAGAATATAAATTAATTTAGGCTGTATAAAATAAAAAAATTAATGCTGTTGATATTGTATAGACATTTTAATAACATTACCGGTACTCAGTATATCGACAAAGCTATAAGAAATACAAAAATGGCGGGTTAACTGTTGCATTTAGTATGTGTCAGCATCAGTCAATCTTTCAACCAATGAAATCAGTAGAATTGTGATAGATATTTATCCTGGATCAGTAATAACACAAAAGAATATTCTAAAATCTCTGTGATAGTTGTCTCTGATAGACAGATAGAGGAGCGCAGCATGCAAGCCAATTGATAAGCAGAGCAGTAAAAGTGTAATGATAGAGTTTTGGCAGCTCACGCCAGAGGTTGCAGGTTCGATCCCCCGGTTGACATGATACCTCTCATAAAACAACGCTCAGTACATCTCACTACCCGGGAAGTGGACTTGATTCATATAAGCTCTGAGCTTTCATCGCTTTCAAGCTAAAATAAATTAGTATAATCTAAGCCAATTGATTAACATGCACACCAATTATGCTGAAATAATGTCAGACTAATTAGGCTTGTAGCATCTGCTGCCAACATTTTAGTTACGCCATTACCTTGAATGGTACCAGAGCAAACATCCTGGGATTTATTTGTGGTAGATTCCATTAATATTGCTGGAGACTTTACCATGGAAAAACAACAAAGTAATTAATTTAAATGGTTTCCAACTACGCTGTCTCTGCTATCTGTTGCAGTGTTTCCGATATATTTAAGCAATGACGGAATTTGTGTTCATTTGTCATTTGTCCAATTTGTGTGTTAGCTGTTTCCAGGAATTTGCACTTGGCCAGGTTTTTAATTTATCTTGTCACATGAATTATGTCGCAGGAGTGTAATAAACCCATGACATCTTTTTTGTACTAACTATGTGTAAATTCACTTCCGATTCATTGTTTGGTGTTTTCCGTATAACTCGCCTTTCGTATGTAAAATGCTGAACTACGTGAGGAAGAGCTGGGAATGGATCCAAGTAGAACCACCATGATCTTCCAAAAGTTACTAGCAAACTTTCTCACAAAAAAAAAAAAAAGAATTGTTGTTTGCAGGTTAATGTATCTTTCTTATTTAAATCATTAATGTTGTTGAGTCTCAAAGAAATGCATAATCATATTGATCATGTCAATGTATTCATTTCTGTTGATAAACTGCCTGCCCGATAAACATTATGTACAGTATGTACAATATTCTATGTATAATTATAGTTTAAAGTTTAAACATATTTTATTTCAAATGTATATTTTATTAACCCTACTTAAAATGAATAAAAAATCGAACTAGAAATAATGACATGATAAATAGAATACTTTGTAAGTGTTTAATATTATTATGTTTATCAGGCTCGGCAGAGTCACTAACATGGTATTTGTCCTATTTCAGTTTTTAAAAGTGTAAGATTTAACTTAGATACTTATTTCCTAAATGTTTTATCGGAATTAGCTTCCTTACCCAGTTGTTTACATTTTTTACTTTCGCTTTCGTAATTCGGGTCCCTAGAATAAATGGCAACTGTACCTCACATGGTCATATACTTTTATAGACTTTCAAGGAAAAATAAGGTCCCCCACAGAGTAAGTTTAGACTTTACACCATGATATTAGGAGTTTATATTGTATGTAAATATGTTTTCATGTATGTTTTTATAATCTTGTCTAATGTTCTATTCGTAATGCCATAATTTCATTTGTAAACATTGGTCCGTTATTTACACTGTGTCGGCTAATTTTCGGCTAATTTGATATCTAATCAATGAATGTTATATACACTGTCAGTGGAATTTAATAATTGTGGTAATATATGTTGTAGGCTTATATAATTCACTTGAATTGTGACTTTTAGGCTTGTATCAAGCATGTTCAACATTTTACACGGAATCAAAGTACTAAAAGTACTACCAACCCCTTACATAATATTTTATAGGCTTCAAATATCAGGAATTTAGGTTATATCTGGGTTATATTTAGGCAGAATTAACAGATAAACCCTATTGTACATATTTCTTCAGTAAATTTATTTAATATATTGTTACAGCTTTCCACCTTCCCCCAGGAAGTTTGTAATTGAATTGGAAAGAATAAAAAAAATAAAGAACAGAAGTCTTAGACATTACAGTATTCTCTATTTATTATGTATCTTACTTGTTATTTTACCATGATTTGATGTATTTCAGGGTTGAAATCGTCTATGATTTTTCTACTACCTTTTACATTATCTAAGAGTTTACATTATTCTGGTAACCATGGCTTGATGTATTTCAGGTTTGGAATCATCTTAGATTTTTTCTACTACCTTTTACATTATTCTGGTAACCATGGCTTGATGTATTTCAGGTTTGGAATCATCTAGGAGTTTTCCACCGCCTTGTCAGCAAGGGCCACACAAACTTGAACAAAGTAAATTTAGATCAAGCTCCCAGGCCATGCTGCACCAGGACAGTGACAGGTAAGGTTCTGTTATGTTTAAATTATTCCTATTATAATATACATTTGGATACATTTAATAAAGTTATATCATGGTTATTATTGCATTTACAGCACATTACTGGCTTAGCTGCAGTTGGTAATGCATCTGACTGTCAATCCAATGGTTACAAGTTTGAATACCTGCATGGCCGCAATATCTGTGATGATAGATCGGTCGTGAGTTGTGCCCTACGACCATGAGTCTTCCACCTGTATATGTTGGAAAGAAGCTAGTAACTTGTAGAGATAAGGTGTGTCAAATACTCAGGTTAACCACATATCAGATCCCCCAAAAAATGATTTGGTGCGTTGACCGCCATTAAATAACTGAAATATGTTAATTAACCAGAAGCATAAAACCTGTTGCTATAAGAAATGTCCTTAACTTCTTTAAGTTTCTGAATCAAGGATGCTTTCAGCAACACCTAGTTTTTCGAGAGTTATATTTCTCTCCTTATTAATTGTAATAAATTTGTAGCTTATTTTTTTGTAGTGATGATGTATTTGGAGGGGAAAATATTGGTCCTTTACGCAGCAGAAAGTCGGCCGTGAGTCGGAACTGGCAGAAGGTTCAATCAGCTGTGATAGGTCAGGTTATGAATAGTAACAGACTACCCCTGGAGTCGATCAGTAGCGAAATGGACCTGCAGAGAAGGAGTGCAAGGTATGTTGTCGAGTGTCTGAATAAAACATTCAATGATTCTGTAGAAATACCATGACTGTCTTACTACACCTTGCATAACAAGTTAGAGAAACTCTGTTTAACGTCATTTCAAACAACGCTGATAACAGAGGGAATTGTACATGTGACTTATCTCATCTCTGAGTTTGATTTTATATATTCTGACACCTGATTGGCTGATTCAGTTGTTTGGCCATTCCCCCATTTAGCTGTCAAACCTGTCAATGGAAAGCCATAATAATAAAATAACTACAGTGTATTTTATTTATCTCATTTTATTTGGCTCACTGCTCCCAGAAATTTCCAACATAAACTTGAAAGGATTGCAAAGATTGTATCTCAGTGATGATTTCTGAAACTGAATTATTAGGTTTATAAAAATATAAAAATTGAACAGTTGAAATAATATAATGTAATCAGCACCGTGGTAAATGAGATGTTCCAAAATGAGTGTTTTGCAGCCCAAAATTCACTTTGATGATACTCGGTTTTTGTTGACTATTCATCATGTCCTAAGGTGAGGCAATATTACCTCTGGTGTTCAGTGACACCTGGGATCATATTCACCAACCATTCTTGGGATATTCTTAGACTTTAGCTTGAATATTCAAATTTCAACTTTCAATATTTAGTTTACCATTACAGATAGAATAATTGTGAGAGTTTATTTGACTATATATTAGACGTTCCTGCATGCTTGCAAACTTTGGTTTCAAAAAATTGTCTCTAGGTGTGTTTTTTAAAATTCACTCTTGAGTTCAAGTCTAAAAATATTCTTAAGAATGGTTGGTGAATACAACCCCTGATCAGTCAAAACAAAAGGGTAACAGTAGTGTAAAAAAAACGCTGTTTTTGTTTGATACCAATTGTTTGAGAAACGTCATAAACGTTCAAAAATATCATAATAATCTTCATTCATCAATGTTGATT